>VZQC01009509.1:907071-1109199 GCA_009823505.1 Rhizomys pruinosus | reverse complement strand
TCAATGAGAAAAATCTAAGGCTAGGGATGGGGCTCAGAGTACAGAGTGCCTGCCTAGCTAGCACTCACAAGCCCTTAGAGCTTCCATCCCTAACACTGTAAAGACAAGACAGAAACAATCAAACAAAACCAACAAAGATTAGGCAAGGAGTCCTTGACAAACAGGACTCAACAACAATAATGGTGGAAGTGGTGATAGTTCTGAGTGTTTCTAAATTGTAGAGTAGCCCATCTTTTTTTTTTTTTTTACATGTATGAGTATATTGCTCACAGGTAGGTAGGTGAACCCATGTCATGCAGTGCCTACAGAGATCAGAAGAGAGTGTTGGATTCCCTGGAACTGGAGTTATGGACAGCTGTTAGCCATCATATGGGTGGGTGGGCGGGTGCTGGGAACTGAACCCAGGTCCGCTGCGAGGGCAGCCAGTGCCCTTAACCATCTCTCCAGCTCTGTAGGAAGCACTTTTTTCTAATTCAAAATATACCATTGGAATTTTGGCAAAGATTGTATTGAATCTGTAAATTCTTTGGGAGTACTATGGATATTTTAATTCTACTCATGAATGTGGACTGTCTTTCCATTTATTTGTATCCTTTTCAACTTCTTCCATCAGTGATTTATAGTTTCAGATCTTTTCATAAAGATTTTGTTTTATTATCTTGTAAGTGGATAGCTCATTGTTAATATGTTCTTTTATAAAAATAATATATGCCAGATATTAATATCTATCATCATTTGAATTTTGTTCACTGAATTGCTATGAAGGCAGGAATATTTATATTTTTAAAATAGTGCCACAATAATTACCAGCAAATTTTACAAAATTCAGACTAGAAAACTTTCTTCCCCCTGTTCCTAAAAGAGTTCTTAGCTGCCTAAAAAGTATTCTCTACTTGTGTTGGCTTTTCTGATTTCATTGGTAAAGACAAGTTGACTATATGCCATGTTGTTTATAATTTAAAATTTCAGCTCTAGGGCATATAGACTATGTTACCATAACAGAATAAATATCTGATGCTGGGTGCTTATAAAGAAAACAAATGTATTTTTTGGGGGGGATCTTTTTGACACAGGGTCTCCCTGTAGTCCCAGCTGTCCTGAAACTCTCTATGTAGACCAGGCTGGCCTTAAACTCACAGATCTGCCTGCCTCTGCCTTCAGAGTGTTAGGATTAGCATGCTCAGCTGGAAACAAATGTATTTAACATATAATGTCAGAGCATGGGAGTTCAAGCAGTGGTGCTCTGGTGGGACCTTCCATGGCTGTGTCATCTACTCAGAGTCACAATGGAAAGAACATGAAGAGCACAGGGTGTGGAGGGTGTGTGTGTGTGTATGTGTGTGTGTGTGTGTGTGTGTGTGTGTGTGTGTAAGAGAAAGAGAGAAAAAGAGAGGGGGGGTTGAGAGAGAGAGAGAGAGAGAGAGATTGAGAAATTACTATGGATTGGCCAGCTTGCTCTCTTTTTAAGTACATTTCATAAAAACTAACTCGGGTTTCACGAGAGCTGCCTTGACCCCATCAAGGGCGCACAGGACCCAAGGATATCTACCAGCCCTACTCCTCAAGGTCCCTTTACCTGTCACTAGCATAGTGAAGACTGTGCCAACACATGCATCCTTGGGGACAGACACACTCAGCCATCTCTTGACCACAGCAAGACACCAAGACACTTCATTTTTCTGTTTACTTTCCTTGTTAGTGTACATTAGTTGCTTTCTGTGTGTGTGTGTGTGTGTGTGTGTGTGTGTGTCCGTGTGTGTTCTGATTTGTTTTTATTTTTGAATGCAGGGGTCTCATGTAGTCCAGGCTAACCTCAAACTCCTGGTTACAGAGGCTGGGCCTTCAACTGTGGATCCTCCTGTCTCCAGCTCTCAAGTGCTGGAGTTGTAGGCATAGGCTACTAAGCCAGGCTTGTTGATATTTGTTTCTTTGTTTGAGACAGGGCCTCCCTGTAGCCCTTGCTGGCCTGAACTCACTATGTAGATCAGGGTGGTCTGGATCTCACAGGGATCTGCCTGCCTCTGCCTCCCAAGTGCTGGGATCAAAGGTATGTGCCACCGTGCCCAGCCTCTAGTGATTATGTTTTATGAGCAGAGAAGCAAGTTACCTCATCCTCTTCACCTTAGATTCCTTCTCTCTTAAAAAATTAAGTGGACTGGGGCTGGAGAGATAGCCTAGTGGTTAAGAGCACCGACGCTCTTGCAGAGGACCCGGGTTCGATCCCCAGCACCCACATGGCGGCTAAGAACCGTCTGTAACTCCAATTCCAGGAGAACTCCAGTTCCAGGGGAATCCGAGACCCTCTTCTGACCTCCGCGGCATTGCACGACATGGGTGCACAGACCTGCATGCAGACAGTACATTCATACACATACAAAAATAAATAAATAATAAAAAAAATTAAAAAAAAAATTAAGTGGACCAAGTGTGGTGGTGCACAAGCCTTTAATCCCAGCACTTGGGAGGCAGAGGCAGGCATATCTCTGTGAGTTCAAGGCCAGCATATCATATTGAACTCCAGTCCAGCTGGGACTGACTAAAGGCTAAAGGGAGACTGTTTCAAAAAAGACCAAAAAAATAAAAAGAGATCAGGGCTGGAGAAAAAGCTCAGTGGTTAAGAGCACTGACTGCTCTTACAGAGGACCCCAGGTCAGTTCCCAGCACCCACATGGTGGCTAACAACCTTTTGTAACTCCAGTTCCAGAGGGTCTGGTGCCATCCTCTGACCTCTTCCAGGATTGCATGCACATTTACGTATATGTAGGCAAAACACTCAGACACATAAAATACAATTTTTTAAAATTAGGTGACACCCATCTGCTAGACTTTCTGTGAAGCTGAGACAAGAGATATAAAGAAATTCCCACCTAACAAGCACCTGATGAACAAAGTCACCAGCATGACTGGTGTTATCCAACGATCTCCTGTTAGTTGGAAAACACAACCTTACATTATCTTATTGACTCTTCTCGACACTTCTATACTGTGGGAAATGCTGGCATCTGTAACTTACAAATAGAGGGACTGTCCCTGAAAGAATTTTAACAAACTTTCTAAAAACCAGCAGTTAATTGTACAGTGCTGATCATGGGCCAGGCATTTATTTTTACTTTACTTTTATTTTTTTCTTTTTTTGAGACAGGGTCTCCCTATAGCCCCAGCTGGCCTGCAACTTGCTCTGTAGACCAGGCTGGCCACCTTGAACTCACAGAGATCCGCCTGCCTCTGCCTCCCAAGTGCTAGGATCAAAGGCGTGGGCCACCATGCCCAGCTTAAAGACAGTTCTTAGCTGCCATGTGGGTGCTGGGAATCGAACAGGGGTCCTCTGCCAGAGCAGTCAGCACTCTTAACCGCTGAGCCATCTCTCCAGCCCCTACATTAGATTTCTATGCAGCTCTCCAGTTCTCCAAAAGAGTAGCGTGCTTAGTTGCAACAATCAAAATGCTTAGTATAAAATAAAAGTTGGAGAAAACCACAAAAGCACATTTTAATGTTATAGTCAGGATTATCTAGGAAGTAAATTCTTCACTACTTTCTGATGGTATCAGGGTAAACAAAAACACTTCACTGACCAGCCTTCTTTTGGGTTCTTGTAATGACATTTGATGTCTCGTACCACAGACTGGCACAGCCACCTAAGCTTCTGCGATGAAAATATTTTTATTTCAGTGTCACAGACAGCTATGGGTTTCAGATGGTTTTGTTCTTCATAGACTCAAACTCAGGATTTGCTTATTGGAAATACGCTTGGAACTCTTGTGGAAAATGGTACTCTCTCTTTTCTCTGAGATATTGATATACTTGTCATCCTGAAGCAGAGCTATGATTAATCTCAGTGTGCAGGTATTCCCAACTGAGGCTGGGTGTTTGAATTTGCTTCGTTCTATGCAGTCTGCTTTAATTTTGATTAATTGCCATGAGGAATAATAACTCCTCAGGGCAGATCATTAGGAAGCTGCAGAATCGATTAGCTTTAGCTTCAGAATATGTAAAAGCCAGTCCCAACACTGAAATGATCACGGACGCCCTTGGTGGAACATGTGCGGGGAGTGCCCAGATCATTGCAGCGGAGCTGCTGAGCAAATTATAATCCAGTTAGAATGCTTTTCCATAATATGTTAGCTTTCAAATTAATCTCCTTTTTTTTTTTCTTCTTCACCCAAATGGATTTTCCAAGTTTTGCTACACAAATCAGTGACCATAGCTGGTATTTGTGCAGCGTTACAGAAATTAGCTCTCAGGTGTTAGGAAATATATCTTCTTGTATCTGAGGGCACAGAAAGGACTCAGAGGGGTGGGGGTGGACGCTGGTCAGAAGGAGGATGCTTGCCTGGCATGCATACGACCCTGGCCTCGATTCCCACCACCGAAGAAAAGCAGAAGAGGAGGGAAGAGAAAGAAAGGGCTGACTTGCGGCTAATTCAGTTACACAAAATGCACATTGTCCAGGCCATTTGCACGTGTAGTCTTCACACAGCTCGGACTCAGTCCACATTGGGCAGTAGAGAGGGGGCAGATCTTTCATAACAGGAATGCCTCTTTTGAAGTTTTAAAATTTACTGCTTTGTTTGAAAGAGAAGGAAAAACCCTGGCCAATTACTCTTCAAGCTGAACTCATCACTAATGCCTGACACTTAAAATTTTTTTTATTAATTTTTTATTTTATTTATTTCTGTATGTGTATGAATGTACTGTCTGCATGCAAGTTTGTGCACCCGTGTCGTGCAATGCCATGGAGGTCAGAAGAGGGTGTCAGATTCCCCTGGAACTGGAGTTCTCCTGGAATTGGAGTTTCAGACGGTTCTCAGCCGCCATGTGGGTGCTGGGGATCGAACCCGGATCCTCTGTAAGAGCGGTCGGTGCTCTTAACCGCTAGACCATCTCTCCAGCCCCACGCCTGACACTTTAAAAAAAGATTTATTTTATTCATTTCACTCAAGTTTGATTCGGCTATTTTGGAGGGCTGTGGTGGTATAGCTCTGTATGAATTTTGGGAAGGTTTTTTTTTTTTTTTTTTTGCCATTTTGAGACAGGGTCTCGGTGTAGTCCTGGCTAGCCAAGGCCTCACTAGGTAAACCAGGCTGGCCTTGAACTCACAGAGATCCACCTGCCTCTGCCTCTGCCTTCTGAGTACTGGGATTAAAGGCATGTACCACAACACCTGGATGAGAAGTTTTGAAAAGAGTATTTATGTACATTGTCTGTGTGGGTGTGTGCTGCCCATGGAGGACAGAGATCATCTGCCCCACAGGGCCCAGTATTTTGCCTGGCTTGATCTTGTGTAGGTCTTGTGCAAGTCACCAGGGTGGCTGCGAGTTGCTGAGTGTGCTAGCCATGTCTTAGGAAGAAGACTTCACAGCTGCCTCCCCATCTCTGGGTTTGACACTCTTTCTGGCTGTTCTTCCTCCAAGTTCCCTGAGCCTTTGGGATGGGTGGGCGTGGGGGTGGGGAGTGTTGCTAAAGATCTCCCATTTATGGCCGGACACTCATAGCCACTTACTGCCTGAATACTATCACTGCTTCATCTCACGGCCATAATCCAGGCTGCCATTCTGGGTCCTGGTGCATCCTAGTTTCCTGCTTACTTCCACCACCTCTGTTAGACTATGCGGTTGTTGATGGAGAACTTCTGTCTTGTACTCCTGATCTATTTCACTTCATCTTAACCTTTTCCTGATCTCATCTCTCCTTTGAGAATTGGGTGAAAATGCTAAATTCTAGACAAATTACCCAAATTTGACAAATTAAAGAATTCAAAGATATTCAGAATACATCTATAAACTTTAGGCCCTATGGTTAAAAAACAGCTAATGTTGCCAGATGCGGTGACGCATGCTTTTAATCCTAGCACTCAGGAGGCAGAGACAGGTGGATCTCTGTGAGTTCAAGGCCAGCCTGGTCTACATAGCGAGGTCCAGGATAGCTGGGGCTACAGGGAGACCCTGTCTCAAAAGGAGAAAAACAAACAAACAACAAAACAAACAAAACAGTTAATGTGTGGCAGATGCTGTCTTGAGAATCTCCCGGGGTCTACCCCATTTATCTTCCCACAACCTCCCTGTGAGACATATACTATAATTATATTGATTTACAGATAAGGAAACCGAGGAGCAGCATTTAAGTAACTTGTTCAAGGCCATTCCTGGACATTCATGCCTAATTCCTTTTCCAGGAGTCAAGTGTGCTCCTCTGGCCCCTGTGGGCATTGCACTCATGTGATATACTTACATACATGCAGGCAAAATACACACTTAAAATAAAAATAAAAATTTTGAGAGATCTATTTTTCCATTATGTGTGTACATGTGTACATATGTGTGTATGTATGTACATATGTATGTGTGCATGTACATGAGCACAAGTGCTACCTAGGCTAGAAGAGGGGGTTGGATACCCTGGGGCTGTAGTTACAGATGGTAGTGAGCCCCTGACCTGGGTGTTAGTACTGAATTCTGGTCCTCTACAAGAACAGTATGTGTCCTTAACCACTGAGCAATCTCTCCAGCCTGGAATATAATTGAATTTTGAATTCCAAATGACCTTGGAAAGGACTGAATGGGAAAATGAAAGCTATCCTGTTCTTTGTGGGAGGCAAATCAAGACACGTGTGTAAAAGAGCCATGGCTCTGTCCTGGCGACAAGCAAGGAAGCTTCCCTGCTAGGAGGGAGAAGGGTTAGGGTGGTAAGGGTGGGGTGAGGCTTTTCTTTCTTTTGATGAAGATAAGCCTTTCTAGTCTTTATGATAAGAAACTTCTATAATTACCCTGAAGTATGAATAGTCTCCAGTCAGTCCTGCCTCCTGGATGGTGGGAAGGGAAGACAGGAAAGAGAGAGGATGAAAGATCAGTGTGATCATTCCGTGGCAGTCTTCACAGTGAGTGATTCCAAATAGGGTTTCACAGACTGTGTAGCTCAAAGCTCCAACTCTGGTCAATGGTTCCATGGTCAAACAGCAAGCACTGGGGAAGTCTGTCAGGAAGATGTCCCCTACCCTAGGAGACTGCAAAGTCCAAGGAAACTTTCTTTTTTTTGAGACAGGGTCTCTCACTGAACCTGGAACTCCCCAGTTCTCAGGCTGGCTGACTCCAAGCCCCAGGGACCCTCCTGTTTCTTCTTCTCCAGCCCTGGGATTTACGGCTACCATGCCCAGCTTTTTATTCAGGTGCTGGGGCTCTGAAGCCAGATCATCACACTTCAGCAGCAAGCACTTCACTGATACCATTGCCCCAGATCCAGCTTTCTGTTTTGTTTTTCACTTAAAAAATATTTTATTATGTGTATGAGTATATTGCCTACATGTATGTAAGTGCACTGTGTTGTGCAGTGCACACACAGGTCAGGATTCCCTGGAATTGGAGTTATGGACGGTTGTTAGCCACCATGTGGGTGCTGGGAATCGAGCCCAGCCCCTCTGAGCAGGCACTGCTGGGACATCTCTCCATCCCGTTTCACTTTTTTTGAGGACAAGGTCTTGGCATGTAGTGCAGATTCCCTTTGAACTCATAATCCCCCTGCCTCAGCCTCCCACAGGCTGGAGTACAGACATGCACTGTCATGATTGGCCTATTTTTTAATAGCCTGGAAACTATTGCCATGTGTAGTATGAGCAAGCAACTTAAACATATTTGCTTAGGAATTTAAAAATTCCAATATTAGCTTCTAATATGCCTCATAACTAAGCTATCTTAAGCTGCAACCTTCGTAAATCCTAATTTTGGAAGATAGTCCTCTTCTCTCACAGATTATCAGAAGGTGACTATCAAACCAGCTTCAACCAGCTAGTGTCTTCCTGGTTTTGAAGACTGTAGACAGTTAATAGAGTACATTTGTATCACATTTGTTTGTTAATTTGATTTCCTAATGCTCTCATGCTCTCTTTGTCCCTGTCTGTCTTCCCAGAGGACATGCAAATCCCCCTGGAGGTGGGCCGCCACAGTCCCACAGCAAAAGAATTTTGATTTTGCAGAAATGATTTGCATTTGGGTGAAGGGTTCCTGTCACACTCTGGGGCTGCATCTGGATGCAAATTCAGGCAGAGCGGGCTGAGTGGTGGGCTCCAAGGATAGGGAAGGGGCTTCTGTGTGGTGAAGGAAGGAAGTGGTGCCCTTTGTGAAGAAGTCAAGGCCTGGCATGGTGGTATACACCTTTAATCCTAGCACTACGCAGGCAGAGGCAAGCAGATCTTTATAAGTTGAGGCCAGCTTGGTGTACATACCAAGTTCCAGGCCAGCCAAGGCTACATATTGAGCCTGTCTCAAACAACAAAAAATGAACAAATAATAAATAAGATATTCACAATGAAAAATGTGATAACTCTTGATTTACTGAAAAGATAGGATATAAAAATTATGTACATAATAATACAAACAAACTTATGGAGTATAACTGTATTTCTATTGATTGTCACAGACTGTGTAGCTTAAAGCTCCAACTCTGGCCAATGGTTCAATGGTCAAACATCAAGTACTGGGGAAGTCTGTCAGGAAGATGTCCCCTGCCTTAGGAGACTGCAAAGTCCAAGGAAACTTTTTTTTTTTTTTGAGACAGGGTCTCTCACTGAACCTTTAAAATGTCATATATAAAAAATTATATAATTAACATAAGAGATTTCCACTGACTGTATCACTTTATTAAAAAAAATTCCACCTGGTGCTCAGAACAGGACTGGGGGAAGCCTTGATTTCTGCCCAGTATGAAGATTTGTGTAGGTGCACAGCCATTGGATGACAGCAGTGAACTGCATATTGTCAGTGCAATCTATCAGTCATCTGGCCTTTTGCTCTTCAGATCTGCCTGGGCGGCTCCCTTAGGAGAGGCTATAGGATGGCTTGCCCGCAGGGTGGAGTCACCATTTTAGCTTGGAATAAACTCTGCATGGCAATGCTCTTCTCCACACTCAAACTTGCTAGAGTAGTCTTCTTAGGGCAGGAAGGAGCTGCCCACATGAAGTTCAGCTTTGCTCCCCCTAGTGCTCCCCAGCTGGATAAGGTCGTCCTGGGAATCATTTGGTGCAGGCGGGAGGAGGCTGGTTTCTTCATTTCCTCTCACCCAGTGAAATGCCAGCTCAAACCAAACACAATTTCATTGAGAAGAGTTGGCTCCACGGAGGAAGAACTGACAGTGAAGAATACTGGAAAGAGACGGAGTATGTTCTTTGCTCCAACTTCTTATGAGAAAAAAGGAAATGTAATTTTCTCCAGAATTCTGCTTTGTGTTTTAAGATGTGAGCTGGAGAATCATTTGGGAACCATTGCTTGCCCAAATCAAAGGGGAATGAAGCTAGACACATCTGATAATGCATGTCCAATTACCTGAATATTATTATACAGGTCTAAATAGAGAGAACATGATTTTAAAATTAGAGATGATAGCCCAATATGTTAATCTTGTATAAAAATTAGATCAGGGTGCTCATCAGACTCGGTATTTTGCTTAATGTGGTTTTACTAAATAGGGATTTTCAAGAGTGCTTCACAACTGCTAATGTGGTCATTATGTTGGCTTAAGTTATACACTGCAAGAGAAGAAAACGGAGCTGATTAGAGAGTCTATTTAATTCCATTGGTCATTAAAAGATAGAGTATCCGGGGGCTGCTGAACAGCAGGGACACCACAGCTAAAGACCAGGCAGGAGCAGAAAGACAGCTTCCCAGATCTCTAGTGAGTCTGATTCTGCAAGTTTTACAAGATGATTTCTACAACCCTCCTCTCTTTGCCCCTTCTACATGCTTTCTACAAAAATCACTGCTTCTTTGGGCCTTAAACTTCTAGAAAAGCTTTGAGTTTCTTTAAGGGGTCTGAAGTTTGTGTCTAGTTTCATCAAGGTCAGAATTTGTACTGCAGTCTACCTGCTACTGGGGTTTTCCTGCCCATCACCGTGCTGATTACAAACAGAACATACTGCTTCCACTAGCTATCGGTGTTCCTAACTCACAGAGACAAGACTATTATCACATTGAAAAGTGGACTCTCATACTTGAAAAGTTTAACAGCTTCTAGAAATGGAGAGTAACAAGTATCACTAACATGACATATTTCAGCATAAAATTCCTGGTGTGCCTTTGAACTCTATATAGTCAAGTTATTAAGGAGGAGTTCTACTGGTCACAGAAGCATAGGGCTTTAGGGCTTGTGGAGGAGGGGAACACAATTAAATGATCCACTGAGATGGAGTCTTTGACTGAATTTCATCCTAGCACTTGGGAAGCAGAGGCAGGCAGGTCTTTGTGAGTTCAAGGCCAGCCTGGTCTACAGAGTGAGTTCCAGGACAGCTGGAGCTACAGGGGGACCCTGTCTCAAAAAGACAAAAAAAACCCCACAAAAAACAAAACTCCAAAACAGCCAAGTGTGGTAGTGCACACCTTTGATCCCAGCACTCAGGAAGCAGAGGCAGGTGGATCTCTGTCAGTTCAAGACCAGCCTGGTCTGCATAGTGAGTTCCATGCCAACTGGGGCTACAGGGAGACCCTGTCTCAAAAAGACTAAAATAAATAAATAAATAAATAAATAAATAAATAAATAAATAAATAACAAAAAGTGCCCCCAAAGAGCCAGCAAAACTAAACGATATCAGCTGGCTGCATGGATCCTAAACTCATTCAAACGTTGGTTTCAGCCATCTAGTAGCTACTGGTTCAGGAGAAGACTCACTGAAACAT
This sequence comes from Rhizomys pruinosus, assembly GCA_009823505.1. Classification (NCBI taxonomy): domain Eukaryota; kingdom Metazoa; phylum Chordata; class Mammalia; order Rodentia; family Spalacidae; genus Rhizomys; species Rhizomys pruinosus. The sequence goes on along the minus strand of VZQC01009509.1, from coordinate 1,098,541 downwards.
GCCCAGTTCCTCTTCATTTCTCAAGCTGAGCAGTACTTCCATTTTGGGGTGGTTGCTGAGTCAGAAGAACGAAAAAGGTAAGAGAAGAAGCTAGAAGCTAATGCACCAGAAAGTACCAAAGGCTCTCTGCATCCTCAGGGTGAGACTCCACAGAGCAGACAGAACACACACTCACTCTGATGGAAACAGACCTGTAGTCTAACATTCACATACCAGGACTACATGGTGGAGGAAGGGGTGGGGAGGGAAAGGAAGAGGGGGAAGAGGAGAAGAGGAGAAGAAGAGGAGAAAAAGAGGAAGGGGAGAAGGAAGGGGAGAAGGAAGGAGGAGGAGGAAGAGGAAGATAAGGAAGAGGTAGATGAGGAGGAAGAGAAGGAAGAGGTAGATGAGGAGGAAGAGGTAGATGAGGAAGAAGAGAATGAGGAAGAGAAGAAGAGGAGGAAGATAAGGAAGAAGTAGATGAGGAAGAAGAGAATGACGAAGAGGAGGAAAGGAAGAGGAAGAGAATGATGAAGAGGATAAGGGAGAAGGAAGAGGAGGAGGAAGTAAAGGAGGAGGAGGAAGAGGAGGAGATGGAGAAGGAGGAGGAGGAGATGGAGAAGGAGGAGGCAGGAGGTGGCATTTCTAATCACAATCCCAAAGCTGTCAACATCAGCGAAAGACATTTGCTTCACTTGGGGTGGGCAGACGAATCCACCCATGCATTGCAAGCTCCTCGCAGAAACCTTTATCATTTATAAATAATTGCATCTTGCTTTCATGTTTCCGCATTCTGGGGAGTTGGAGGAGAGGGGGGAATTGGGGCTGTTAGCCTTTGCTGGTGACTAAGAAGCACTTATGGCCAGCCAGGTGCAAAGCCTGTATCTAATCTCTGCTTCTGTCTGCCTGGAGCAGCTGTGGCAGCTGGAGAGGGGGGTAGGGAGTCATTAAATACCGAGGAAATGTTTATGTTGGTATCTGCACAAGCCAGGGAGAGAGAGAGACATGGAGGGGGGTAGGAGAAATTTACCAACTGTTTTCTATTTGGGAAGAGTCAGCGAAGATCCTTGCATGTGGAGATCCTCCATCAATCTGTTTTCTTTTCACCACAGTGGCCTCAGTTGCAGAAGCTTTTAAATGCCTTTTCGGTGTCTCTCAGTTCCCCGTGACTCTGAGCAGGGTACTCAGGTACTCAGAACCAAATTCTAGTCCTCTGAACAGCAGACTTTCTCTACTTCTTTATTGCGGCCAAGGATATGGAAAAGGCAGGTGATGTAACTTGGGGTCAACTGCAATGAGATCTTGAAGGGAAAGTACAGCACAAAAGGCAGGTTTGCACATGCTGTTCAGACAGTGTGGGGCAGCACAACAGGCAGGAAACATTAGTGGAAGCCCAGCTCTAGGACCCCCTGGATGCCTGGGCAGGATAAGTCCTGTGCAGTGAGTGGGTGTCTGCAAGATGGCTTCACGTTTTCTAGACCTATGCTGACTGCACAGGGTCCTTTGCTGAAGCTTCTGTTCTTCCTCCAAGTAGTGTGGTGTGTGTGTGTGTGTGTGTGTGTGTGTGTGTGTGTGTACACATATGCATATGTGCCTGCGTATGAGGATGTGCATGTAGAGTCCAGAGTCAACATCCAGTGTCTTCCTTGATCAATGACCACTTTTTTTGTTTTGTTTTGGTGACAGTCTCTCACTAACTAGGATCTCACTGATTCAGTCGGGCGGGCTGTCAGGGAGCTCGTTTCCTGTTCCACCTCTTCAGCGCTGGGATTACAGGCACATGACAGTCTGCCCGACTTTTTATATGTATGTGAAGGATCAAACTCAAGTCTTCACACTTTGTTGACTGAGCCATCTTCTCAGCCACCCTCCAAACACTTTTTAAGTTACTTTTTTACATTCACTTACTTTGTGTGTGTGTGTGTGTGTGTGTGTGTGTGTGTGTGTGTATACACATGTGTATCCTGGTGCTGAAGTGGAAGTCAGAGGACAATTTGTCACACCAGTGTGGAAGCCAGAGATCAACTTTGGGTGTCTTTATCAGTCACTGTTCATCTTGAATTTTTTACACAGGTTCTCACTGAACCTGGAGCTCACCACGTAGGTTAGTCTGGCTGGCCTGGGGTCAGTCTGTCCCCCCAGCACTGGAAGTAAAAGGGTATGCCACCCTGTCTAGCTTCTGTATATAGTTTCTAGGGACTGAACTCAGATTCCTATGCTTGCTCCAGAAGCCCTTTATTGGCTGAGCCACATCCCTAGCCCTGTATCCACATTCAGCCTCCCATCTATGCCCTTATTGATTTCCCAAGGCATCAAACATCCCCAGCAATCGAAGGACTCATGGCCCCTGATTTCACAAAATATGCCATTTAATTCAGTATCAAATGGTGGACTGCGACTCTGCGTGTTTTTGTGGAGTTTCCACTGGTTTTCTCCTTGCCTTATTCTTATATGGGAAGATTATCTTCTGTTTCCATTTTATATGCAGGCAATAATTCTGTGGTGGCTGAAACAGTATTTAACTACTTGTCACAAAGACTGTGGCATGTTGAGTGATAAGGCAGATGAAAAGTGGCTGGCTCCATTTTGAATCGTCAGAGGCATAAACATTCGTGACAGGAAAGCATCAAGCCCAGCAAATGCCATTCAGAACCTATGCTTTGACTGGCATTTGTCACAACATACTTCTGAAAATGGGGCATTCCAGAGTCCTTTGGGGGAGTTCTTTGGGAACAGATCATTTCTCAAAGGCATGGACATCGTAACTATCAGTGGCATTTGTACATACCACCATGAAGAATGCATTACAAACACTGGCAGGGTTGGGAAGCTCAGATTCTTGCTGATTTGAACTCTTAGGCAACTTCTGATGCAGTTTGGAGTAAGAAGCTTCCTTTGAGGATGATCCTAAAGGTAGACATAGGTGGACATGACATACTAGTCACCTTAATATCCTGTTAGGACATAAACTAACATTTCTACTGGATGCTTGTGCTTTGTACAGCTTTACACCTCTTGACTAGTGCTGAGTATAAATGGAGTGAGATCCTGGTAAAGAGGAAATGAAGGAGGGCATGGTCCTGGGGGCAGAGCCTGGGTAAGAGCATCCAATAGGATCATTTTAGAAGCTTCTATGCTTCTATGTCTCCAGATGTTAGGGGATACATGAATGCTTAGATTTATTTATTTATTTATTATTTATTTATTTATTTTTGGTCTTTTCAAGACAGGATCTCTCTGTAGCCCCAGCTGTCCTGGAACTCACTCTGTAGACCAGGCTGGCCTTGAACTCACAAAGATCTGCCTGTCTCTGCCTCCCAAATGCTAGGATTAAAGGCGTGCGCCACCACGCCCTGCTGAATGCTTAGTTTTAAAACTCTCTAACTTTCCAAAGCATTCCCATGAATAATGGGTTCGTGTGTCCTCCCCACAAAACATCTCCATTCCCACCTTGAACTTCATAAGCCCGAGATGGCTATGGTGCCGACTATCTCCTTGTCAAGGATGTCCTCCCACACTGTATACATGCACTAATTAAAATTTTATCTCCAATCACCCATTAATTTCCACTTCTGAAATAAGAGAAGAAAGGCAGGAGAGAGAAAGGGAGAGACAGGCAGACAGACAGATATACAGACAGACTTTCCATGAGACAGATATACAGACAGACTTTCCATGAGACTTATGTGGAGCAAGACGTTTCCAAGGCACATGGAGATGATAGACGGACCATTATAGTAACTAAAATCCCTGCATGACTATATCTTTCTAAAGACATACTGAACTTATTAATCAACTTTTAATATCTAATAACATCTACATAATACAGAAAAATAGATCCATGTCTAGTTTTTTTTCCATGTCTAGTTTTAAAAACCTACATTTAGAACCTTCACTTTAGTATATTTTACCAAATAATATCATGCAAAAGAGTCATAGCTGTCAAAGAGCTCTAAGGAGAAGGAATAGCCTGAAAATACTCCATAGGTTAAAGAAACTCTTTAGGGGGCTGTTCTATTAGACATGTTTTCAAGGCAGGGCCAAAGAGTATACAATTATTTTGCAATTACCTTACAGCCCCTTGCTATGCAATTATTCATTTGGTTCTATGTGCTTTACAAATTAGCACCCCCCCAAGGATCTAAAAAAATTACATAGAACATGGTGATTATCTTTAGAGTTACAAGGTTTCTCAAAGAGTAATTGCCCTTTAATTTGCTAGGTCTGAATTTATGTCTTGACCTCATGGTGAGTGTGGATTTGCAGGGTGTCTTACAACAGCCACTGTTAGGGGCCTCAAAATATTGTGCTTGGATTAGCTATGGGGAAGCATGTAGGAACAGGTGCAAAGCTGAATGGCAAGTACCGCGTGGTTATGCATGTTCCGGGTTCACACACAAACTGTAATAAATGTATGGTGCATGCATGTGTAAGTGTGTACATGACCATGGAAACTTAGTCCACAGATTCCTTAAGTCTCCCAAGGGCTGACCAACTTTAACAAGAGCAAGGAAACCCTTGCCTTAGTTAAACCCAGAGCATTCCACTTAACCAACTCACCAAGACTAAGCTCCTCCCTGAGACATAATGGGGTCTCCCATTTACTTCAGAGTTTCTCTACTCTGAAGGTTTGAAAGCCAGTGTGATGTCTTCCATGTATCCCATCTTGCTGTAAGGAACAAGCCCCAGTGTCCTCCTAGATAAAAACAAACAAACAAACAAACAAACAAACAAACAAACAAACAAACAACCCAAACCTGTATCTGAGGAAATTTTGGTTTCCGGGATGATCTATGCTGCTAGTTAAGCAAGCCCCGAGTGAGTTTTCAACGCCTCAGAAGCCAGAGCGGGCTGTAACCGGCTCTCTGCTGCCGGCTACTCAGTCTTGCTTAGGTTCTGGCCACTTGTGGAACCAGCCTTGATTCCTTTCAAATTATCACCTGTGGGGGCTGGAGAGATGGCCCAGCCCAGTGGTTAGGAGCACTGGCTGCCTATGGTGGTTTGAATGAGAATGTTCCCCACAGGCTTTAAGGCTTTAAGTATTCAGACATTTTGTCCCCAGTTGGTGGTGCTGGTTTGGGAGGTCTTAGAAGGTGTGGCCATGTTGGAGGAAGTACGTCACTGGGGGTGGGCTTAGTGAGTTCAACGAGCCTTGCAGGCTCCAGTTGATCTCTCTTGGCTTCCTGTGTTCACTGGAGGATGTGAACCTCAGCTTTCTTTTTTTTTTTGGCTTTTCGAGACAGGGTCTCCCTGTAGCCCCAGTTGTCCTGGAACTCACTCTGTAGACCAGGCTGGCCTTGAACTCACAAAGATCCACCTGCCTCTGCCTCCCAAGTGCTAGGATTACAGGTGTACGCCACCACGCCCTGCGTGAACCTCAACTTTCTACTCCATCCCTGGCCACCATGCCTCCATGCCACATGGACTCTTAATTTCCTGGAACCATAAGCTCACATAAACTCTTTTATAAGTTCCCTTGGTCATGGTGGTTTTATTACAGCAACAGAAAAGTGACTAATACACTGCCCTTGCAGAGGACCCAGGTTTGATTACCAGCACCCACATGGTGACTAACAACTGTCCATAACTCCAGTTCCAGGGGAGACACTATATGACATGAGTGCACTTACACACATGCAGGCAACACACTCATACACTAAAATAAAAATGATAAAATACTTTAAATTCCCACGAGTAATGTAGGTGTCCAGATATTTCTTTCTTTCTTTTCTTTCTTTCTTTTTTTTAATTTTTGTGTTTTTTGAGACAGGGTCTCCCTTTAGTCCCAGCTGGCCTGGAACTCACTATGTAGACCAGGCTGGCCTTGAACTCAGAGATCAGGCTGCCTCTGCCTCATGAGTGCTGCAGTTGTTTCTTGTGAATGACATATTCTGCTGTCTTTGATATAATAAAAAATTTCCTGTAGTTTATCTAAAAAGAAAGCAATTCATATTTGCTGGATTTATTCTTAGGCCAAGTGAGAAAAATTAAATTCTACCTATAAATGTTTCAATGTCCTTTGAAACCAAGGGCAACAAGAGCAGAGCCGACCAAAGGTAAGAAAGAAAAGGGGAAATTTCGAGAGTCAGCAGGAGGGTATAGGAGACACACAAGTCCATCCAGCCTTCCGACACCAAGACCACACAAGTCCGTCCAGCCTTCCGACACCGAGACCACACAAGTCCGTCCAGCCTTCCGACACCGAGACCACACAAGTCCGTCCAGCCTTCCGACACCGAGACCACACAAGTCCGTCCAGCCTTCCGACACCAAGACCACACAAGTCCGTCCAGCCTTCCGACACTGAGACCACACAAGTCCGTCCAGCCTTCTGACACCATGACGCAACGTCGTCCCCCACAAAGTTTGTGCTCAGGACAACACAATACATTTTTTTTTAATCCTCCAAATAAGTCTTATGATGTCTTCAGTTTATGACTCTGTGTTGAGTTGTATTCACAGCTATTCTCAGACACACACAGCCCCCAAGTCACAGGGCTTTGCAACAACAGAGCTAACTCTGCATATAATACAAAGGTGTGCTCGGAGTGGGTAGTTGTTGCTTGGTATCCATGAAGACTAGATCTAGGAATCTCTGCAGACACCCATATGGAAGGTCATAGCACCTATGTACACCCAGTTATCTCTAAACTGCTGACAATGCCTAAGACAGTGTGATACCAGTGTTGTGTAAGTAAGTGGTCATATTATTGCATTGTTTGGATTTAATGGAGTTTAAAATGTTCTGTACATGTTCAGTACCAACGCACATTTTTTCCCCTAGTATTTTGATCCACAGGTAGGTAAATGCAGACAAGGCACCATAAATATAGAGGGCTTGACTGTTCAGGTATTACAAAATGATATGACTTCAAAAGGAGACAGAATAATGTATATACTACTGGAAATGGTGATGTGCTGAATTCAACCGTAGCTGATTTTGGCGCGGTGGGAACCCTGCAGCCAACCGTGGTGCTCTTATTTACGACATGGCAATGGGAAGCTGCAGAAGCCAGCTCCGTCTGCGTGCCTGCACAGAGCCAACTTATCTAGCACATCCCTAAAGTCAATTGCGCTTGAAGAAACAGTGTAGCGAAAGCCCCCTCTTTTCTGATAACTCCAAGGGGTTTGTTGTTTTGCTTTGTTTTTGAGACAGGGTCTCACTTTATAGTCTTGGCTGGTCTGGTACTTGCTATATAGACAAGGATGGCCTCAAAGTGACGGAGATCTGCCTGCCTGTGTCTCCCAAGGGGTGGGATGATAACTCTAACTCTTTTTTTAAAAAAAGGTTTATTAGGCCGGGCGTGGTGGCGCACGCCTTTAATCCTAGCACTTGGGAGGCAGAGGCAGGCGGATCTTTGTGAGTTCAAGGCCAGCCTGGTCTCCAGAGTGACTTCCAGGACAGCTGGGGCTACAGTGAGACCCTGTCTCAAAAAGACCAAAAACAAAACAAAACAACAAAAAAGGTTTATCATTTATTCTTTTTACAAGTATGTATATGTGCCTACATGAGTTTATGTGGACCACGTGCATATAGGAACCCACAGAGGACAAAAGATGGTGTCGGACCCCCTCAAAGTAGTCATGACTCAAAGTAGTAATGAGCTGCCGTGTGTGCTGGGAACTGAATGTGAATTCTCTGCAAGAGCAGCCAGTGCTCCTAATTGCTGAGCCACCTCTTAAGGGACAAGATTTCCCCCCTCACCAACTCTTAGACTTCTGAACCTTCCATAGTTGATTTCAAGCCTACTTTCTATGATTTCCTTTCTCTCTGTTTGTCTACACTACAAAAAGGCTATTTCAACTAAACACTAGTTCTTAGGTGGCCCATACTTGAATGTTAATGGTTAAGAGGACATAAATTTAAATCCAGATAGATATATCTAGGCTTGAATTCATCAGCTTACTCCCCCAGACAGGACAGGTATAGTGTTTGCTTCCACCCCCACCCTATATGTGTGTGTGTGTGTGTGTGTGTGTGTGTGTGTGTACCCAACTCCCTTGTGAGGTTAATAATAGCGTCTTATTTTCACAGGTGGTTCTTTGATTAAAAAGTTACTTTAGGTAAAGCATTTGGAACTCTGGCCACAAAAAGCCCTGTGAATGGAAACTGTCACTGGAGGTGAGAGGGCATGGATTAGTTTGGTCACAGTACTGATTATTTCACAATGTACACATTCTTCTGAACATCATCTTGCACAGTTTGAACAATCACTGCCCTCTTCATGTGGTAGGCATCTTGTCTGCAGTGGTGCTGATTGCAGAGAAACTGAATGGATGGGACAGAGCCTGTGAGGTTTATTCTGTGAGCACACCAAGACCAGGGGAGGAAAATCAGTAGGATTTCCAGGCAATGAGTCTCCCCCCAAAGCTCAGTCTCATTAACAGAGGAACTTAGCTTGAAGAAATACACAATGTCTCAGTAGATACACAGATTAACCAGTAAAGTCCCTAAGTGAAATCAGAGCCTGGAACAGGCCTATATGACTGTAGGGGGAGAAACTGATTGCAAGTTTTGGGTAATGTGATCCTAAGAGAGTCCTATTGTCTTTATCTGTGGGGCAGTCTGGGACCCTTGTGGGTAGTAGTAATCATCTCTATGTAATCAAGTCTAATATTTGTATGCAACCTAGACATATCCTGCATCCTTTATTTTTTCTTTTTTTACGCTTTACATATTTTATTGAATTTTTTATGTGTCTCATACATAATTTTTCAGTCAGTCTTAATCACCTTTGTACCCACTTCTCCCTTGGCACCTTCTTTGTAGGCACCCACTCCCCTCCCACCAGAGTTCATACCTCCTATAATTTGTGCTAGGGTCCATTGCACCAAATCACTCTCCTGTTCACTCCTCAGCACCAGCTCATCCCCTGAGCTCTAGTCAGCCTATCCTGAGTCTTTTTTTTTTTTTTTTTTTTTTTTTTTGGTCTTTTTGAGACAGGGTCTCCCTGTAGCTCCAGCTGTCCTGGAACTCGCTTTGTAGACCAGGCTGGCCTTGAACTCACAAAGATCCGCCTGCCTCTGCCTCCCAAATGCTAGGATTAAAGCTCCTCTGATGAGCGTGCAGCCTCCGTGGCCCCTCCCCGATTCCTGCTGGAGTGTTGGCTGGCTTGATCTTGCGCAGCCTCACACAGGCAAACAGAGCTAGTCTGTTGATGTGTGCAGTAGTCATGTCACATCAGAAGTCAGCGTGTCAGGCTCCTTCCCGTCTGCCAGCTCTTACATTCTTTCTACCTCCTCTTCCTTGAAATTCTCTGAGCCTTGGAGGTTGACATAGCCCACCCACCCACAGCTCAGCACTCAGAACTTTTTATGCTTGGTGCTCTAATGAGTGAGGAGTCTTTTCTGTCATCCTTTAAATCACTCCTCTATTGCTTATAATACCTAAGAAAATTAAAACTTGATGAAAATAGTTGTTTTGCAGTATGACAAGGGAAAGGTCTGTATGTAGTCAATACAGATGTAATTATTTTCCTGAATATTTTCTATTTTGAACCTGTGAAAACTGACATCTGACTACATATATTTTGAATTTGTTTTCTCTAAGATCTCTAATTATGCTTAAATTATGTCCATTAGCAATTACTTTGTTGAACTATGATGGTCCCTTAGATTACAGAATTTATACAGAAATACCATCAACTCTTATTTCTCCATAACCCCAAAGAGTCGGGAGCCATAATGTCCCAAGTTGGTTTCGTATGGTGTTTTTGTTGTTTGTTCTGTCTTCAATCTCAATCTCTCTCTCTCTCTCTCTGTCTCTCTTTCTCTCTCTCTCTCTCTCTCTCTCTGAGACAGGGTTTCCCTGTAGCCCCAGCTGATGTGGAACTTCCTGTGTAGACCAGGCTTCCCTGGAACTCAGAGATTCACCTGCCTCTGCCTCCCAAGTGCTGGGATTAAAGGCGCGTGCCACCATGCCTGGCTGTCATCAATTTTTTAAAAAATGCCTTTCCTTGTATTAGCACAGATAATGTCAATTCACCAGTAGAATAAGGAGGAGGAAGAAGAAGAAGAAAAAGAGGGAAATAATACTGGTGAACAGACATTGAGACGCCCCATGCCAGAGTTGATGGGCCCTTCATGGAACACACATTACAACTCAAGGGGCACAGAAGGACATACAGGAAGTTTAGTCCCAGAAGCATGAGTGAACTGGTTCAAGGCCACACAATCAGTGGTGTAGGCAAAATCCAAGGGCTGGGTCTCTGACCTTAGAGCTTTATGTTCACATACTATATCTTATGCTTTTCAGTGTTTTGGATCCTAGAGCTAAGGTAAAGGCACACACGAAACAAGTTACCATAACTAGATATATTACCACATGTAAACTGGCATTCAGAAAAAAGAAAACAGGTGTGAGCTGTGTGTCTGCCAATTTTTGTGGTGTTAATACTGATCCAAGTTAACTTCCTGAATATTTAAAAAATGGACTCCCTTACCAACGTCCCACTGATTTTAAGTTTCTATAGGAGGAAGTCAGTCAGATTTCGGTGCAGGAGACTCAGACTTTGCCTTTACAGTCTCTTGGCTACACAATGGAGCAAGACAACCTTTTTGGGCCAAGTTAAAAGAATCACTTGCCCTGACACCCCCGTTTTGCCGCCAAACAGCCTCAGAACTTAAGAAGGCCTATGTGTTGTGAATTAACCAGTTTGGAAAGTACAGGATTTCTTCATAATGTAAAAATGGAAATCTGTCAATAATATGGACAAGACCACTTTAGAAAGGTGTATTCAAGGACTATAGAGATGGCTCAGTGGTTAACATTCAAGGACTACAGAGATGGCTCAGTGGTTAACATTATGTGCACTGGCTGCTATTGCAGAGGCCCTGAGTTCAGGTTCCCAGCATCTCCGCAGAAGCTAACACCCAACCTTACCTCTACTTCTAAGAGATCCCGTGCCCTGCTCTGGCCTCAGTGGGCACTGCACATACATGGTGCACTTACATACATGCAAAGAACTCATATACATAAAATAAATATAAATAAATTTTGTATAAAGACATTCAGTTTTTAATTTAATAAAATTTAATAACATAGCCTTTTAAAATACTTGTTTTTTTTAAATTTATGTTTGTGTGTGTGTGTGTGTGTGTGTGTGTGTGCCCATGAGTGCAGTAGGCCAGGAAAGGGTGTTGGATCTCCTGGACCTGGAGTTACAGGTAGTGGTGTGCTGCCTGAGTGAGTCATTGCTCCAGCTCCATGTACGGGCTTCTTTAAAAACAATTAGTCATTTTTTCTGTTTTACATGTATGATTGTTTTGTCTGCACGTGTGTAAGTGCACCCATGTCATGCAATGCCTGTAGAGATCAGAAGAGCCTGTTTAGATCCCCCGGAACTGGAGTTACAGTTGTTAGCAGCCATGTGGGTGTTGGGAACTGAACCTGGGTCCTCTGCAGGAGCAGCCAGTGCTCTTAACCACTGAGCCATTGCTCTGGCCCCAACATGTAGCACCTTCTATTCCTAGTCCTGCTATTTTATCTTGTTTAGACTCTTCTTATTAAATAAATTTATTTTTATTCCATGTGTACAAGTGCTTTGCCTGCATGTGTGTAGATGATGTACCATCTGCATGCAGTGCCCATAGAGGCCAGAAGAGGGCATTTGATTACCCTAGAACTGGAGTTACAGATGGTTATTAGGCACTCGGTTGCTGTTAGGAACTGAACCTGGGTCCTCTGCAAGAGCAGCCAGTGCTCTTAACTGCTGAGCCATCTCTCCAGACCCTCTTTTTGGGTTTTGAAATAGGGTCTAACTATATAATCTTGGCTGACCAGGAATTTCCTATGTCACCAGGCTGGCCTTGAACTCACAGGGACTCACCTTCTTCTGCTTCCCGAGTTCTGGGACCAAAGGTGTACACCACAACTCCTGGTTGTCATTGTCTTCCTCCTCCTCCTTCTCCTCTCTCTCTCTCTCTCTCTCTCTCTCTCTCTCTCTCTCTCTCTCTCCTCTTTGTCCCTTGGGAGGCACGGGATTTCAGGATAATCTGCAATGAAGGAAAACCCTCATGTTCTCTAACTGGAAACACAGATGTCTCTTATCTATCATCCATAATGGGAGCACGACGCCACTGTTCTTTCATGCTGTACTGAGCACCAGGAGCCAGGAGACAGGTGAAGGCAGTGGAGTTATGAGAGGTCTGTGCCCTGGTCCTGGCACCCACCCAGAGGGCTCCAGAGTCAGCTGAGACAGTCTAAGTGAAGAGGTCTCTGATGACACTGCTGGAGAAGAATCTGCAAACAGCTATGGAGGGGGCGACACCTGTGGCCGGACTGTCCCTAGATCCAGAGGACACATGGTGTACCACAGAAGTATATCTTCCTAATTAAAATAATCTTTTTTTATTGATTTACATAGCAGTTTAATAATAAAGATAAAAATGGGCAAATTTGAGGATTGCTTTAATTTCTCCACCCTTGTTTTCGATTATAACAATGTGTTTGAATTTCTACCCACAAGTTCATATGTGAAAAAAAATCCAAACCTGACATGGAGCTGCGGGTCGTGGTACATACATGTAACCCCAGCACTCAGAAGGCAGAGGCAAGAGGGTCAGGTGTTCAAGGCTACCCTCAGCTATATAATGGGTTTGAGGCCAGCCTGGGCTACATGATACCCTGTCTTTAATTAATTTATTATGTGTATGAGTGTACTGTCTACATGTAGGTTGGTGCACCTGTGTCATGCAATGCCACGGAGGTCAGAAGAGGGTGTCGGATTCCCCTGGAACTGGAGTTAAAGACAGTTCTTAGCCACCATGTGGGTGCTGGGAATTGAACCCGGGTCCTCTGCAAGAGCAGTCAGTACTTTTAACCGCTGAGCCATCTCTCCAACCCTGGTACCCTGTCTTTAACAAAGGCAGTGTGTGCACATTTGGGAGGCAGAGGCAGGCAGATCTCTGTGAGATTGAGATCAGCCTGATCTACAGAGCAAGTTCCAGGCCAGCTGGAAGGATGACCTTGAAGTTTTGAACTTCCTAAGCTCTGGGATTATAGGTGTGTACCAACCAGGCCTGGATTTAGGGAGTGCTGGGGATCAAACCCAGAGCAAGTGCTCTACCGACTGAGCCAGCAGGGTGAATTTATGAGTCCATTCAATTCTACCACTATGAGCTAGAAAAAGAACAGGAAACATGTCGCGCCCAGCAGTCTCGCCGGCAAGAACTTCACGCGGACAACAGGATTCTTCTGCAGCAACCTTTATTGTGTACAGCTCTCTTGTGAGAAGGACCCCGAAATGGGGAAGAGGCACTGCTTATATAGCAGTCTAGAGGGTTTGGGTATGCTCTGGATTGGTGCACCATCCGATGCCTCATTTGCATGTCCAATGCATGGGCTCGTAGCGCAACAGGGGCCAATGCCTCATTAGAATATTAAAAGCACGAGCTCAGAGAGCGGTAGTCATGCGCAGTTTTGCCCTAGTGCGGAAGAAGTGGCTACATGCGGAAAAGGTGGCTAGTTGTTGTTCTCTAGCCATCTCAGGAAGTCGGCACCATCTTTAAGGCGCGACGTAGAGCCACACTGTTAGCAGTGTGACAGGCTGCCAACAGAAACATACCCAAGTTGTCTCTGTCCAGGTCACTCTTCTCAGCACTCCTACTGTGGGTCATCCCATTTATTCCCAGGGTAAGCTACGTGGAAAACACATGTAGGAAGGCACAGCACATGAACACATAGTTATGGTGCCCAAATACAGACAGAGAGCTTTATTCCAAAAGTGGCCAGCTTACATAGCCAGTGTGACTCAGATCTCAGGGCCAAATCCCAACCCTGTACATCTCTCCATCCCACCCTGTGGGCGTGGCCAGGGAGGTCCCATTGGTTAGTCAGCTTAACTAAATTTTCTCACACCCTAGAGCGGAGCCATCCTTCACCTAGATGCCACTGGACTACGTTAATTACATGGAAGATGTCTACTCATCTAGTTTTTAACCTGATGCCTATAAACATCCTCTTCCAAGTGAAAATCATGTCACATGGAAAACCCTCATTAAGTGAGGCGCATGCATCCCTCGGTGGGGCAACCCTTACGAAGCTCTTCCTGCAACAGGTGCGTGCCACTGGAGCCCAGAATCTCAAGCCCCTGTCCTTGAAGTAGCTGCTTCCGGGTTGTTCTATGGAACAGAGCGATTTTAAAAGATGAAGACAGCCTTCTGTGTTGGAGCAATACAAAGGGGAAGGAACAACAACAACATAAAGACTGGGTCAAAGAACTGACTGATACAGTTAAATTCTGCCCCAAACAACCACCCTCTGCAGTGAAAAACTTTGGAAAGACAGAGAAAGATGCAAGACATGTATGGCAGATGGCATGAACTGGGGTGGGGTGGGGGGCAGGGAGAGGGGAATGTGTCTAAGTTGGATTGAAAGATAATGTATGAAATACACAAATCATCAATAAAAGTATTTTAAAAAATGAAGACAGGAAGTTCCCTTTTGAGGCTGTCTCCTTAGAGGCCAGCACTATGTAAATACTGGTATTATTTTTTAGCACCAATTTATAATTGACTTTCTGCTAAACATTGCAGCAAGTTAAATTAATTCAATATGATTACAGTCATTAAAAAGATGCGTGGTAAAGACTGCTTTCTTATTTTAGTAGTATTTAGTAGTACCCAAACCACTGGGGTAATACCATGGAAAGATTTTGGTCCCCTGACATCAACTGAGACACATGACCCGTATTTCATGACAGAAGCACCAAGCTACTTTATAGCGACAGCCCATGATTTGAAGCTTCTGCTAAACCAATTTACTGAGTTCTCTGTATTGCGCTTACCATTGTAGTAAGTACAATTATGAGTTCATTACAACATACAAGTAGCTTAAGACAATTTCTACCTGGTTTAAAAAAGACGAGGAATTGGGAGAGGAAATGGAAGTGGAGTGCTCTTCAAACCAAAGCACCAGCAAGAATTCTTCCATCATAATTCCCCAGACACTGCAGAGAGCACAAATGGAAGGAGCAGCCACTTTTTCGACTATTTCTGCATTTGAACCACACCCCAAGAATGACCTGTCAGCTAAGCAAGCAGGCTGGAAATAATTAGGTCAGTCCTGAAGGCTGTGAGTTAAAACTGCGATGGAGAAAAAAAGCCAGTGCGGAAGCCGACTGCCAGGGTGGACCCATGAAGCCTGCGGTGCTCGCCGTGCTAACGTTCAGGGTCATCTGCCTGGTGCCGCCTTGGAAACGGGCCTGATTCTGTACAGGACATTGAATGATAACACCGTGCAAGTCAGCTGACTGCTGTGTCATACTGCAGCCCTGCAGCCTGCCAGTCGAGATGCAGCAAAGCAGAGGCGGACAGCCAGGCACCAAGCAACCGAGTTCTAAAGTTTTATTTTCCTGCCGCTGCTCGTCGTTTCGCACACGAAGAGCCTTTACCTCCGTGTGGCCAGGAGCTGAGCTGCGGTCTGGGTGTGCACGGTGGCTTCCGACGTGGCAGCACGAATTCTCAGCCCAGCAGATACTGCTCGGAGCCTGCTAAACAAACTGCCTCTGACGGCATTCAGCTGCGTTCCCATCATGCGTGGGAGTAGTTTGGGGGGCTTTGTGTGCTGTGTTGTTCCACCTGCAGGAGAGGATGATGGGCACGTTTTATCTGGCTTAGGCCTGGGCGACTGACCTCACTGGCACTGTGGGACTCCCCAGCTCCCATTTAAAGCTGGTCACGGGACCTGGCACACATTCCCACTCTTCAGAACATGCTTTAAAGGAGAAACCAGCATCACTGGCCTAAATCAATCCCAGACCTCTCTGGATGCTGGACAGCTGTTGGCTAGCAGGGATTCAGCCAGCTATCAAGTGGAGAATCGTGACTTCGGTCTGTGAGCAGGTGGAGCCTGCCAGAGGCACAGTCTTCTTATTCTCCTAACCAATTGTGCTGGCTAAGCACGCGGAGGTCTGGATTAGTTTTTCTGCCATGCAGCCCTCATCAAGTCGGGCTGGAAATCAGGGTGCCAGCAAGCCTTAGCTTGGCTCTCTCCTGTGTGACGCTAATGCTTAGCTGCTAAGATGGCTCACCCTGACCACAAAGAAGGATACAGAAAGCATCACTTTACTTCTCTTGTGATGTTAACAGAACCTAATTCTTCTTTGCAGTGATGCGTGTGTGTGTGCACACGCACGTGCACGTTCGTGCTGAACTGAATAGGCTGACGGATACCATCATGGATGTGGTTTTTAATGATTTGAGGGAAGAAAAAGATAAAAGAAAAAAAAAAAAGACAGCTCCTGGAGACAGTGATGTGAGCCTGCAGCCAGCAGCATGTTGAGGCTATTGCCAATTTGAAATACTGGGTTTGTGAAGCCGAGCCCAAGGGAGTAGCCGGGTAACTGAGGAGGAGATTGTAGATAAAGAAATAAAAATGACAAGCGTAATGGAGCCTCTGCAAGGGGACTGTCAGAGCGCCAGTTCATGGATGGCAATTTCGCCAGGCAGAGACTGAATAATTCATAGATCCAAAGTACCCTGCTTTCACCTTCCCATTTAAACCGGGCATGATCTGAATCTCTAATAAAATTTCAAGATAAAGTAAAATGCCAATTTGAATCTGAAGAGCTTTTAAAAAGCAGATGTCGCATCCCTAAATCTTTTGGTATCTTTCACAATTATGCTTCGAGAACTGCACTTCATGATGACGCACCATTAGCTTGAAAATGACTGTGATTACAATAGTGACAAAAGAATGCCATCAAATGACCTCTAATTTACCTAATTTTCTGAGACTGACTGTGGTTTTAATATCTATTGTATGTCACCATGCCTAGGGCCAGTGGATCTATCTCTGGACAGAACAAAAGTACCGTGGTGCTGCCTGCCACCTTAACTCAGAGAGCCTGGCGGAGAGCAATCCCTAAACTCACATGTCTCTTTCATTGCTCTGCCTCTTTGCCTTTTTTTTTTTTTTTTCCTTCTTCCTAATGCTTTGTCCTAAATGCTTATTGAGGGGAAATGGTGAGCCTACGTTTGCTACAGAACAGTATTGACTTGTTAATTTATATGCCTTCTTTATCTTAATATAGTGTTTACTGGAAGGAAGGACAGCTTCAATGCTGGGAAGAGAGATTTAAACAGCCTTTCTGGATGGGATGGAGTAGTATACATGCTTGCTTCTTCTTTAAAATCCTTCCGTGTTTCCTGGTGACAGCCTTTGCCCGGAGCTGTGATTGCAAAGCTCAGGTTAGCAGAGCCAGTAATAACCCCACACGGCAGTGTGGGGAGGCTGTGTGCTCAGTTCCATGATGTTTCCAAGCTCTTGCTCACTCGCTTGTGTCCGCGGCTACTCCAGTGTACAGAAGTCTGTGCTAAAGAGAAAGAACCTTGGCAGGCTGCACTGTTCATCTCAGGGTAACTGCCGCTTGGAGAAGATAGCACAGAGCACCCATCCCCCTGGGGGAACAGAGAAGAATCATTTAGCAGGTACGGGGGCTTCTGGAATTGTCCTTCCAATAGTACAGTGGTGGCATGGGCTTCTGGATAGTGATGACTCTGCAAGTGACTGTGTCAGGCAGGGACCTGTCTGTATGATAACCACATGGGAAGAAGGTCTCAAATCCCTCTCTCTCTCATAATGTGAGGTTTTTGCCTGAGACTCAGGCTCTGATGTGTTCCTTGAAAACCCACTCCCTTGACTTGACCCTTCCTGTACGTTCCCTGCATGCAGTGCCTTGCCATGAGGTAAGTTGTGCTTCAAGTCATTTATATAACAAGTATGTTCTTTGTTGTCTGATTTTAGTGGGGACGTGCTTTTTTATACTGCCTTTTCCTTCCATTTCATTCTTCTCACGAAGCTGGGGAAAACTCGATTTTTTATTTCTCTGTTTTTCTGACTGCAAGTGAAAATGTGGCATTTTAAAGAGCGATTTAAATGGGTTCTGTTTTTTTCTGGTATATCCAAGGTTTTAATGCCTTTCAAAGGAAAAGAAGAAGCAGTTTTACAGAGTGAATACTTTGTTTTAAAACAGTAAGCAATTCACTGGCCATCAGTTTTGTCAGAGTATTGGTTTCTTTTGATGGCTCACCTCTCTATTATTGGACCACTTCTCCCGTCCTTCTAGAAGTTCTGTTACTAGTGACAGAAGGCTTTTGGAAACCCACACTGCATCTGTACCAGTCACTTCTTTTCTTTTTCAAAAGAAAATTAAGACAAAATTAAAATTAAAACAAAAATTAAAACAAATTTGCTTTTTCAGCAAAGGATGTTTAACTTCTCACACTGTACCTCTTTTTAATGGTCAAAGTTTGGGCAGGGTAACCACCGACTGAGAAGATTGGTTCATCTGGCCAAACTTTAAGTCATGTAGGTACCTTTAAGTTATCTGAGAATAACTGGAAATCAGGCTTATGTTGTTTGAGGAGGGAGGTCATCAGAAACTAATTTTCTTTATTGGATAAGAATAAAAATGGGGGCTTAGGTTTAACGATGAAAGTATGTAGGCTTCATAGTGTCAGAAAATGAGGAATGATCTGGTTTCTTTGGGAGTGCAGTATAGACTGTTCATCTTTGTGTAAAATATCAGTAAGAACTTATTAGAGTGTGCTAGCACTTGAAGATATGAAATTTTCATTTGTTTTGCTTCTCAGATAGGATTCTAAGGTAACTTCAAGATGTTGACACCATTATTCCTTTGAAATCAAGTTCTCTCTCAAACTTACTATGAGGATTAAGCATACACTAAGGTGTTTTTTTTTTTCTAAAATAAGTTCATAGGTAATTTAAATATGCCATTAATAATTTTTCATTATTTATAGATTCGTCTTATTTACAGTGGTCTAGATAAATACAAACACATGAGAGAGAGAGTGCAAGAGTGACTATACAATTACAGATAATTTGCACTGTGAGATTATATTATCAGGGGTTAATTTAGGAGAAACCTCAGACATGAATGGGTCCATTCTATATTTTAGGTTTTTGTTTTAGAAATTTTATTTGGCTTTTTTTTGTCTTTTAATTTTTTGAGGTTCTTTGTTTTCGGTGAGCCGAGGACAGGTAAAGCCAACTGCTCCTTCACACCATTCTTTTCACCACCCAGAGAATCAACTACAGTCACAAAGAATGATTGGAAGTTGAAGTCAACCCCCTAGAAACCCTGTTCTAGAACTCACAGAAATGACTCATGGTCTGAGGCAGAAGGTGTAGATTTTGTCACTTGATAATTAGGGATATTAGCATCCTGTCCTGAGTATGTTAGCATATGTTACATTCCTTCTCATTATTAAAGTCCAGCTTAGAGAAAAACTTCAAACTGAACTAAACCAAAATTCTTCACAGAGAATATATTAATCTGGACTGAACATCTGTGAAGTCTTTGGTGAATGCTATGGTGGATGCATTTCACAGATAAATCAAATTGGATATTCATTACCAATTATCATGACTGCATTTACAAGAACAATGGCATAGTACACCCCCCCCCCCGCCCACCCCATTTTAACTGGGAAGTAATGAAGAGGCAGGCAAAGGAAAGAAACAGGTAAAGTTAAAAGTTTTATTATCAGCCGGGCGTGGTAGTGCACAGCTTTAGTCCTAGCATTTGGGAGGCAGAGGCAGGCGATCTTTGTGAGTTCAAGGACAGCTGGGGCTACAGGGAGACCCTGTCTCGAAAAGACCCCCCCCCCAAAAAAAACCAACAAAAAAACCCCTTTCATTATCTAGTGAGTTCTTTCTTTCTTTCCTTCTCTCTCCTCTCTCTCTCTCTCTCTCTCTCTCTCTCTCTCTCTCTCTCTCTCTCTTTCATTTTTTTCCAAACAGGGTCCCCCCATAGCCACAGCTGTCTTGGAACTCACTATGTCGACCAGGGTGGCCTTGAACTCACCGAGATCCGCCTTCCTCTGCCTCCCGAGTGCTGGGATTAAAGGCATGTGCCACCACGCCTGGCTAGTGAGTTCTTTTTTCCAGTGGCATGATCAAAAGATGTTGATATCTTTTTTTTTTAAGTTTTTAAAAATTTTTTTTATTAATTTTATTTATTTCTGTATGTGTATGAATGTACTGTCTGCATGCAAGTTTGTGCATCCGTGTCGTGCAATGCCGCTGAGGTCAGAAGAGGGTATCGGATTCCCCTGGAACTGGAGTTCTCCTGGAATTGGAGTTTCAGACGGTTCTTAGCCGCCATGTGGGTGCTGGGGATCGAACCCGGGTCCTTTGTAAGAGTGGTCGGCGCTCTTAATCGCTAGGCCATCTCTCCAGCCCTTAAAGGTTTTTTTTTAAAAGATTTTAAATGGTGTATAATGTGTCTATGTAGGAGATGTGCGTGTATGTACAGTTGCCCTTGGAGGCCAGAAGAGGGCATCACATTTGCTGGAGCTGCAGTTACAGGCATTTGTGAGTGCTGGGAACTGAACTCCGGTCCTCTGCAAGAGCAGTGTGTATCTTTAACTGCTGAACCTTCTCTTCAGACCCAAGGTTGGTATCTTAAGTCTGTAGGGTGTTTCTTTTTAAAGAACCTATTCTCTACAGTAAGATGCTTCCAATATTTTATTATAAAAAATTTCAGATACGTGGACCAAAAACATTGTGAACATCCATATATATCAACTGCCCAGACTCTGTAAATACACTTACTACCGTTGCTGTATCACACATCCATGTAATTATCCACCCCTCTATCCATCCATCAATCTCTGCTTTTGGATGCATTTCAAAGTAACTTGTAGACATCAATACACTTCATCCCTAAGGATATGCCTGCTGGCTGAAATGATTAACTAGATTCAGTATTTGGTGTGTGCTCTCCTTTAAATAAAGTTTGCCTAGAATGGAGATAGAATTTTTGAAAAGAAAAGCACTGCTGATTTTTATTTTATTTATCTTAATTTTTTCTGTGTGAGTGTTTTGCCTGCACGTAAGGGCACCCATGCTCACAATGCCTGCAGAGGTTAGAAAAGGGAGCCAGCTCTCCAGGAACTGGAGTTGCAGACCATTGTTAGCTGCCATGTGGGTGTTGGAAATCCAACCTGGGTCCTTTGCAAAAGCAGCCAGTGCTCCTAACCGGTGAGCTGCCCTCCAGTCCCACTGTTGATTTTTGTGTGTCACAAGCTCCTGTTGAATATGAAGAGTGGCTGGATGCACAAAGCTCTCAATTTCAATCAAAACAATCACTTCAGGTAGAAGCGTATGGGTCTTTCCCCAGTTTAGCCTCTATCTCTGGACTAGACCTCACCCACGAAGCCCAGGGACCACTGGTCACCCGCCATCATCATATGGAGGTGAACGGGGTGTCAGAGAACACCTTGGCTCTTCCCTGGACAATTCTTATTCCTGGGCCAGATCTCCTTTCTCTCTCCTCCAGGCTCATGAGGAGGAAGCCAACGGGCCATCAGATTTGAACTCCCCTCTCTTTATTTATTTATTTATTTATTTATTTATTTATTTATTTATTTATTTAGTATGTGTATGAATGTACTGTCTGCATGGAGGTTTGTGCACCCGTGTCATGCAGCGCCGCGGAGGTCAGAAGAGGGCGTCGGATTCCCCTGGAATTGGAGTTACAGCCGGTTCTCAGCCGCATGTGGGTGCTGGGGATGGAACCCGGGTCCTCTGTAAGAGCAGTCGGCGCTCTTAACCGCTAGGCCATCTCTCCAGTCCCGAACTCCCCCTTTCGTTTTCTCTCCCAGTTCCTCTATATCTGCCTTTCAGTTTCTACATTCTCCCAACTCCTCTTCCCCCCTCGCTTCTCCCCCAGATACAAGGGAATAAATTTCCTCATTTTCCCCCAGTCATTCTGTTGTACAAAATTTCATGGAAATGGTTATAGGAGACAAAAATGATGGATTAAAGAATCACAAGACCTCTTAAAGGGATTAGTTTCTCTTGATCTTAATTAAAACATGAATGATTGAAGATTGCCCTCTCAAGACCTCTTCACTGATTCACCTCTTGGATCTAGTCTTGTGCATGAGATTTATCCATTCCTCCCCCCTAGTGAACTCCATGCCAACCTTCTCTAAGATTCGTGTCGGCCGTGGCTCCTGAAGTCAGAGACCTTTCCTTCGCTTCCGCTTCATCCATGCGTCCCAGCATCTTAATGGCAGCTTCTGTCGGTAGCTCCAGTGCAAAGCATTTCCTCCCAGGAGCAGTTCGTGCTTTTGTGTCCTTGTCCCTTGCTTCCAAGACAGGGAGCTTTCCAAGGATGGAGTGTGTCACCTGCTCTGGAGATGCCCCCAGGCCTTCGCTCAGCATGCTCTAAGACTTCTTTAGCTAGCTAACCTGGGCCTGGAATTCCTCTCATTTACACTGCAGATAGGGGTTCAGGCTCTGCAGCTGGACAGACTGTTTAGCAGTCTTCTCAGCTTTGCAGTTGCATGGGGAACCCCACTTCGGGTGTGTTCAACTTCACTTCCTCAAAATGTTGCTGCAATATTCAAATGACATATATATATTCTAGCTATGCACCCCCCCCATTCATTTGTATATTTACCATAGCACTTGACACCTAATTGATAATCACTACACAGCAGTTGTCACCAGATCAACAGGTACTCGGTTGGATCATCTCACAGACTCTCAAAGACTGCTCTTTTTCTTCCCCAGATGTTCACATTTGCTTATCCTAATGAACCTTCCATTAATGTTCTTTCTTTTTTCTAAGGTCTAAAAGTATCCCAGCTTTCATTCTGGGGTGAAGCCCAGCCAATGATTAAGCTCTTCTAGGTGAGTGCTCAGAGGCTGCGTGCGTAGCCATGGGACGGCAGGTCAGTACTCAGAGGCTGTGTGCGTACGCATGGGACGGCGGGTCAGTACTCAGAGGCTGTGTGCGTACACATGCAGACGGCAGGTCAGTACTCAGAGGCTGTGTGCGTACACATGCAGACGGCAGGTCAGTACTCAGAGGCTGTGTGCGTACACATGGGACGGTGGGTCAGTACTCAGAGGCTGCGTGCGTACACATGCGGACGGCAGGTCAGTACTCAGAGGCTGTGTGCGTACACATGGGACAGCAGGTCAGTACTCGGAGGCTGTGTGTGTATGCATGGGACGGCGGGTCAGTACTCAGAGGCTGCGTGCGTAGCCATGAGACGGCGGGTCAGTACTCAGAGGCTGTGTGTGTACGCATGGGACGGCAGGTCAGTACTCAGGTTGTATGCATACACATGCGGACGGCAGGTCAGTACTCAGAGGCTGTGTGTGTACGCATGGGACGGCGGGTCAGTACTCAGAGGCTGCATGCGTACACATGCGGCAGCAGGTCAGTACTCAGAGGCTGCGTGCGTACGCATGGGACGGCGGGTCAGTACTCAGAGGCTGTGTGTGTACGCATGGGACGGCAGGTCAGTACTCAGGTTGTATGCATACACATGCGGACGGCAGGTCAGTACTCAGAGGCTGTGTGTGTACGCATGGGACGGCGGGTCAGTACTCAGAGGCTGCATGCGTACACATGCGGCAGCAGGTCAGTACTCAGAGGCTGCGTGCGTACGCATGGGACGGCGGGTCAGTACTCAGAGGCTGTGTGTGTACGCATGGGACGGCAGGTCAGTACTCAGGTTGTATGCATACACATGCGGACGGCAGGTCAGTACTCAGAGGCTGTGTGTGTACGCATGGGACGGTGGGTCAGTACTCAGAGGCCGCGTGCGTACGCATGGGATGGCAGGTCAGTACTCAGAGGCTGTGTGCATACACATGCGGACGGCAGGTCAGTACTCAGAGGCTGCGTGCGTACACATGCGGACGGCAGGTCAGTACTCAGAGGCTGCGTGCATATGCATGGGACGGCAGGTCAGTACTCAGAGGCTGCGTGTGTACGCATGGGACGGCAGGTCAGTACTCAGAGGCTGCATGCGTACACATGCGGCGGCAGGTCAGTACTCAGAGGCTGCGTGCGTACGCATGGGACGGCGGGTCAGTACTCAGAGGCTGTGTGCGTACGCATGGGACGGCAGGTCAGTACTCAGAGGCTACGTGTATACGCATGCAGACGGCAGGTCAGTACTCAGAGGCTGTGTGCGTACGCATGCGGACGGCAGGTCAGTACTCAGAGGCTACGTGTATACGCATGCAGACGGCAGGTCAGCACTCAGAGGCTGCGTGCGTACGCATGGGACGGCAGGTCAGTACTCAGAGGCTGTGTGCATACGCATGCGGACAGCGGGTCAGTACTCAGGTTGTGTGCATACGCATGGGACGACAGGTCAGTACTCAGAGGCTGTGTGCGTATGCATGGGACAGCGGGTCAGTACTCAGGTTGTGTGCGTACGCATGGGATGACAGGTCAGTACTTAGAGGCTGTGTGCGTACACATGTGGACGGTGGGTCAGTACTCAGAGGCTGTGTGCGTACACATGCAGACGGCAGGTCAGTACTCAGGTTGTGTGCGTACCCATGGGATGACAGGTCAGTGCTCAGAGGCTGCGTGCGTACACATATGGACGGCGGGTCAGTACTCAGAGGCTGCGTGCGTACACATGCAGACAGCAGGTCAGTACTCAGAGGCGGCGTGCGTACACATGCGGACGGCGGGTCAGTACTCAGGTTGTGTGCGTACGCATGGGACGGCAGGTCAGTACTCAGAGGCTGTGTGCGTACACATGCAGACGGCAGGTCAGTACTCAGGTTGTGTGCGTACCCATGGGACGTCAGGTCAGTGCTCAGAGGCTGCGTGCGTACACATGCGGACGGCAGGTCAGTACTCAGAGGCTGTGTGCGTACCCATGGGACGGCAGGTCAGTGCTCAGAGGCTGCGTGCGTACGCATGGGACGGCGGGTCAGTACTCAGAGGCTGCGTGCGTACACATGCGGACAGCAGGTCAGTACTCAGGTTGTGCGCGTACGCATGGGATGGCAGGTCAGTACTCAGAGTCTGTGTGCGTACACATGGGACGGCGGATCAGTACTCAGAGGCTGTGTGCGTACGCGTGGGAGAGCTCAGCTTCGTTGGTGCTGTCTACCTTGGGTTTCTTGTTTCTTGCTTGATTTTGAGACAAAGTGTCTCACTAGGGCCTGAGGCTGGCCAATTAGGCTATCTTGACTGGCCAGTGAGCCCAGAGACCCTCCTGTCTTTGCTCTCAAGTACTGGGGTTTAGTTCTCCTTTCTCCTTCCCCTTCCCCTTCCCTTTACTTTTTCCGTCCCTTCTCTTCTGGGATTGAATCTCTGGCCATGCGTCTATTGAGCAAATGCTTTTTCACTGAGCTGTATCCTTAGCCCTTCCTGATTCTTTTGTCCCACGAAATGGTAACAGATGACCAAGGTAATCAGGGAAATAAGGCCCTTAGATCTACCAAAAGAACCCCTTGCCAGGCCCCATACTTCACAGGGACTTCTTCTGACCCTTGGCTTTCCTCTCTTGGCCCTTCTCAGAGAAAAAGAATGAGCAGATGAAGGGGACATGGCTACCCAAAGCCCGCAATGCCCTGTGTATACAGACCCTGGAGTCTGTTTCCTGCATGGCTTCTGCCAAAGATCATCCTCTTAAAGATGAACTATACCGCTAGACGGGATCAGCCTGGAGGTCACATACCACCGCTGGCTGCTCTGGTATGGAGCACCACAGTAGTGAGGATCCTAATTTGATTCTAGTCTGAGAAATGTGTTCTTAGGAGAGTAGCTGAAGAACGCTTGCATTATTAGCATGCTGGTTTAATGTGTGCTTTTAGTACACATAATCAAAGTCATGGTGTGCAAGTCCTATCTGTCCTCTTTACTATCCAGGTCTTACAAACATTGAGCTGTGCCAGAACTGGAGAAAGCACCCGGAGATTCTGGGTTCCCTAAGAAAGCTGTCGGTAGGTAGGTAGCTGTATTTGTGGGTAAATAATTCTCTACTGTTAACACATAGGGAAGTCTAGAGAGTGCATTCCCTGGTTGAGGATTACACTCCTTTCTCCTTCCCCTTGGCTTTCCCTTCTTCCTTCTCCCCTTCCCTTTTGAAAGTTACAAAATTCCAAAAATACAAAAGTTTGATGTTCTGTTTATGTACATTCTAATAAACTGAAATATTATCTCTCTGTCTCTTTCTTTCTACCTGTATACCCAAAAGGTAGAGTGTTTTTGCACTTGATCTATTCCCAAACCCAGCAGCTTGCTGAATTCTAAAGACAGTGGTTAATATTCCCACAATGAAGACTAGAGAGTTACAGGAGTCAGTGCATTGAGCTCTAAAGACACAATCTGCCAGCTGATATGCCAACAGGACCGGGAAATCACATAAGGGGCTGCCCCTAGTGAAGAATTATAGGTGGTCCATGACTGTAGAGGGACACAGGGTCAGTGTTCTCCAGGGTGACACTACCCAAGTGGTCTTTAAATACAGGCATGTATGAGCAATACTAAATGGATTCAGGCCTCAGTATACATGCACATACATACACACACATACACACATATATGTGTGTGTATGTGTATCAATAATAATTGTTATATATATGTATGTGTGTGTATCAATAATAATTGTTATATATATGTGTGTATGTGTGTATGTATGTATGTGTGTGTATCAATAATAATTATAGAAGATATCAAGAATCCAAGAGGGAATAGTGAGACGGAGGGAAGAATTTGCAGGGGAGTAAAGGAGGGGTAGAATGATGTAAATATAATATAGTCATATATGAAACTCTAAAAAACAACCCCAAAATTTATGAAAAACATAAAGACATAATCTCACTTACCCTGTTCTGAATTTAGTATTAAGCAGGTGAGTTTAGAAGGTGGAATTTAAAGATTTAATACTCAATGGGAGGACATTTTGAATTGTTTGCATCATGAATTTAATAAGCTTACCCTCAAGATGGAAGACCTTGCCTCGGTTTAGAACATCCTGCCTCTCAATGAACATTGGTTCCAAGAACATTCTGCATGTCACTGAGGGTCCCCCCAAGATGGAAGGCTTTATCTCAGAGGGAATTGCTACCCAGCAGTGCTGTGCTTTGCCATAGCCCCAAACTGAAGTTCAAAGTTGGCTGAAAATGCTGCCGGGTTGGGAGAGAGATTAATTTCTCTGCCATGAAATTAGATTAGTTCTCACAAGGATGGGTTAGGGTGAGAGCCAGGGCTCAGCCAAGCAGAGGAGTGGCTTTGCCCAAGACTTCTCTTCCGTCCACGTCACGAGGCCCTCGCTGGAAGCCAGGTCGACACTGGTGCCCAGCGCTTGGGCATCCAGAACTGTGAACCAAGTAATGACAACTCGGTTGTCTGACACAGCGGTAGAAAAGGCTGACCTGAGTGAGTTTTTAATCTCTGGGTGCTTTTCTATTTCCTTTAAAGTAGGACTAACAGAACCTTATATTTATTTATTTATTTATTTATTTATTTATTTATTTATTTATTTATTTTTATGTGTATGAGTGTACTGTGTGTATGTAGGTTGGTGCACCTGTGTCATGCAATGTTGCGGAGGTCAGAGGAGGGCATCAGTTTCCCCTGGAACTGGAGTTAAAGATGGTTCTTAGCCGCCATGTGGGTGCTGGGAATCGAACCCCGGGTCCTCTTAACCACTGAGCCATCCCTCCAGCCCCCAGAATCTTCTTATAGGGGAGAAATGGTGATTTGTTTAGTATTTGTGCAGCAAAAGAGTGTCTACATGTCTGGAATTTAAATAACAAACTAAAACTTCAAAGACAACAAAAACTAACGTCCAAGGAGGTTATCCACTTGTTCCCAAACACAGAACAAATTAGTAAAATAAGTGATTCAATAGAGGTATTCAGAAATCAGGCTGATTCTGGAAAACTGCGCATTGCCCAAGAGCTAATTTTGGTCAAAATAAAACATATGTTTGTATCTTTTTTCTATCTCTACAGAAAAAGCAAAAAGAGCTTAAAAATTATGTAGTACTGTGATCCCGATACTGAGTTTGTCTCACGCCTTCAGTATTCTGTACTTCTTCCCACACTGTTATTTTATGCTCTTTTCAAGTTCATTTATTTTATTTATTTTTTTAAAACTATTTTATTTATATTAATTTTATGTGTATGAATCTATTCCCCGCATGTCTGTGAGTACACCTATGTCTTGCAATGCCCACAGAGGTCAGAAGAAGGTGTCAGATCCCCTGGAACTGGAGTTATGAACGGTAGCTAGCTGCCATGTGGGTGCTGGGAACTGAACCCTGTCCTCTGCAAGAGCAGCCAGTGCTCTTAAATACTGATCCATGTCTCCAGCCCCTCAGTTCATTTTTTAAAGATTTACTTATATTTTAACTAATGTATGTATGCGTGTGCCTATATTTGTATGCATGTGTTTTTGTGTGTATGTCTGTGCCTGTGTGTGTGTGTGTGTTTGCTTGTATGTCTGTGCCTGTGTGTCTGTGTGTGTGTCTGTGTCTGTACCTGTGTGTGTCTGTGTGTCTGTGTGCGTGTCTGTGTCTGTGTGTCTGTCTGTGTGCATGTCTGTGCCTGTGTGTGTGTGTCTGTGTGTGTATCTGTATCTGTGTATCTGTGTCTGTGTGTCTATGTCTGTGTGTCTGTGTCTGTGTGTCTGTGTCTGTGTGTCTGTCTGCGTGTATGTCTGTGTCTGTATGTCTGTGTGTTTGTCTGTGTCTGTGTGTGTCTGTGTCTATGCCTGTGTGTCTGTGTGTCTGTGTGTCTGTCTGCATGTCTGCGTGTCTGTGTCTGTGTGTCTGTGTCTGTTTCTGTCTGTGTGTGTGTGTGGCTGTGTGTTTCTGTGTGTGTGTCTGTGTCTGCATCTGCAGATGGCAGAGGAAGCCTCAGATGTCTGTGGAGCTAGAGTGACAGTTGTGAATCTCCCAAAGTGAGAACAGGGAATTGAACTTGGGTCCCTGCAAGAGCAGTGCTTCTCTTAACCACTGAGCCACCCCTCCCACCCTTAAGTTCATTTTAAAATTCCCAGTCAGTAAGTCTGTGGAGATGGGTCACAGTTCTGACCTCCACATGTCTACATGGCCCCCATCACAGGCATACACATGCAATAATCATAAATAAAAATTATATATAACATAAAAAGCTGGGAGGTCAGGAGGCTGGCTCGGCATGCTGAGCTGCTTGCCTCCAAGGCTGACAAACAGAGTTTGATCCCCAAGACCCAAATGTGGAAGGAACGACGCGACATTTGCAAGTTGACCTTTGACGTCCATATGAGCACTGTGGCACACACAGGTCCCTACATACACATATACATACATATATATATATATATATATATATATATATGTAAAACAATTATTTGAAGCTGAAAGAAAAGCCTTTTAAAAAAAGTACATGCTTCCTAAACTCTGAAATAGTTTACAAAACAATCAAATAAAAAAAAAAAAAAAAAAACCAAAACCCTGAGTGTTTTAAACCAGGTGTGGTGGCATACACATTTAATCCTAGCAGTCAAGAGGCAGGTTTATCTCTGTGAGATCAAAGCCAGCCTGGTCTACATAGAGAGTTCCAGGCAAGCTGTGGGTACAATGAGACCCTGTCTCAAAAAGCCCAACAACAAAAACTTGAGCTTTTTAATAGCTACATATTATTCCATTGTGTATTATTCCAGTATAATCCCTCAGTGGGACATTAAACATTTCTGCAGTTTTTGCTGTCATACATGTAATTGGGTGACTTTTTAAAAGGTTAGTGTAAAAACCTGAGGAAAGTTTGAGAATATGTAGCCTGAGGATAAGTTGGCTGGGCTTTCATTATAAAACTACTGATGTCTTTCTTCCCTTCTCTTCCCAAGAACCTAGGTGGGGCCTGGATTGGGGCCACCTGGACTGTTTTGTCCCAGAGACTATAACAGACTCTTCTTATCGAAAGCATGTACTTGAGCAGGTGCAAAACAGGAAGTTCAGTCAACTGGGGTCACGGATAGAAAGAGGTGGAGGCTTTGAACTTGGAGAGAACCAGACCCACGGGGAGAATCTGCAGGAGGGTGTGCTTCCTCTGGCAGTGCCTGGGATGACAGAAGCTGGGAGACCACATCCATGGGGATAACTCTGCAGACCTGTGGCAGACTCCTGCCTGTGGAGGAGTGAGATGAGTAGAGGGGCTGCCCATGACCTCCCCACACAGAGCTAAGTGGGACCTGTCTCTCCTGACTTCCTACTGGCTATTCTTCACAACCCTGAAGTGTAGAAGAAGAAAACCAGTATAGAAACAAAACAAAAACAGATTGGGTATCTAACAAGTCTCACTGGCACTGGTAAGGAGTTTAAATTTGTTTAGAAAGGTTATAGGGGCTGTAGCGATAGCTCAGCAGTTAGAGCACTGGCTGCTTTTGCAGAGGACCTAAGTTTGGTTCCCAGCACCCACAGGTGGCTAACAATCATCTGTTAACTCCAGTTCCAGGGAATCCAACACCCTCTTCTGCTTTCGGAAGGCAATGCACACACCTGGTACACTTATGTACACACACGCAAAACACTCATACGAATAAACAAACAAATAATAAATAAATACATAAATAAAATTAAGACAGTATGGCTGGTACTCAGGCATCAGGCAAATTCATACCTTTTACGTAAATAATTCTCATGTTTTATATACTTGGTTATTTGCTTAGAATAAATTCCTGGAAATAAAGAGCTTTAAAAAGACTCAGAATGGAGCCGGGCATGGTGGCGCACGCCTTTAATCCTAGCACTTGGGAGGCAGAGACAGGCGGATCTTTGTGAGTTCAAGACCAGCCTGGTCTACAGAGCGAGTTCCAGGACTGCTGGGGCTACAGGGAGACCCTGTCTCAAAAAGACCAAAAAAATAAAAATTAAAAAAAAAAAAAAAGACTCAGAATGGGAATACACAGAGCTTAGATCGGAGATTTCCCAGGACCGCCTGAAGCACAGAGTACCGGGCAATTGCTACCCTGGCCCCAACTGGAATTGCTGAGGGACTGTCCAAGTGGGACCACAATAGTAATTATGGGGCGCAAGGCAAGGCAATAAATGAAACAGCGAACCTGAGACAACTCCAGTCCCTCATCTTCAAGCCCTAGAAACTACCTAGAGGAACTGGCTGGCAGGAAGCAGAATGAGCACAGTGCTCAGCAAGGTACCGACTGGGTTGTTATCTACCCGGTTTTTGGAGAAACTTCAGAACAGAAAGGGAAGAGTCAGTGAGACTTCCAATATATAACCAAAATTGAAAGCCTGAAACCTAGACAAGTCAACACTCCATAAACAAGGAGAAAACAATGAAGGCATCTGAAGGAAGCAAGCAAAGCAAGCCTTCAACACAGTGAAGAAACATGTGAGAATCTCATCAGAATACAAACAAAAAGAAACCCACACGCCAAAAGCACAACGAAATGACAACATGGGAAAAGTGCAGAATAGTTCCACACCAAACTCTACCAACCCTATAGGAGATTCCTACAATGAGATCTCACTAGAGGTAACTCAGGACACAGAACTTAGAAGAACAATTGCAGACATATTAAAAAAAAATCAAGGAATATAAAGAACAAATCAGAGAACTAAGGAGAGAGAATGAAAAACTCAAGAAGGACCTAAAGGGAAAGAATGATAAACTTTGGAAAGAAGTAAAGGTAGAGAATGACAAACTCGGGGCTGGAGAGATGGCTCAGCGGTTAAGAGCTCCGACTGCTCATGCAGAGGACTAAAGTTCGATTCCCAGGACCAACATGGCAGCTAAGAACTGTCTTTAAACCAGGCGTAGGGAAATCTCCTAAGACCAGCTGAGGCAAGTGCAGGCAAGGAGAAGCCCATATGCCAGGAACATGAAGAAGAGACACCACAGGAAAGGGCAGGATAATCCTGNATGGATGGATGGATGGATGGATGGATGGATGGAAGAAATAGTCACTCCCATGAAAATCCTAGGTTTTAGTAAATCCCAGAGTACAGTTTGGGATCTCTAAAGTCCTTTTTTTTTTTTTCTTTTTTTTTTTTTTTTTATAGAATTAGGAGCAGTTGTTTTATTTGCCTAAGTTTTTTACAAATTTTTCCAAAAACAGAACTTGGAAAAAAAAACCTTTTTTTTTTTTTTTTTTTTGGTCTTTTTGAGACAGGGTCTCCCTGTAGTCCCAGATGTCCTGGAACTCACTCTGCAGACCAGGCTGGCCTTGAACTCACAAAGATCCACCTGCCTCTGCCTGCCAAGTGCCAGGATTAAAGGTGTGCACCACCACGCCCAACAAGAAACCTCTTAAAAGGCGTTCAACATCATTAGTAATTAAGGAAATGCAAGTTAAAACCACTTTAAAATTTCATCTTACATCAGTAAGATTGGCTATGATCAAGAAAATATTATTCTGTTTCTATTTGTATTAATTATCATGTCCACGTCCACTGGTCCTTCTGTTTATATCTGACGAATGTTACTAGGAAGAAAGGGAGAGCAAAATTAGTGGAGCTAATTGATCATTAAATATAACTGACCATTAAATATAAATTTACATTTGTATTCATTTCATCCAAAATTTTCATTTATTAGATTCTTTTATTGATAAGCCTTTTAGGTCAGAAGGTCCTCACCTTTCTCTTCCGGCTAGGAGCCTCACTTACGGAAGCCAATGGAAAAAAAATGGGACAATGACAACACCTAGTTCCAGATTCCAAAGTGACTACTGGGCCTAAAACCCACCCACAAACCCCTAACCAGGCCTAATAAGGCAAAATTCCTGCAGTGTACTAACAGGTCACCATCTCCCCTCCTCTGTTCTACAAAAGCTCTACCCTTGCCCTGCCGTGTGACTCCCCTGGCCCCTTTACCCCAGGACTAGTGGATGTATCCAAGAGTGGCATCTCTCAATAAACCCAGCTTTGTACTTTTGATCTGGTCTGAGTGAGCTTAATTGTGTCACCAGCAAACCTTTCATCTGGTGCCAAAAACCCAGCTGGATCCTATCGTGGAGCAGAATCAGCCCCTCCGCTCACCTCAACTTGCCTTACTCCTACAGCTTTTGTTTGGGGTGAGTCGCCTGTTCTTAGTCCCTGTCCTTCTGAGCCATGGCCTCACCAGGACCAACCCTCTGTTTTATGGAAACCTTGCTGGGTTGAATACATTTCCCCTTTGAGGGCTTCCCCCTCATCTCAGGGGACACTCTCTCCTGATCTTTGGCCTCTGTCCAGCCTTTGATCATCATAGAGGACACTCTTGTTTTGATTCTTTGGCTCCTGTCTAGCCTCCAATCACTGCTAAGGATGCTCTGCCTTGATCCTAGTCTTCTGCAGGGACTTTGCTATGGGAAACTCCCATTCAAAACATGATCTGCAGACCCCTTTGTGCTGTTTGCTAAAAAATTTTTCAATCAGACCACAGTGCAATAAAGCACAATATGAACACCAGAATAAGCCCTACTAGCTATAGGAACACATGGAGACTAAACAACACAATTCTGAATAATGAATGGGTCAGGGAATAAATAAAGACTCAAATAAAATTATTCATGGAACTGAACAAAAAGGACAATACAACACAACAAAACCTGTGGAATACTTTAAAAGCAGTCTTGAGAGGGAAATTTATAGCCCTAAGTGCCCACATAAAAAAAAAAAAAAAAAACCTCTCAAGTGTTTTTAGCTGCAGTGTTTTTTTTTTTTTTTTTTTTTTTTTTTTTTTTTTTTTTTATTTGTTTTTGGTTGTTTATTTANCTTTTTCTGCATATAATGAAATGAGCATATGATTTCTATCCTTAAATGTAATTATTTTTTATTTTTATGTGTTTTATGATATTTATTGATTTACATATATTGAACACCATCCCTGCATCTCTGGTATGATTCAATTGATCATGATAATGGATGATCTCTTTTTTGATGTCTGGTCTGTATGTGATTTGCAAGATTGTTGTTTCATTAATTTTTGCATCTTATGTTCATTAATGAGATGGGCGTCTATAGCTTTCTTTTTCTGTTGTATCTTTGCCTGTTTTGGTAATAGAGTGATGCTGGTTCAAGAATTTGGGAGAATCCCTCTGTATTTTCTTCTGACAGTTGAGTAGTAATGGTTTGTAAGGCCTCTTTGTTTTTAGAATTCTGCTGTGTGAAACCATATGGGCCGGGCTTTTTTTTTTAGTTTTTTTTTTTTTTTTTTATTTACATTTTCAATTTTCCATGTATTTGGTCTGTTAATGTCCCATCTTCTTGGTTAAGCTTTGTTGGTTTCCCAGGAATTCAGATATTCATCCATTTCTTCTTAGGTTTTTCAAACTTTAGTAGAGTATAGGTTTTTTGAAGATTCTTGTTATGATTGTCTGGAATCTTTACTTTATCTGTTTTGATGTTTCCCTTTCATCATGAATACTATTGATTTGAGTTGCTCTTTGTTTTCTGTTAAATGGGCTAGAAATCTGTCATATCTTGTTTAGTCTTTTCAAAGAAACCAGTTTTTGGATTCATTGATTTTGTACTGTTTTCTTTTTTCTTTTCATTGATTTCTTTCTGATTTTGGTTATTTCTCCTGTCCGTTGGGTTTAGGGTGGCATTTGTTGTTGCCCAAAGTGCTTTTAGCCTGCTGCGAAATCACCCTCTTCTCATCTTCCATCAGTCTTTCCATACCTCTTTGCTTGCATGATGTTCTTCCATAAGCCTCGGGAGGCCAGAAGTTTGAGATAACAGGCCCACTCAGGGGTGATAAGAGTCCTCCCGAAGCCCTTGTCTTGAGTGCGTATGTTATTTGTTCTCAACCGTTTCATTTTGTTTTTTTTTTTTTGTTTTTATTCATCTGCATCTAAACTACGAGATTACTCACGTGTAGTGTGTATATAATATGCGTCATGTGTTTTTAACACGAGTATAATTTAGCGCTTTGCACACCTTACTAAATAAATTTCCCTCTTTAAAGACTGGCTTTTAAAGTGTGTACCACAGGCTAGTTTTATGTGTTGTTCTTATCTTGTATTCTGGTCTCTATTGATTACTAAAGTCCGTCCCCGGTTCGCTGTTTTTTTAATTTATTGAGTCTATTATAGTCCCGCCATGACACTGTTTTACTTTCTGACCCGACCCAATTTCATTTTCAGAATGTAGTGTTTTTTTTATTGTCCAGAATCCTTTTAGCTGAGTTTTAGGGCTTAATTCTAGTTTTTTTGTTTTAACTTTTTCATTTTTCTATGTTCATCATGTTTGGCACTGTTGTCATTTGACGTCCTGATTTGAAAAAAATTATATATATCTCCATTTTTTCTCCAAGTGGGTTGTTTGCTTGGCAAGATTTTCATGTGATTTATGGGAGAAGTCGCGCGACATGATTAATTAAATCCCCCGCAGGAAAGACTAAAACGATCCGCTAAGGGTCCCGCTGCGTGCGATAAGATAATCTAGCGGTGGCGTCGTTAACGCGCCGCGTAGTACAGAGAGCCAAAGAATCAAAACAAAGAGTGTAGGCCCATCCCTTCCAGCCCCCTCAATATTCCATTCTATGGAGATGCCCAGCATCACATACTGAATATAACGAATTAACCACAGAGAAGAAAGAGTACAACCAACAAAGATGGAGGACATAATGAGAGCCGCATCTCTTCCAAAAGATTCAGAACAAGAATGGCAAAAATTCTCAAAAAAGTATTTTTAAACCAGGAATACAGGACCCACATCAAAAAAATGGAGTATTTCTCTACCGTGCTCGACGAAGGTTTGATGGGATTAGGCTTACAGAGGAGGTGACAGCGAGGGATGGTTAACATACAAAAATCTATAATATTCATAAAACACATAATGTACTGAAAGACAAAAACACACAATCATCTCCCATTGAGGCAGAAAAAAAGCCCTTCAACAAATTATCCAGCATTCCCTTAATGCTTAAAGTCTTAGAGGGAAAATTGGTTTGGAGGGATCATTCCTCAATGTAACCAAAGCCCTATACAGCCAGGGAAAACCACACCAGTATGCATCCCTAAACTGGAGAGAGACAGAGCATTTCCCGCTTACAAGTGGTGGTAACTCGGCAAGGCTGCCCACCTGTCACCATCCTCTTCAATATACAGTGCTTGAAACACTTATAGGGCAATAAGGCAAGAAAAAAATTGTAAGGGTATTAAATTGGAAAAGAGGGAAGTCCCTTTTGCTGTGATTAGTGTTACCTAATGTATGATAAAAACTCCACCAGAGGGGGCGCGGGAGAAGAATGGGTCCTAAGGGTAAGTGCACTGACTGCTCGTGCAGAGATCCGGGTTGATCCCAGCACCACATGGTGGCTGAGAAACCATCTTTAACTCATAGATCCAGGGGATCTACACCCTCTTTCTGACCTCTGCGCACTGCACGACACGGGTGCACAGTAAACGTACATGCAGATGGTACATTATACACATAAAAAAAATAAAATTAAAAAGAAAAACTAGTTAAAAAAAAAAAAACACCAGAAGAGCTTTCCTAGAACAGCAATTTAATGATTCTGAAAGTGGGAGACAGTTACAAGCCAAGCTAAAAATTAACTTCCAGAATAAAAAAAACATCAGTAGCACCCTAGGGGTCTGTGCGGCGTGGTCTGGTGGCACATCGCGCTTTGAATCCTGTAGCGCACTGGGGAAGGCAGAGGCGGGATCTTTGTGAGTTCAAGGCAGACCTGGTCTACAGCCGTTGAAGGTTCCAAGGACAGTCCTAGGGGCGACAGGGAGACCCTATGCCTCGGAAAGACCAAAAAAAAAAGAAAAGAAAAAAAAAAAATCTAAGAGGAGCACTTTCCTTTCACCAAGGAGACACTCAAGACAAAACTGACAAGGTAGAAGTCGCAGAAGGGTAGGACACTTCTCACACTGCAAGTCGCCCTCCAACAGAACAATAACAAAAATGATACTCAGGAACAATGTCAGGCTAATCAAAGACACAAAGATCTCTAAAAAAAAAAAAAAAAAAAAACTTTAACCCCGTAAGAAGGGAATATTGAAGGAATACTCCAGAAATGGAAAAGACCTCCCATTGTTCTCTATGGTATTTGGGAATATATTAACATAGTTAATAAAATGTCCATTCTCCCAAAATAAGGATATACAGATCAAATGTGGACGAATGCCCATATTAAAATTCCCCAAAGAGTTTCTTTCAGGTTTTGGGGAAAAAAATAAACAGTCGCCTTAATTATCATATGGATGGAAAAAACACATAAGACCAAGATAGCATAAAGCATACACTGAGCATAACTACTGCTCAATAATAACGGAAGATAGATCCTATTATCCAGACTTCAAATCACCCGTATTACAGGGCTATAGTCAATAAAACAGCTTAAACAGGCACAAAAACAGAGACCTGTTGACCATGGAACAAAATATTTTGCAAGTGGGGCAGAAGACAATGGGAGGAAAGAGATAGCAGTCTACTCCGCAGGTAGGTAGTGTTGGCAAAACGGGGTCACCACTTGTAGAAGAATAAGTTAAACCCTACCTCTTGCCCTGTACAAAATAAACTCCAAATAGATCAAAAACCTCAATATGAAACCCCAAACACTGGAAGTGATAGAAGAAAAAGTTCTTGGAGCGACAAAGCTACGAGCCTACTGAACGAATTTAGCAGAGCCGAAAATAGACATACCAAATCAGGACAGCAGAGCTGCATAGGGATAACGAAATAAGATACGGCCGGGGTGGACAGGAGTAATCCAGCGCTTGGAGCTATGCACTTTAATTCCCTCAGCACTTACTGGTAGCAGAGGCATGGGGTGGATCTTTGTGAGTTCAAGCAGCCTGGGTTCTATAAATCAGGCGAGCTGGGGTACAGGGAGACCTGTCTCAAAAGAGCCAAAATAATAAAAAAAAAAGAAGAAAAGAACAGGGAAATGAGATCGACAATTTGTACCCAAACGGAACGCGTGCATTGAACTCAAAAGCCTCTGTACATCAAAATGAAACAATCAAGGAAGTTGAAGAGAAAAACCACGAGTGGGAAGGAAACCTTACCTAGCAGATTATCATCACTCTGACCAGAAGGCATTTGATTTCCAGAGTATATAAATCTACTCAAGAGGACAAAAACAAAGAAGAAACCATGATGCATCGAAAAGATAGAAGGAAAGAGGTAGGCTGCTGAACGTGAAGGAAGAATTCCAGAGAGGGTGAGGTATTAGAGGGATGAGTGAGAAAATCTAAAAGGTGGCTATTGTCCATAATAAATTAAGGAGAATTATATTAAAACCGACTAAGATATAAGTTCTCCAACCTAAGACTTGGTTAGGAGATCTCAAGAAAAATTAATACGAATTATACCAAGTGCTGAGAGGTTGTGGGAAAAGGACAACAACTTATCAACTGCTGGGGGGAATGTAAACATGTACAAACACTATGGAAAGCAGTTGTTGTAGAGACTGCAAAATGAGCTTACTTAGCCACCTGACCCAGTCGTTGCCATCCTGGTATATACACCACAAAAGACTCGATAATGTACGAGACGATACTGTGCTCATCAGCCTGTTTATTGCAGCTCTTTTCACGATAGCTCTAAAAGCTGGAACCAACCAAGTGGCCCTGGGCTGAGGTGAGAAGTAATATGTTGTCTCTAGTGGTGCAGCAGTAAAGAAAAATGACATCATGTAACCTTGGTGGCGAGGTAAATGGATTGGATTCTTATAAGATATTAAAGGGTGAAACTACACATAGCATTTGGAATCATGAGAACTAGTGTCCCAGAAAGATGCATAACTTTAACGAATGGTTATTGCCTTCATCTGATGATTTGGCTCCGCCAATTACTTCAGTCCGCTCATAAGATTTTTATTTCTTGTGCATGGCCCTTTGTGCTTTTGTCCAAGTAGTAGGGAGTGGTGCATATTGGAAAAAAAAAAAAAATGTCTATTGTAGTTAAAGAAGAAAGAAAAAAGATAAAGAAGAGAAGAAATGAAAAGAAACGGAACATTACGGGAAAAGACTGTGTCAAAAAGAACTGACTGAAACCAGTGAACTTCGGAGAAGCTCAAACACAGTCAATTTCTTATACCTTAATAAATTTTTGAGAAGAACTTGAAGGAGGAACTAAGTATGAAACAATTATGAAATTATGACAGAGCCTTTGACAAGATCAAGCATCCCTTCATGTTTAAAGTTCTAGAGAGGAGGCTGGAGAGATGGCCTAGCGGTTAAGAGCGCCGACCGCTCTTGCAGAGGACCCGGGTTCGATCCCCAGCACCCACATGGCGGCCAAGAACCGTCTGAAACTCCAATTTCAGGAGAACTCCAGTTCCAGGGGAATCTGAGACCCTCTTCTGACCTCCGCGGCATTGCACGACACGGGTGCACAGACCTGCATGCAGACAGTACATTCATGCACATACCGAAATAAATAAAAAATTAAAAAAAATAAAATAAAATAAATAAAGTTCTAGAGAGAACTGTACTGGAGGGATCATTCCTCAAGATGATCAAAGCCATATACAAGAAACCCACAGCCAACATCATCCTAAAAAATTGGAAGCATTCCCTTTAAAGGCTGGAACCTGGCAAGACTGCCCCTTATTGCCACTCCTCTTCAACATAGTTCTTGAAATGCTTGCTAGGGCAAAAAGACAAGAGAAGGAAATTAATGGAGATCTCCTGAGACCAGCAGAAGTGCAGGAAGGCAGGAAAATGGCTGGAGCTAGAGGACATCATGCTGAGTGAAGTAACACAGTCCCAGAAAAACAAAGAACGAATAGTATCCCTCATCTGTGGATGCTAGCGCCAATTACCTAGTTGTAAGTATTTCCTGTGCATGACCCCTTGAGCTTTTGTTCAAAGCAGTTGGAAGTGATGCATATTGGAAACAACAACAACAACAACAACAACAGAAAGGACCGCATCAAAGAACTGACTGAAACAGTGAAATTCTGCTCAAAACAGTCAACTTCCACATGGAGAATATCGAGAAAGACTGAGAAAGAGATGAAAAGCATGTTTTGCAGAATGCATGAGCTCTGGTGGGGTGGGGGGATGGGGGGACGCAGGTCTAGATTTGATTAAAAATATATGTAAATAAATAAATTTAAAAAATTTAAAATAAAAGAGAAGGAAATTAAAGGAGTACTAATCAGAAAAAGGAAGTCAAGCTATCCCTTTCTGCCGATGATATGATAGTTTACCTGAGGGATTTTAAAAACTCCACCAGAAAACTCATAGAAATGATTAACAGTTTCAGTTAAGTGGCAGGATACAAAATTAACCTAGAAAAATCAGTAGCCTTTCTTTACACCAACAATAAACAAATGAAGAAGGAATATAAGAATACCTTCCTACTCACAAAAGCCTAAAAAAATACCTGGGAAGAAACCTAATCAAAGACACAAAAGATCTCTACAACAAAAATTTTAAACCCCTAAAGAAGGAAATTGAAGATGACATCGAAAGATAGAAAGACCTCCCATGCTCATGGATTGGAAAAATTAATTTAGTATAAATGTCCATTTTATCCACATTGATATACAGATTCAATGCAGTCCCAATCAAAATCCCCATGAGTTTCTTCACAGACTTGGGAAAATAATCCTTAAATTCATATGGAAAAACAAAAGACCCCAAATAGCTAAAGCAACCCTGAGTGAAAAGTGTAATACAGGGGAGATTGCTTTACCAGAATTCAAGCTATATTACAGGGAAATAATCATAAAGACAGCCTGGTACTGGCACGAAAACAGACCTGTCGACCAATGGAACAAAATTGAAGATCCAAACTTGAGCACGTACAATTTCAGCCACCTCACATTTGACAAAGGGGCAAAAACAAAACAAAACAAAAACCTCAATGGAGGAAAGATATCATCTTCAGCAAATGGTGCTGGCAAAGCTGGATCACCATTTGTAGAACAAAATTAAACCCCTACCTCTCACCCTGTACAAAAATCAACTCCAAGTGGATCAAAGATCCCAATGTGAAACCCAAAACTCTGAAGGTGATAGAAGAAAAAGTTGGAAGCAACCTATAAGACACAGGCATAGGAAAAGACTTTGTAAATTAGCAGCTGTGTAGGAAATAAGGTCAACAGTTGACAAATGGGACCTCATCAAACTTGAAAGCTTCTGTACAGTGAAAGAAACAATCAGTGAAGTGAAGAGAAACCCCACAGAGAGGAAGGGAGGAAACCTTCACTAGTGATACATCTGACAGAGCATTAACTTCCAGATTATATAGACTAATCAAAAAACAAAGAAGAAAACAAATGACCTACTCAAAAGATGGAGTAAAGAGCTGAACAGAGACTTCATCAGTGAGGAAGTAAAGATGGCTGAGAAACATCTTAAAAAGTGTTCAACATCGTTAATAATTAAGGAAATGCAAATTAAAATCATTATCAGATATCATCTCACTCTGATAAGACTGGCTAAGATCAAGAAAACAAAAGACACCAAATTCTGGAGAGGTTGTGGGGAAAAGGGGAACACTCATCCACTGCTGGTGGGAATGTAAACTCATACAACCACTATGGATAGCAGTGTGGAGAACCCTTAAAAGACTCAAAATGAGCCTATCACCTGACCCAGTCATACCACCCCTGGGTATATACTCACAAGACATCATACCACAAAGATACATGCACATCTATGTTTATTGCAGCACTCTTCACAATAACAAAGAGCTGGAACTAACCCAAATGCCCCTCAACATATGAGTGGATAACAAAAATGTGGTACATCTACACAATGGAGTACTATGCATCAGTAAAGAAAAATGACATCATGAAGTTTGCAGGTAAATGGATGGAACTTGGAAGCCATTGTGCTAAGTGTAGTAATACAGTCCCAGAAAACAAATGGTGAATGGTTTCCCTTATTTGTGGATGCTAACACCAAATCCCCAGTTGGTAGGCAAGCTGAACAATATTATTGTTATATTTCTTTTTATCTGAAAGTAACTGTGTTGTTATAATGTAAATCTCTTAATGGGCTCTAGAGTCGACCTACCACTTATTTTCAGACTCTGTAATTACTGTATATGGGTGGAAGGTATGTATTCATATTTTAGAGTAATATAAAATTAAAGGGGGAAAATGTGAATTCCTAAACATATTTTGGAATTAACATACAGTTTATTCTCATAGGTCAAAATTTGGATACATATGTGATGGTTATATAGGCATATGTTGGAGCAATACAAAGGGAAGGGAACAACAACAACATAAAGACAGGGTCAAAGAACTTACTGATACAGTTAAACTCTGCCCAAAACAACAAGCCTCTGCAGTGAAAAACTTTGGAAAGACTGAGAGAAAGATGCAAGACATGCATGGCAGAAGGCATGAACTGGGGTGGGGTGGGGGCAGGGAGAGGGGACTGTGTCTAAACTGGACTGAAAGATAATGAATCAAATATATGAATCATCAATAAAAGTATTGTATTAGTCAGGGTTCTCTAAAGAAACAGAAGCAACAGGACGAATATATAGCTATATACAATTTATTGATTTGCTCACATGACAGAGTTCAAGGAGTCCAACAGTAGCTGCACCACACTGGAAAGGCCGAGAATCCAGGGAACTGCTCAGTCTGCAAGGCTGGATGTAGTCCCAATCTAGTGCTGAAGGCCCAAATGGATTCCAGGAGATCTGCCAGTCTCAGTACATGCTGGGATCCTAAAGGTTGATCACAGCAGCAAGACAAACTCACCAGATGAGAGAGGCAAGCCGCAGGAGAAAAGGGACCAGCTCTCTCTGCCATGGCCTTAAATACTGCCTGCCAGCAGAAGGTAACGCCCACATTTGGGGTGGGCCATCCGGGTTGAGGTGGTCCAATCAGAAGACTCTTTTTCTCTTATTTGTTCCTAAGTCCAGTCAAGTTGACACCCAGGATTAACCATCACAAGTATTAAAATTTTTTTTTTTCTAAATTGGGCCTCTCCTGGACCCTGTGCCCAGTGTGCCTGATATTCTTTCGTTCTGAAGCCTGGCCTCAGTACCTTTTGGATGACCTGTCCATTTGGCAGCCCCAGGGCACTTCTGACTTTAACATCCTCCAAGATCTCAAAAACTTTTGCCAGTGAACAGGCAAGGTGTCTGAACTCCCCTATATGGAGGGCTTCTGGGATCTGTGCTCTCGGCCCTCCCTCTGCAGCCAGTGCTCGGTGGCTCAGGTTCTCTTGGCCAGGGTCCCAGGGCCCTGTGACAGGACACCCTGGGGGCCATGGGTCCTGAGCTATCCTCTCTAACTGCCCGCCTGAGGCTATGGCTTCCCCATCCCTCCCCTCCACTCTGCCTCCTACCCCTCCTCTCAAACCTCTCCCCCTTACCCCCACCTCCCTTTTGTTTTCCCAGGCTCCACCTACTGGTTAGTCTTCCCCTCCCTATCCCTCACGTTCTTCCCCTCCCCCTCCTCTTTAATCACCTCCTGCTCCTTTCACCTCCCCCCTCCACCCCTCCCCCCTCTTCTCCTACCTAGGCTCAGCCTGTCAACCAATCCCCTTCTCTCTACCTGCCCCTCCCTATCTTCCCTTCCCAGTCAAACCAGGAGGACTAGCCCACTCCCTACCTGCCCCTTCCTCCTCCTCCTCCTCCCACCGCTCACCCCAACCTCCCCCACCTCCCCCCAGTCTTCTCATGT
Organism: Rhizomys pruinosus; assembly: GCA_009823505.1. Lineage (NCBI taxonomy): Eukaryota > Metazoa > Chordata > Mammalia > Rodentia > Spalacidae > Rhizomys > Rhizomys pruinosus. The sequence goes on along the minus strand of VZQC01009509.1, from coordinate 1,055,217 downwards.
GGCTGGGGCTGAGGAGGTTGCTCAGGTACACGTCCCCTTCTCCCTGTTAGACCTCTCTCAGATTGAAAACCGCTTAGGCTCTTTTTCCTCTAACACCTCCCCTTTATCAAGGAGTTTCACTGTCTCACTTAACCTGGCCTGATTTCCATGTCATCTGGGTCTCCACCCTTACTCCTGAGGAGTGAGAACCAGGCAGCAGCCGGGCAGTATGCTGATCTCCCCAAAGGGGAAGCAGCTGTTCCAGCTCGGGAACCTAAGTGGGACTACTAGCCGTGCCAAATTGGCCACCAGAGAGGGAACCACATGGTTCACGGCCCCCTAGAGGGTATGGAAACAATCTCCAACAAGGTAGTTAATTTTGATAAACTCTGTGAAGTTACACCACAGAGTGACAAAAATCCAGCTGTTTTTCTAAATCGCCTTCAGGAGACCGTGGTCCAGTGTACCAGCCTTGACCCAGCCTCCCGAGCGGGGCCACGGTCTTGGCTACTCATTTTATTCTTAGTCAGCTCCGGATACACGGGAAAAAATTAAAGAAGGCCGAGGAGGGTCCTCAAACCCCTATACGGGAATCGGTGAGGACGGCCTTTAAGGTCTTTAATTCCCAAGAGGCGGCTGGGTCGGCTGCATCGAGAGTCCGTGCTCCAGCCCAAACCTTGGTAGCTGCCCTAAGGCCAACGGCATTCCTGCAGAGACATAAGGGGAGGCAAGTCCGGCCCCATCCGGCAGGGGCCCAGCTGAAGTCCACTCCGCCAGGGACCTGCTTCAAATGCGGCCAAGAGGCACACTGGCCACAAAACCGCCCTAACCCGTGGCTGCCAACCTGGCCATGCCCTGTCTGCCGGCAACCTGGGCATTTGAAGTCGAAGTGCCCCTGTATGGGCTAGACCTCTATGCCAAGTCACGGAGGTCCAGCCTCACCAGTACAGGCACCTCTGGCTCCTAACACGTTCGAATTTATTGGCCTGGTAAAGACTGAAGGCGCCCGGACTCAGAGATCCCAGATCCCCATTCCTCTTGCTGGGCTTAGGGTGATGCCCCAGGTAGCGGTAAGTCCACTGTTCGCTTACTGAACATGGGGCTACCTTATTGGTGTCAACTTCACACTCGGGTCCCATGGTCCCCTCACCAATTTCTGTTACTGGGGTAGATGGGACTCATCGTTTCCACCCAGGACCTGGCCACTTCCCTGTGCCCTGTGGGGCGATTTTTTTCACACTCTTTTTTGGTCACGCCTGAATACCCTGTACCTTTGCTTGGCTGTGACATCCTCAGCCATTTTGGGGCAACTCTCTCTTTGACCCCCACAGCTTCCCCTGACTCCCCCCCTCCCATTGCCTCTCAGACTTCCACCCTGACAGCACCATTCCCACTATCTGGGACCCGAGACTGGCATCTCTGTCAGTAAACCCTGTTTTGCAGTTTTGATCTGGTCTGATTCGGCTTAATTGTGTCACCAGCGAAGCTTTACAAAGCCCAAGAGATTCATTAATAAAATCATTAAGTATGTAAACAAACAATATAAATTTCCACAAAAGAAAGAGATGAATATTTATCAGTTATGTGGATTGTGAAGAAATCATCTGGGGGGGCTGGAGAGATGCCTCAGTGGTTAAGAGCCCTGGCTGCTCTTGCAGAGGATCTGGGTTCGGTTCCCAGCACCCACTGGTGGCTAACAACCATCTATAACTCCAGTTCCAGGGGATCTGATGTCTTCTTCTGGCTTCCACAGGTATTGTCTACACATGTTACATACACCTACATACATGCAGGCCAAATACTCATACACATACAAAAATTCTTTTTAAATTTTCTCGAACTTCCCTTTCAGAAGCTATGACACCCATTAGGTAGAAGACTGGGGAAGCAAAAGGAATCCTCTCTCTCTCTCTCTCTCTCTCTCTCTCTCATATGTATACCTGTCTACATCTGTGTGTACGTATATGGGCACATCTGTACGAACATATGAATGGGGACCAGAGGTCAACCTTGGGTGTGTTCCTCAGGCTCCGTCTACCTTGTTTTTGTAAGACAGTCTCTCGCTGGGATTTGGAGCTTCATTACCAGGCAAGAGTTGCCGGCCAGTGAGCCCCAGGATCCTGGCCAGTGAGCTCCAGGCTCTTCCTGTGCACACCTCCCTATTCTAGGAGCACAGGCACATGCTGCCAGGCCCAGCTTTCTACTTGGGTGATGGGGATCTGACTCAGATCCTCATGCTTGAAAGGCAGGCCCTTTTCCAACAGCTATCTCCCCGGGCCCAGGATCATCTCTTGACCCTGATTTGCATTTATGCTCAAAAAAGAATCAACACTCTTTGGAATTTCATGCCCCAAATACCAGTACGAAAGAGGTTATGACAGAAAATGCTTAATTTCATTAGCTCTCCTTGGAGGCTTATAATTAAATTATCTTTTTAATTAGAAGCTTGGTGAAGCTCAGCTGAAGTGTTCTCTCACTGCCTGTGATTTTTGGTCCTTTTGCTTTGCAAACAAACATGAGGATTATTCTTTATATTGACCTTATAATTCTCAAATGGCTTGTATATGCTATCTTGTTTCTTTCTTAAAACATCCAGAAACTATGCAACCTAAAGGTATTTAGCCAGTGGGCAAGTCAGACACTCAGAGGCCCTGACACCAAGCTCCAGCTATTTTTAACTCCTCTGAGGAGATTGCTTTCAAATTCCCACCTTAAAATTGGCCCACTAGGGCATTAATGGGAACATGAATTAGCTTCCATTACGAATAAAGGCTTCTGGGACTGGTAGCTCTGTTTAAAGAGTAGTCACCTAGCATGCACAAAGCCCTGGGTTTGGTTCCCAGCACTGCACGAATCAGGAGTAAGTAGTGGGACATGCCTGTAACCTCAAAACTCAGGCTAGAAGCAAGATGATTAGGAGTTGAAGGTCACTGTCAGCTACACAATGAGTTTAAAGCCAGTGTGGGCTACATGAGACCCTGTTTCAACCCACCCCCAAACAGAAAGGAAGGAAGGAAGGAAGGGGAGGGAGGGAGAGAGTGAGGGAGGGAAGAAAAACACTAAGTAAAGGCTTCTGGCATCAGACTCAAGGCAAACAGCTTGATGAAGTGTAAGACAGAATTTGTTTTGATACAAGATCAACAAAGATCAACCAACATTAATTCCTTATTTATTTATTTATTTTTTGGCCTTTTTGAGACGGTCTCCCTGTAGCTCCAGCTGGCCTGGAACTACTATGTAGACCAGGCTGGCCTTGAACTCTCACAGAGATCCACTTGCCTCTGCCTCCCAAGTTCTGGGAGTAAAGGCATGCACCACCATGCCTGGCTCATTCATTCTTCTACCAGGAGCAGTAACTATTTCAGCAGGATGACCTTCAATGTTTATGAATTCTAGTCTCAACTGGATGTCCTGTGTTAGCCAGGATGTGTCTGATGCCACGTAGAAAGCATGGTCTAGAGTGGAACAGGTATCCCTCGGCTTTACCAGGCTAGCTGTCTATTGTTTCGGAGACTTCCTTTCTTAATTTTTAGACTGTAGCTAAGGCCTGGGGAGATGGCTCAGCCAGTCAAGTTCTTATGGTACAATCGTGAAGAACCAAGAGTTCAGTCCTTAGGACCCAGGTGAAAATAATCTGGGCATGGTGGTTCATGCTTGTGATCTAAGCACCAGGGAAGCAGAGATACGTAGGCCCGGAGGCTCACTGGGGAGCCAGCCTAGCCTACTTGACAGGTCAAACCTAGTGAGAGACCCTGTCTTAAAAAGAAGGGTCTGCACAGGAGGGACGGCATCCAAGTGTTCACACACCCCTCCCATGTGCGCATGCGCACATAGGCACACATACATATATACACACTACCTTGTCATGTTGAGAGGTATCACCACAGGAGAGGCTTGTAATACGTGGAACATCAGCTCCTAAGAAGACACTCAATAAAAGCTGCTGGGTGTTTGGAATGAATTAAAGACTATTTATGGTGTACCTCACAGAGCTCGGAACATCAAAAAAGGAGAGGAAATACAGGGGCTTGAGATAGCCCACTGGGCTAAGTTGTGTGCCATTAAACATGGTGACTTTAATCTCTGGGACCCACATAGTGGAAGGAAGAACCCAACTCCTGCGAGCTGCGGAAACTGTCATCTGCTTCTCCATGCAGGCTGTGGCTTGAGCATTTATAGAATAACTAATAAAGAATAAATATAATTAAAAATTAGAAAAAAACTTTACAAACAAGAACAAAACCAGGTTGGAGAGATGGCCCAGTGGGTAAAGGCCCCTGCCACCAAGATTGACAACCTGAGTTTGATCTCCAGGACCCCCACAGTTGTGGGAGAGAACTGACTCCTGCAAGTTGTAAAGTATCCTCTAACCTCCATGTGCAGACATAGCACACCCACACAGCCAATGGCACACTTACATACATACCTACACATATACATAAAAATGAATAGGGGCTGGAGAGATAGCCTAGCGGTTAAGAGCACTGACTGCTCTTGCAGAGGACCCGGGTTCAATCCCCAGCACCCACATGGCGGCTGAGACCCGTCTATAACTCCAGTTCCAGGAGAACTCCAATTCCAGGGGAATCAGAGACCCTCTTCTGACCTCTGCAGCATTGCACGACACGGGTGCACAAACCTACATGCAGACAGTACACTCATACACATACAAAAATAAATAAAATAAAAAGAATATTTTAAAAAATGAATAATAAACATTTTACCAAAGAGCTTTTAGGACTAAGAAGGATCTATAAGAAATAATTAGCTTGGTCTTTACCATGTAAAAGACTGGAGAGGAAAAATAAAAGAGCTTTAGATCAGCTTTGGAGATGGTGAGGAAACAACTGCATCTCGCTCGTCCTCTTGCTCTCTGACCTGAACCCTGGGAGAGTTTGTATAGCTCAGGCCCCTTGGTGCACCAACACTGCATGACACTGGTAAATCTCGTGCAAGGTCACGGAGCTGCACCAGCCCCCCCTACCTGGAGCACGGAGGAGGATTGCCTGGGAAAAGTCAGCTGTCGCCGTTATGAAAATATGTAGCCAAATATCCCTCCAAGTGTGAGTTGAAAATAAACCACAGGCTTTCCACACACTTGCCGCGTGATTTACAAACAAGTTTACTTTAAAAATAACCATGCCACATGGTCTTACAGAATATTGCATCTTGGGAAGTCTTGTGACTGTTGTAAAATGTCTACAACATATTCAAGTGCTTTCACATCTACCTAGTAGGAACTGAGATCAATTCTTAGCTAAATTATCCAAATGCACTTAGATAAAATGACTGATGTTGATTTTCTGATATTTTATTGAGTATCTTTTTTTTCTTGATATACTTGGAACCAACTTTGAATAAGAGGTAGAACTTTTTTTTTTTTTTTTTTGGTCTTTTTGAGACAGGTCTTCCTTTAGTCCCAGCTGGACTGGAGTTCTCTATGTAGACCAGGCTGGCCTTGAACTCAGAGATTCTCCTGCCTCTGCCTCCCAAGTGCTGGGATTAAAGGTGTGCACCACCATGCCCAGCAGAACGCTATTCTTAGAACCCCTAAAACGAAGACACAAGTGGAAGTTATCCAGTGAAGATGTAGAGGGTAAGAAGATCAGTGAATCAGATGATCATAGACTTAATGAAAACTTAGGCAACTAAGTCTCTAAATCTAGGACTCAGAGGATGAATACGCAATTTGAGGCTCTTCGGATTTAGTGGAATGAGTCTTGTCTTCTATGAAATATATGGAAAGCAACAGGCTGGACTTGTGGAAAACGTGACTGAACATCCTGACATTGATTCCTAACGACTTTTCTTCTTTCCTGTAGGGACTGGGAAGATGAAATCTTCATGTCCCCAGCTTCCTGTGCAGCTGGGGTGATGATGAGGAAACTAAACCAAGTCTATTGACTGTTCAGTAGCTGCCGAGGTTGCTGGGAGGGGCTCTGGACTCCTGATGAAAGGTGACAGATGTCTGGGAGTGCAGCTGCTCCTGCTAAGCAGATGTGGTGTCTGGACAGCAGGGCTGTCTTGAAATCGCAAGGAAAAGACAAAGGACTTTCAGAGCCATGGCTCTCATTCCGTCGGTGCATGTGCATGGGGAGTGTATGTGTGTTCGTGTGTGTGGTGCACAGTGGTGTCAGTGTGTGTGTGTGTGTGTGTGTGTGTGTGTGTGTGTGCTCGCACGTGTGTGCGAGTGTGTGCGTGCGTGCATGTGTGTGTGTGTTTATGTGCATGTAGAGGCCAGAGGTGATCTCAGCTGTCCCCCTTGATCCTCTCCTCCTTAGTCATTGTGCAGCGTCTTTCCCGGGAACCCAGAGCTTGTCATGGATCAGCCGTCTGGCTGGCCAGTTCTCTCCAGGGATCTTGTCTTCACTTCCCTAGGGCTGGGTCTATAGGCGGGCCTCCGTGCCTGTCCAACATTTACACGGAACGGAGGATTCAAATTCCAATTTGCAGTTCGTGTGGCAAGAACTTTACCCACTGAACCATTCCCCACCACCCTGCCCGGGATGCCCTCCCACACCTTACCCCTCCAATCCCCCAGCCCCACACCCCCACACCCCTCCCACCCCCCATACCCTCACCCCCACTCTAATTTTTTAGCTCCTGAACCACTGCAGCAGCTACTGACTTCTAAACTCATAGGAAAAATTAATCTCTACCCCGTTAGGCCACTGCTGTTAGGGTTTATATTATTTGTAGTTGACTCCAAAGTATCTCCAAAGATTTCTTTTTTTTTTTTTTTTGGTCTTTTCGAGACAGGGTCTCCATGTAGTACTCTCCAAGTCCTGGGACTCACTCTGTAGCCAGGCGGCCTTGAACTCAAAAGATCCCCTCCTGCCTTTCGCCTCCCAAGTGCTAGGATTAAAGGCTGTGCGCCAACACGCCCAGACCGATCTTCCAAAGATTTTCATGTGACAGAAAGACATAATTCCATCTCAAACTTCACCAACTGGGCCGCTTTTCATTGTTTGTTTTTTTTTTTTTTTTTTCTAGTGTTATTTATTAGCAAGCTCATATTTTGACAAGGGGGGGCAAAGAACCACAATGGAGAAAAGACAGCATCTTCGCAAGTGGTGTTGGCAAACTGGATCAACACTTGTAGACGAATGGGAAAATTACACCCCTACCTCTTGCCCTGTACCAAGTCAACTCCAGATGGATCAAAGACCCACGTGAAACCCCAAACTCTGAAGGCAATCGAAGAAAAATTTGGCAGCGATCCAGACTTTTCTTATGCGTATTTTTTTCTTATTATAATCTACCTGCACGGCCAGGTTTATTTTAGCTCTTTCACAATAGTCACAGAGCTGGAACCAACCTACATGCCCCCTACTGACGAAGGATAGAGAAAATGTGGGTTCCATCTACACCAATGGGTTCCCTCCCCTTCTATGCAGCAGCCGTAACGAAAGACGGGACATCACGAGCCATCCACCCGGGAACATGGGCTGCGGCTAGCGGGACATCCTGCTGAGTGAAGTAACCCAGTCTCCAGAAAATCACCGCGAATTGGTATCCCTCATCTTTGGCTGCTAGTGCCCTAGTGCCAATTAATCCCGTTGTAAGTATTCTTTGTGTAGGGCCCCCTGAGGTATTGTCCAAAGCAGTTGGCCAAATGCTTTGGCACCACACTCACCAACAACAACCGAAAATCCTGATTCCAAGAACTGACAGAACCCGTGAACTTCTGCTAAAACAGTCAAATTCCCCATGGAAAAGATTGAGAAAGACTAAGATCATGGAGGAAAGCATGTTTGGTCGAATGCATGAGCTCTGACGGGTTGGGGGAATGAGCGGACACACGGGTCTAATTGTACCAAATAAATAAATAAAATACAATAAAAAAAAAATAGAAACTATACAAAAAAAAATACAAAAAAAAAAAAAAAAAAAACTTCCTAAATCAGACAGCAGCTGCACAAGAATTAAGGTTGACAATTGAAAAGTGGGACCTCATTAAACTCAAAAGCTTCTGTACATCAAAAGAAACAATCAAGGAAGTGAAGAGAAATCCCACAGAGTGGGAGGAAACCTTCACCGCAGAAACATCTGACAAAGCATTGATTTCCAGAGTATATAAACTACTCAAAAAACAAAGAAGAAAGAAAACAAATGACCCACTCAATAGATGGAGCAAAGAGCTGAACAGAGACTACTTCACAAGTGAGGAATTAGAGATGGCTGAGAAACACCTTAAGAAGTGTTCAACATCACTAATCATTAAGGAAATGCAAATCAAAACCACTTTAAGATATCATCTTACTCCAGTAAGACTGGTTAGGATCAAGAAAACAGATGATACCAAGTGTTGGAGAGGTTGTAGGGAAAGGGGAATACTCATCCACTGCTGGTGGGAATGTAAAGTCGTACAGCCACTGTGGAAAGCAGTGTGGAGAACCCTTGGAAGACTTGGAATGAACTTGCCACCCAACCCAGCCATACCACTCCTGGGCATGTACCCTCAAGACTTACCCCACTGCAGAGATACATGCACGGCCATGTTTATTGCAATTCTCTTCACAATAGCAAGGAGCTGGAACCAATCCAAATGCCCCTCAACTGACGAGTGGATAGAGAAAATGTGGTACATCTACACAATGGAGTTTTATGAAGCAATAAAGAAAGATGACATCATGAACTTTGCAGGAAAATGGCTGGAGCTAGAGGACATCATGCTGAGTGAAGTAACAGTTCCAGAAAAACAAATGATGAATGGTATCCCTCATCTGTGGATGCTAGTGCCAATTTCCCCATTGTAAGTATTTCTTGTGCACGGCACCTTGAGCTTTTGTCCAAGCAGTTGGGAGTGATGCATATTGGAAACAACAACAACAACAACAGAAAGGATTGCATCAAAGAATTGACTGAAACAGTGAACTTCTGCTCAAAACAGTCAACTTCCACATGGAGAATATTGAGAAAGACTGAAAAGAGATGAAAAGCATGTTTGGCAGAATGCATGAGCTCTGGTGGGGTGGGGGGATAGGGTGGGGGACACGGGTCTAGATTTGATAAAAAAATAAAAATATATAAATAAATAAATAATATTTTATTTTGTGTGTGAGTATATTGCCTGTGTGTATGTGAGTGCACTCGTGTCATGCAGTGCCCAAGATTTCAGAAGAGGAGACCTGATCCCCTGGAACTGGAGTTACGGATGGCTGCTAGCTCCCATATGGGTGCTGGGAATCAAACCTGGGTCCTCTGCAAGAGCAGGTAGTACTTTTTATCTGCTGAACCATCTCTCCAGCTCCATTACCTTATTTGTCTAGATGGTGACAGCAGGGAAGCCAAGCTTATGAGAACACCTGCTCCTTTGCTGTCTCTTTTTTAAAAATAAATAAATAAATAATTTGTCTTTTTGAGACAGAGTCTCCCCACAGCCCCCGCTGGCCTGGAACTCACTCTGTAGCCCAGGCTGGCCTTGAACTCACAGAGATCCACCTGCTTCTGCCTCCCAAGTGCTGGGATTAAAGGCATACACCACCACGCCTGGCTTGAAGATGGTTCTTAGCCACCATGTGGGTGCTGGGAATAGAACCCGTGTCCTCTGCAAGAACAGTCAGAGCCCTCTCAACTACCAAGCCATCTCTCCAGCCCCTGCTGTCTCTTTTAATCCCTGGTCAACCTCCTTCCTGTCCCCATCTGTACAGGGAGTGAGAAGAGCTGCTCACAGGCTTAAGCAAGTGAGCACTCTGTCAGTGGGTGGTGCTGTTTGTGGAGGTCAGGGAACCTTTAGGAGGCGTGGCCTAGCTGGGGGAGCAGTCACTGGGGAAGGGCTTTGAGAGCTCACAGCCTCACCACATGTGCAGTTTCCCTCTCTGTTTCCTGCACCTACTTGAAGATGTGAGCGCCCGGCTCTCCACTCCAGCTGCCTCCTGCCCTGCATTCCCCACACGAAGGAACCATAAGCCCAAGTAAATTATTTCTTCTACAAGTTTCCTTGGCCATAGTGTTTTATCACAGCTACATAAACATAACTAATACATCATCCCTAATCTCTAAATCTGCTTCTTTTGAGACAGGGTCTCATTGAGCCCAAGGCTCAAGTGAAGCTGAAGATGCTGCCGAGCTCCTGATCTTGTCTCAGCCCCTGAGGGCTGGTTTTCAATATGTGTCCTAGTGCCCAGTTTTATGTGGTGCTAAGGATCAGCCCTGGGCTTCATGCCTGCTATGTAAACTCTCTACTGACTGAGCTATATCCTCAGCCCTTCAATCTGCCTCATTCTTAACAACACACACGTCTGCTTTTCTGCCAGCCAGGTCCCGAGTCCCTCTTCCCCAGTGGGACACTTCTGTGTGGTCACTCGGCTACTTAGACTTCCTCATGAAGTCCAATGTAGTTTCTTGGTCCCACCATCCCCATACATGTCTCTTTGTGCCTAGGAGGGGGAAAGGCAGCAATAATGACATTAATTTTAATAGTCTTGGTTCAATATTAGCTTGAAGCATGGAATCACTGGTTCTTCCTGTTTTAACTTCTTTCACAAAATAAATTATTGAGTCACAGAGTAATCCATCTGCTTCTACAACCCTCCACTGGGGAGCTCAGGAGGGGAGAGACCAACACACTGAATGGCATATAGGAGCTCCAGAGGAAGCCATGCACCGCCCAGCAAACACTGGGAACCTCCCGCATTGTGATTTCAGGTGAGCACAGGTCTCCCATCAGCAAGAAAGAGTATTTTTTTAAAATAAAGACTTGAGGCTGGAGAGATGGCTCTGGAATTAAGAGTGCTTGCTGCTCTTTCAGAGGACTAGAAATTGGTCCTCTGACATCCGTGTTGGGCACCTTACAACCAACTGTAACTCTAGTTTCAAGGAATCTGATGGTCTCTTCTGGCCTCCATGCCATGCATGTATGCGTGTATGCTTACATGCACTATGTGTGTATGCTTACATGCACCTGATAAATTAATAAATAAATAAACAGATACTCAATTTTTTTACATCAACCAAAATTATCTTTGGAAATAAAAGTCCCTAAGCCAGATATAGTGATTCATGTTTGTCACCCCAGCACTTTGAAGGCTGAGGCAGAGGGATTGCTGTTAAGTTGAGGCTATCCTTGGCTACATAATGAGTTCCGGATCAGCCTGGTCTACAGTGTGAGAACTTATCTCCCATCCCTATCTGTGAAAAAAAAGACATTAAATAGCTGATGATTAAAACAAGATGGCTGAGTTCAGTGCTCCTTAAGGTTTTGCCCAGCTTCTTGGGCAAAAAAATGGCCAGCTCTGTGGCTATCCCAGAACTGACCGTATGAAAGAGACTCAGAAGATGGCCATGGAATGCTGGGTAAGAGGAGGAAATCAGAAGCCAGGCTGAATGGGTTCTACTGGCGAAGACTAGGATCATTTAAGCATTATGATAAATGATTTTCGAAACTATTTTATTTACAATTTTTATTATTTTATGTGTGTGACTGTACCATGTACTGTACCCCCTACATGGATGCAAGTGCACCTGTGTGCTCTAATGTACAATAAGGTAGGAAGACTGTGTCAGATCTGGAACTGGAGTTGCAAAAAGTTGTTACCTACCATGTGGGTGCTGGGAATTGAACCTGGGTCCTCTGCAAGAGCAGCGAGTGCTCTTAACTGCTGAGCCAGCTCTCCACCCCCATGTGATAAGTGATTTAAAAAAATTTTTTATGTGTATGAATGTACTGTCTACATGTAGGTTTGTGCACCCATGTCATGCAATGCTGCAGAGGTCAGAAGAGGACTTCCGATTCCCCTGGAACTGGAGTTAAACACGGTTCTCAGCCGCCATGCGGGTGCTGGGGATCGAACCCAGGTCCTCTGCAAGAACAGTTGGCACTCTTAACTGCTGAGCCATCTCTCCAGCCCGTGATAGTGATTTTTATAAATAGTTTAATCTAGATTTGTTAAAAAAATTAAAAATAAATTTATGTGGAAAAAAAAGAGCACCGACTGCTCTTGCAGAGGACCCGGGTTCATTCCCAGCACCCACATGGAGGCTGAGAACCATCTTTAACTCCAGTTCCAGGGGAATCCGACACACACACACAAAATTAAAAAATAAATAAATTAAAAAAAAAAAATAGTTTAGTCAGCCAATGAACCAGAAAGGCATGAATCCTCACACGGAATAAACAAAGAGGAATATGTGAGGCATCGTGAACTCAGTCACTAGAAAGGGAAAAGGGGGGAAGCACGGTGAGAAGCCAGGTGGATGCTGCCCTTGGCAGTGGATACCATCGCCACCCAGTCAGGGTGAACTGGTCACGTATCACCCAAGACAGAAAGAGAACAGCGATCCTTGGGAATATTCCTACCATGATGACGACAATGACCCATGTTCAGATAGCGAAGCCCTGTACTGAGCAGTCACCTGTACACTTCATACAGTGTTATAAGACTGAGCTACTGTCTCCCACAGAAAGAAGTAACTTACTGCCATGTGAGGTGCTGGACACTAGAGCCTTTTGTTAAAAAGTGCATTTATCAGACAACTGGAGAAGCGTGAGTCTGGCCTCTCTGCAGATTTGAGGATGGCCATGTGCTCTGTGTTCGTTTTTAGACTTGGATGGCTATGTAGTGGCTGTGTCCTTTGATGGTAGCAAAAACTGTCACTGAAGTATTCTAAGTGGCCGGACATCAGGCTGAAGATTCAGATAAAGGGCCTTTTGTACAGTACACTTGCCTCCCTGTATATTTGTTGTTATTTCGAGCTGGGTAAGGTGGCTCACACCTACATCCCAGCACTTGGGAAGCTGAGGCAGGAGAATTGCCACAAATTCAAGGCTAGTCTGACCCATGTAAAGAGACCCTATCTTTAAAATAAAACATGAAACCCTGCCCCAAACAACCTTCCTCCAACCCAAAAGATTTGATGACGAGTCTCAAAGCAAACCCAATAAATCTTAAAAGCTAAATCAACACTTTTTCATTATCAAAAACTGACAACAATTTTGCTCCTCAGAGATGGCCTGAGGATGAACAACTTTGCCAGTGAGCACAAGAATGTGGGTGCCACCCACGATCAGGGTAAGTCTCCCCCCTTCAGTTAATCCTCTCTGAAAATACTTCACAGACTCACCTAAAGACTAAAGACATGCTTCATTAATGCCCAAGGTGGTTCTCCCCCATCAAATCAACAATGAAATTAATCATCTACTGCACTTCGTGGAAATCTCAGGCTGGGCGATTGCTCAGGCAGTGAGAGCCTGCCTAGCACAACAAGGCTCTGGGTTATGAGTCCTGGCTCAGCATGGACCGTGGTGGGGGTGCGCACTTGAAACCCCAGCACTTGGGAGGGGGAAGCGGGAGGATTTGGAATTCAAGGCCTGGACAACTTAGTAAGTTTGAGGCCAGACTGGGCTACATGATATCCTGTCTCAAGCAGAGCAAAGCAAACAAGAAATCTTACCCATGCTTCATACAGAATGTCTTTGTTGACCCACTGTCTGGTGTGTTTTTTCTCATATGATGGGATTAGTACTCTAGTTTGCTTCTCCATTACTGTGACAAAACACTGACCAATACCAACCTGGGGAGGAAAGGGTTTATTTGGCTCACATCTCCCAGGTCTCAGTTCATCATCGAGAGTGACCAAGGTAGGAACTCAGGGCAGGAACCTGGAGGCAGGAGCTGAAGTACAGGCCACGGAGGAATGCTGCTTACTGGCTTGCTCCCCTGGCCCATGCCCAGCCTGCCTTCTTATACAATACACAACAACCTGCCCGGGGTGGTACTGCCCACAGTAGGCTGGGCCCTCCCATATCACTCAACAATCAAGAAAAATGCTTCACAGACAAGGCCACAGGTTAGTCCAATGGAGGCAATTCCCTACCTGGGGCTCCCTCTACCCAGGTGAGTCAAGTTGACACTAAATCTATCCAGCACAAGTGGTCTGTCCCATTCTGCCCATCTGCTTTCTTTGACATTGAAGGGAAACTCCCCCAACTCCTGCAGATACTTGATTCAAAATTCAATCCTGAGTACGGTTAGAGATGAAGACTAGAGACCCTTAAAAATTAAAATGGAGTGCCAACTGCCTGCTCCACAGAGATTTTGGCCTCGGGTGAGTATTTGCCAGCTTCGTATTAGTTATTTTTCTGTTGCTGAGATAACACACCATGACCATTGAAACTCACAGAAGAAAGAGTCTACCAGGCTTACGGTTCCAGTGGGTAGGAGTCCATCATGGTGGGGAGGCAGCTGGAGCAGAAAGCTGAGTGCTGCCATCTTGAAGCAAGCACAGGAAGCAGAGAGACAAACTCGAAGTAGGGTGAGACTATGCACTCTCAAAGTCTGCCCCCAGCAATGTCTTCCTCCAGCAAGGCCACACCTCCTGAAAGGTTCCATGGCACTCCCCTGAAGTGCCACCAACTAACCTAGTGTTCAAATATTCGAGGGGGGCGTTCCTTATTAAAAGCATCACAAACTTGTATCATCAAGAAAGAACATTCTAGATTAGCTTCCAGGGGGCAAGGGCAGCCAGGATAAAAAGAAAAAAGCCCTTGGGCTTTGGGTACATGCCGGCCACTTATATGTAATCTTGGGGGAGTTACTTGAACTCTGTGTATCTCTTACCTGTGAAATGTGGCTGCTACTGTCACGGAATCAGGGAGATGTTTTATATGAAGTGTGCAGGCGTGTCCATTAGGAGCCTTGACATACACAGAAATAGCTTGAGGTGACCTATGGGTCATCCCACTGAGAATGGGTTGTGCTAATTCTCTACAGTCCAGCGAGAAGGCTCGACATCCATGTGTCAGGACAGGCTGTGCTCTTCTGCAGCAACCAATGACCCTACATCCCAGCTTTCAAAGCAACCAAGAAACCTCTTGTTATCAGTTTCCTTAAGCAAAGATCATGGCAGGCCTGTGTGACTCTTGGGGAGGGATTCTCTCAGGATGGCTCAGCAAGGAGCCTTCTTATAACAGGCTTCCAAGGTGCTTAGGCCGGAAGAGAAAGAGGCCCAGCTGAGCTAGGGCCCTGGATGCCTTGAAACAGATAGGAAATTCAGTGTTCCTCGCATTTCTTTGGTAAAAACCAGGCCTGTGGCCAGATAACAAGCTCAAGGAATTAAAACTACTTTAAGCACTTCTTTTTAATGTTTTAAATTGATTATTTTTATTGTGTGAATATACTGAATATGAATATATTGCCTGGAAAGATTTGCATATGCACCCCTGTCATGCAATGTCCATAGAGGTCAGAAGAGGGTGTTGGATCCCCTGGAATTGGAGTCACGAATGATTGTTAGCCACCATGTGGGTGCTGGGAATCGAACCTAATACCTACCTCTCCAAGAGCAGCCAGAGCTCTTAACTGCTGAGCCATCTCTCCAGCGCCCAGTCCCTGGTACTTCTAAAGAGCAAATGGAGACTTGGAAAGGCTGCATAGAAGGCTCCCAGTCCACGAGGGAGGGGCATGTCTAACCAAGTGTTACTAGAATTCTAAAATCTGTGAACTGTACAGAAACTTCGGTGGCCACTTGAGTGACATGTGAAAAGCATACCCGTTGGAAATAGCTGGGCTGTTTACTTATGTGCTGCCTCTCGCTGCTCTCTGGACCTCATTTTTCATCTTTTCTGCACTTTCATGAAAGTGAATCACGCCAAGCGTACAGTGAGCGCTCACAGTTCACTGATGGATGAACACCACACATCTGAAGAGACAACGGGTTGAAGGATTATATTTCACAGCCAGTCACAAGACTGTGATGGAGCCAGAAAAAGACCTCTCCTGCATCCTGCCATTAGCCACAAGAGTGCTTTTATTACTTCCTTGAGAAGAGTTGGCCCCAGCAGAGCTATTCATGTTTCTTGGCAGTTTCCAAAGGCGATTGCTGCCTTCAGCCTTGGACTGTATTCATGTACAGAATGTTAGGCACAGTCAGGGCAAAACAATGTCAGCTTCAATTAGAGGCGGTGCCCCAACTGCAGGTCATTCCGCAGTGTCCTTCCAAAGAGCCAAAGTACAAAACCACTACTCATTTTCACATCCCAGCTCTGATGATCCCTCCTCTTAATTTCACTTCCTGTGGCTGGGATAACATAAGATGACTGACAAAAACTACTTATGGGAGAAAGGGTTTCTTTGGCTCGAATTCCAGGTGACAGTCCATCACAGTGCAGAAGTCGAAGCAGTCAGGAACCCGAGGCACCTGGTCCCATCGCATAGACAGTGGAGAGCAGCAAGCAGAGGACGAATGAAGGCCGCCTTCTTGGAGACAGGCCCTCCTTGAGATTCTTCTCAAGTGAATCTAGTTTACGTCAGGTTGACAATTAAAACAGATCATCACAGGGCTGGAGATGTGACTCAGTGGTTAAGAGCACTGGCTGCTCTTGCAGAGGACCTGGTGGGTTTGATTCTCAGCACCCACATGGCAGATAACAACTGTGAATAACTCCAGTTCCAGAGGAGAATCTGATGCCATCTTCTGACCCCCTCGGGCATTGCAGGACACGGGTGCACTTAAATGAATGCAGGCAATACATTCAGACACATAAAATAAAATGACAACAGCAATATAACAGACTATCACACACTCCATAAAGCCACTAAGTTCCAGTCAGAGTCAGTAGTTATCATTCATATTAATAGGTTGTCTAGCTGGGCGTGGTGGCACACGCCTTTAATCCTAGCACTCGGGAGGCAGAGGCAGGTGGATCTCTGTGAGTTCAAGGCCAGCCTGGTCTACATAGAGAGCTCCAGGCCATCTGGGACTAAAGGGAGACCCTGTCTCAAAAATACCAAAAAAAAAAATAGGTTGTCTGTCTTCTTGACCGGATTTTCCATCTGCTCAGACACAGAAATCTGTGAAAGCAGAACTAGAGGAGAGAGAGGAGCAGCCAGGGTCAGGCCAGGAGAAGGTGTCGGAGAGGAGACAGTAAGATGCAGTCTGAGATATGTGCTAGGAAAACGCCACAAGGAAACCCATTTCTCCAGCTGGGAGAGGAGCGAGTGGGTAAAATGACCGCTGTCAGCATGAAGACTCAAGCCCAGAGCCTACGTGAAGCTGGGTGTGGCGGCACGTGTCGGTAATGCCAGTGCTCCACGTGGGATCAGATGGCTCTCTGGACCCCCCCTAGCCAGACAGTCCAGCTGAACTGGAACACTACAGGGAGAGACCTGCACCCGCCCCACACGCGTGCACACACGTGCAAACACCACACCACACACACAAGTCCATTTCTTTGTATGACATAGACTTTAAATCCCTTGCACCTAGCTGAAAGAATTTCAGAGGGCAGAACCAGCCCCTCGTTCACTCTAGTTCCTGTCCTCCTTCCTTGCTGCATTTTAAAGTGGTAAACCAACCGACAAGTGTGTGCAAAGAGGGTGGTGGGGACAAGCCACTTTATATTCTTAGCCTTTGTCCACATCACGCCAAAAGAGAGACTTCGATTTCATTTTAGCACCCAGGAGACCTCAGGCCCAATTTAATTTGATCCCCAAATGACCAAGCCGATTAATTGTCACGTCTGGTCTTACTTCACAGTAAACCTTAATCTCTCATAATGTGCCATGAAATTAGTGAGAGTTGGCTGTTCCGGGCGTGAATAAGGTAGTTCTAATTAACCTCCCCAGGCCTTCCTTAGGCAAGCGGCAATGGGGCTGGCTGAGCCTGAAGAGGAACAGGTGGAAAGAGGATTAGGTCACGTGCTAGGGAGGGGGTTGGCCATAGGCCTGCAGCTGCTGAAATCCCAGGTGTGTGTGAACTGGCAGGGGTACAAAGGGTAGCCGAGCTGCTAACAGCTCAAAGTCCCTGGGCCCTGCAGCTGCTTGCTTGGCTTCTCTCTGGACCCACCTGTAGTGTTGATGGGCACACCCTACTCCTACGAGCAAAAGAACATGAAAGGTCCGGGGAAACAGCAGCCACCCGCCCCTTCTAGGCAGAGGGTGGGAGGAACTAAGCTTACCCACCTTCTGCTGGAAATGAGCTGGCTGGAGAGCAGTCCCTCCCCACCCCCCCACCCCCACCCTCCGCCTGGCTTTTCTTATTCACAGCAATTTGGAGGTCTAAGATAAAGACACTTATTCTCTAGCTATCCAGAAGCCTATTTCCTAGTACCCCCAGGAAGAAGGTGGGGAAAAGGTAAATGAACAGGCAAACACATTTAAGTGCGAGAGAACAAAGGACCAGAAAGCTACCCTAAGGGGCCCTTCTTAATCTGTCTCTGCCCTGCCCTAAGGGGCCTTTCTTAATCTGTCTCTGCCCTGCTCTAAACCCTGCTCTATTTGTCACCTGGTGACCAAGCTGAGGCTAAGGTTTCAGATTCAGTGCCTGTGAATGACAGTGTTTCTTGACCTGCCCACACAAAAGGTCACTGTGGGCTGTAAGGCTCTATGGTGGCTGAGTGCACAGGTGAAGAAGTGACCTCTTGCCAGCCTGCAGGTCACAAAGGATCAGGAGCTATCAATCCATGTTAAAGCCAACCTCCAGAGCTAGGTCAAGGCCATCACTGTCCTGGTTCCCCTGTCTCTGCTTGTAAGCACAAACGTCAGAACCTGCAAGCCTGCTACCAAGTGCCTTCAGTCTGCCCTACTCTTTCTAGAAACAGAATCCCACTTTGGGGACACCAGGCTGCTATAGTTGAGGTCTGCAAGGTGCTCCAAAGGCCCATATGAGCCCAGGAAGTGGAGATGTCCTAGTCAGCTTTGACTGTCAGTTTGACAGAACTGAGAATGATCTCTGCGCGGATCAGACCCCCCTGTGGATGTGGCTTTAAGTTGCTTATAGTTAGAGTGGAAAGAGTCAGTCAAAGCCAGGCCTGGAACCTCCAAAACTGTGAGCCAAAATAAATTTGAGTTTATTTGATGTTAAATTAATACATTTATTTCCTTTTATAGGTTGACTGTCTCCGATGTTTTGTCATAGCAACAGAATGCTGATGTGCAACCGTTATTACTACTTGCTTGTACAGGCCCTGTTGCCCCTCACTGTGGCTGTGTGACTTTGATCACCAAGGGTAGAGAGCATCTGAGATTTCTTGTTTAGAAAAACCCATTGGATACAGTTCTTTTTGTGGCCTAGAGTGGAAACTTGGTATCTATAGTAATTTTGCTCCCACATGCTCAACATGACTGAAAGGGAAGTGAATCTAGAATCCTTATTGTCAGGGCTGATGATATGGGACCAGCCTTGACTGCCAACATCTGGGTCTCCCACTATAAAGAACAACCCTGTGGCTCCCAGGCTCGAGTAGGAATCTGGGGTCTCTTAAGGACTTTAGTCTGGGTGGACCTGAAACCTGGTGCTTCAGACCAGATGGTGGGTGCTGACCCACCTCTTGGCGACAATAGTTCCAGATCCCCTTTGGCAATGGAACTCCCTTCTACTGAAGCCACTGTTGCTTAGGTTTTCACACACTCCCAGGCAAACAGTTTCCTAGGGACACTGGGCTGCAGACTCTCAATAGCTTCACGGCTACCCCTATCCAGGAAGGGGCTAAGAACTCATCGAACCACAAGGTGTGAATACTTAACAAGTTTACTGGCTATTTGCCTTCTGACCATAGAGGAGTCATTAAACCAAAGAAAAGAATCTATTTCTATTTACAGTCGAATTTAATGATGTTTCTCTTGAATCAATGCATAAGTGTACGTATTTATGGAGTAAGTACTTTTGATAACTTAGTACACATATTCAACGAGTAATGATCAAATTGGAGCTATTAGCATTTCCTTCTCTTAAGTATTTATCATTTTTGTTTTGTTTTGTTATTTTGAGACTGGGTCTTCCTATAGCCCTCACTGGTCTGAACTCTCTCTGTACACCAGGCTGGCCTCAGTCTCACAGAGGTTGACCTGCCTCTGCCTCCTGAGTGCTAGGACTAAAGGTGTGTACCACACCTGGCTACATTTATCATTTTTTTCAAATGCAGGTTTGTGTGTGGGGGTGCAGATGTATGTGCAGATGTGTGTTGTGTGTGCACATGTGGGAGCCAGAGAACAACTTCAAGTGTCATCTTCCAGAATGCTGGTCACCTCCTTTGAGATGGGACCTCTGATTGGCCAATGGATTATCAATTAGGCTGGCCAGCGAGTCCTGGAGATCCTCCTGTCTCCAGCCCCGAAGCTACCACGCCAACATTTTTCCATGGGTTCTAGAGGTCAAACTCAGGTCCTCGTCTCCGCAAGGCAAGCCTTTTGACTGAGCTCTCTCTCCAGCTCATTTTTGTCATTCGTGTTGGTAAACTTTTGGGGGAGTGCTGGGAAGTTGAGATGGGATCTCATTTTCTAGCTCACGTTGGCCGTGAATTTATCTGAATATATCTGAGTTTGGCTCAAACTTATTCACAGTCCTTCTGCCTCAGCCTCTCAAGTGCAAGGATTATAGGTGTGAGCCATCATAGCCATCTATCTTGAGAAACTTTGAACTTTTTTAGTTCTTTAAAATGTATATATATATATATATATATATATATATACCAACTGTTAGTCACCTTAAATATATAAAATAGTACAAATAAAACATATAGTCACCTCATGGTGCTTTAAAACATTAGCAATTATTCTTCCTAGCTATTAATAACTATATTTTGGTACTTATTACTCAGCCCTCTCCTTCTTAACCTCTAGTGACCAGTATTTTACTGTTCTATGAAGTCAACTTTTCTTAGCTTCTGAATTTGAGTGAAAAAATTCCTTATTTGCTTTTGTGTCTGGCTTTTGTGCTTAATAAAATGTCCCATGGTTCTATCTATAATCATTGAAATAATACCATGCCCCCCCCCCGCCATTTTTTTTTGACAGGGTCTCCCTAGTCCCAGCCTGCCTGGAAGTCACTATGTGGACCAGGATGGCCTCCATCTTACAGAGATCCACCTGCCTCTGCCTCCTTGGGGCTGGGATTAAAGGTGTACGTCAGTATACCCAGCACTATTGCAGTTTTTATAACTGAATAACATTCTGTCATTTTCTTCCACAAATCAAATGTAAGGAGCCGCAGGCTTTAGCTTGCTTACGCTGAGCTTGCTTACAAGGAAGTTGACTCTGTGAATTGTCACCTCGAGCCTTTTCCAAGAGCTGGGTGCGGACATGCAGTAAAAGCCACCAGCCTTTCCCAAGAGCTGGGTGTGGATGTGCAGCAAAAGTCACCAGATACTCCAGCCTGATGTCTCAACTCATTGATTTTGCAAAAACAGTCCTTCCTCTGATTCCATAGAGCCCTATCAACTGATTACCCTTCTTTACACTCCCCCTATATGCTTCCCGCCTTTTGCTAAATATATACTGCTGTCTTTGCTCAATAAATTAGACTTTGACAACCTTTGCAAAGTCTCGATCTTCTCTCTCGCCAATCTTACAGGTTTTGGGGTCCTCCTCGGGTACCTATTGTTACATGACCCGTAGACAGGGTCAATCAAACCCTTAGTCTCTAATTTTTTCTTTAGTGACAGTAGGGGTTAAACCCAGGCTTGACACCAAGAGTGCATGTCAGAACCGGAAAGGATCTCGAACATCTGAAACGTCCCCTGGAGCTGACCTAGCCCATGTCTGGGGAGCGAGTTGTCTTCAAAGCTCATGCTGTTATGACCATGCAAGGCAGCCCTGTGATGGTCTTCTTCACTCTTCACTTGACCAGGTTGGGAATCATACCTCTGGGTATGGCCTTTGAGGGAATCTCCTGAGAGGTTTAAGAGGCAAGACCCACACTTGAACTTGGGCGGTGCCAGCCCTGCGCTAGGGGCCTGGCTGAATAAAGAGCAGGATGTGAGCTGAACACCACCCTTCATTTCTTTCTACTCTCTGACTATGGATACAAATGTATCCAGCCACACCCCCCCCATCCTGCCACCTCCATCCCCAAAGATGGACTGCATCCCCTCAAACTGTGAGTCAAAATAAACCCTTCCTTCCTTAACATGTTTTTGTTGTAGCAATGTTAATACAAATATAATTTGGGATTAGGGCTACTACACAGTAAAAGTAGAAGCAAACAAATATACAGATGCCCTAAAACATTAGCAAAGGGGCTTTAAATAAAGGTTGGATTTTAAAAATAATTACTTTCTAATCCTCTGCTTCACCCTGATTCATTAATAAAAATAGCACCCTGCTTACACTGCTCAACATATGCATAATAAATATCTTAGAGTTTGTTTTGATTGGATGTAAAGAAAAAAATTATGAACTCAGCTTGCTCATGTTTCTCTTTCCTGAAAACAAGGATATTCTGGTCCTCTGTCAGCTGACTTGTTTCAATAACACTGTGTCTAGTATGGAAAACCACAGCCACACATCTGTTCCTAATATAAATCTAGGATCACTGATGCCCACTGCCTTTCAAAACTTATTTTCTTCATCCTCAAACTGTGCAGAGTCCTGGCCAAAGCTTATCTCTGTTGTCACCCAAACACGATGGCTGTGTTTATTCCAGGAGAAATGAATCACTGAGTCGAATCTGTGTCAGCCACTTAAGTCTATTGCGCATTTGAGCCTTAATGACAAGTTGACATTTTCATTTATTAAAGTGCTGAATATGCAGGTTTTTTTTTTTTTTAAGTTTATAACGTTCTCAATCCCTGGCAAAACGTGGTTTCAAGTCACAAGGATAATTGACATTCGATAAGAAAAACAGTGATTCTCAGGGTCATTAACTTTAGGACTGTTGTTGTTTTTATAAGAAACATTGATTTATAAGAACTGTGGGCTTTGAACCCAGGCTTAAGATGAGGCTGCTATACCCAGCAGAACTGGCCGGTGAGACCCTATTGCTGAAAAGATGCTGCACACCTGAGCTGTAGAACTGACAAGGGGAATTATGCTGGTGCTGACCTCAGAGCCTCATCTCCACTGGCTAACTTTCAAGTGCTGGAACATACTATGTATGCTAGCAGAAGGAAAAATAATCATCAGCCTTACCCAGCTGTGAATCCTGTGAACTACAATAACAACTGCTCTGGCAACATGTGCCCAATATTGGCACAAATATTATGGGAGTAACTAAATACTCTGTAATTGGATTATAAGTGTCAGAGGTGGTGGATGACCATAGGAAGTAGCCAGTTACTCATATGATCTCACAACAACGGTGACAGTATGCACAAGTCCTATACAAGCTCAGACCTGACAAAATCTCAGTATAGACATGGGGAGCTGGCTAAGAAACCCTAACCTAACCTAAAAATTTTTTTGTTAACTGATGGTTGCTAGGAAGGGGAGAAACAGTGTCAGGGTTGGGGTTCTTAGTAGGTTAACTAGGTTTCAGCAGATGGACACACACCAAAGGACATTTGGGGAAATAAATTCATAAATTAGACTCTATAAACTTTTATATATATAAAGCCTTTATGTGTGTGTGTGTGTGTGTGTGTGAATGTGTGTGTGTGTGTGTGTGTATGTGTGTGTGTGTGTGTATGGAGTAAGAAGTGCCCCCTGGTAAACTTTGAACTGACTAGCCTGAAGGGGAGGGAGGGCTATGTACAAAGGACACTGGAAAGGGCAGGAGGATGAATGACAAGGTCAACTGCAAGTTCAGAAACTGGAACCTTCTGGCATATGAGTGACATGTCTATACAATCTTAGCATTTGCTTTCACAGACCTCTGTGTTGGGTGCAGGAGTCAAGGGGCGATTTCCCACGAGCACTTGGAAGGAGAAGAGGGAATGGAAGAGTGGAGGTACCTTGCCAGGTTTCTTCCCAGGAGATGACAGTGTGCCAAGAACCTGCAATCAGAAATTGTAGGCCTGGGCCCAGAAGCAGCTCTGGGCACTAAGCAACAAGGCTGGCTTCCTTCTCTCCTCGGTCCTTCAGAGCTCACAGAGAAACTGCACACATCAGAGGAGACGAGCCGCTCAGATGCTGGGCATGAGAGCTTTTTCTCCAGAGGATGTTGGCAGGAGCCATGCCGATGCTAACATGGAAGCAAGTAGAGGAAACCAGTGGGGCGGAGGGCACATTTATTGTATTTCTGACCTCCTCTGATTCACGGGAAGGAGAGCCCTGAGAGAGAACTGATAGATACTGACTTCTCCGCAGCCAGCTCAGGGGCCAAGTGCAGAGGACCCAGACGACCTGCAGCTCCCCGGAGCACGGGCAGAGCTGGGCCGCAGCTCCCGGAACAGGGGCAGAGCTGGGTAGCAGCCCCCCGAACCCAACCCCCGGAGCACGGGCGGAGCTGGGCAGCACCTGACCCTGCTTCTTGAGCGTGATTTACTATTCCACAAAGGTTCCTGTGAACACCTGCCCCTGCCTTCCCTGTTCCAGGTGGAGACACAAGAATGAACAAAAAGGATGAAAACCTGTGTCTGCCTTGGACCTACGCTTTAAAAAAGGCAGCAGATAAGATACAGTCTCAAGCTACGCACTGTTAAAACAAAAACTGGTTTTGAAGCAGAGTCTCCTGTAACTGTGGTTGGGACTGACTGTGCTGTTTGGCCAAGGGTGCCTTGAACTTCTGGTTCTCCGACCTCTACTACTTATGGAGGCCTGGGATCACAGGCCTGTCTGTGCCACCACACCTGGTTTACAGGATACTGGGGATTGAACCCAGGCCATCAGAGATGCGAGGTAAGCACTTCACCTACTGAACTGTACACCCAGCCCAAAGAAAAGCCTCCACGCGCCATGGAGGACGTTCTGACCAATGGATTAATTCTCCAGGTCTCTAATTGAAGTCCTGGTGTGGGTTCTGCTTGGACTGTCCCTTGACCTCTAATTTCTATCTCCAATGGAGCAAAAGAGCAAGGAACTGAGCTGATGCATGCACAGCCCTCCATTCTGGTTCTCCTCCCCCAAGGCTGGCCAAAGTCCAGCAAACTCTAACCTTATTCTGGAAAGAAGTGTAGTCTCTCCCTCCTCTCTCTCCTCTCTCTCTCTGTCTCCCCCTCTCTCTTAAATCATCTGAGTACATTGTGTTTCTGATACAAAGCCAAACAAATTGGACTGTTAGCTAATGTCTATAGTCAGACAGGATGAAACTTGTCTCAACCCATGTTTAAAGGTATCTTTTACAACCAGGTTGAGATTTGCAAGAGAATTTCCCAAGCCTTGAATTTCCGTGGGGATCCCCCTAAGTAGATGTTGGAACTTGTCTAGTGTTGGCTTCTCAGGTGAAGGGGACTTGACCACTAAGATGTCTCTAATAAGTGACAAAAATTATGTGGGTAACAACTTGACATTTTTTTGTGTGTTCAAATCTTTATTGAGATAGAATGTGTAAATTAATACTCATAGGAGAAATGCATAGAAGGAAAACAAAATGGGGATCATGAACCCCATTAACACACACATCTCAGGCCTCTAATGAGACTCTCCCTAGGGATGAGCTGGGCATGTGAACCTTTCACAAGCTTGGGAGGATCCATTTTGGACAGTTGCACAGCAGAGTCCTCCACTGAGTTTATACTGAGATTTAAATAATGGCTTCTTGCCCTCTCTGGAGAGGGAATAATAACTTCTCTAAAGACTTGGTTACTTTTTTTTCTATAACTCTACATTGTCTTACTTTGGAACTCTAAATTTATTGTTGCTATGAAATTGGTTTCCCTACAGATGAAGAATGCAGTAACTACCATGCTTAAAATTCATTGGTATCGAGGCACACACACCTTTAATCCTAGCACTTCAGAGGCAGAGGCAGGGAGGTCTCTGTGAGTTCCAGGCCAGCCCGATCTACTTAGCAAGTTCCAGGACAGCCAGGGTTTCATAGTGAGACCTTGTCTCAAAGAAACAAAAGCAAAAATAACATTAACAAAAAGTCACTAGTATCTGTTAAGAATTCAGAGATGGCACTGGAGAGATGGATCAGTGGTTAAGAGCTGGCTGCTCTTGCTGAGGACCAGGGTTTGGTTCCCTGCAGGGTCCTCATTGGCTGGGAACTTTACCACATGGGCCGCCCTGGCTGCACGTGGAGTTCCCGGGATCCTCCTGTCTACTTTCCTAGTGCAGGACACCGTGCCTGGATTTTACATGGGCTCTGGGCCTCACGGTGACAAGGTAGCTAGTTTACTGACTAAGCCTTGTACCCAGCCCTACAGTCTTTGAGGACAGGTCAAAAGTGGTCAGAGTGCTACGCTAGAGACCAGGGCTACATTGTGATCTCACACTTCTGGCAGACTAACGCCTTCCAGACCTGCTGTCCACACACTTATCGCCCAGAATGGGACCTTGCCAACTGGGATGATTTGCTTTTCTGAGAAAAGCAAAGTCTCAGGCTTGGCTCCTTATCCAGATCCAAGTACCACCATCTTATCCATGGGAATCTCCACATCCACCCAGTCTCCACAGCCCCTGCAGTCCAGTTTCCAAGTCGCTGACTCTGCACTCCCCTCGCACCTGGCTTACACTTCCAGAACAGTCTCATTTTTCCTTGAATTACCGATCATCATCTGCACCAAGTTTTTGTTTTATTTTGATTTTTGGTCTAGAGATTAAACCTTGCCCCATGTATGTGTCAGTCTAACATTATATAGCTGAGCTGCATTCCAGCCTCATACCATGACTCGACTTGGTCATCTCTATTTCCTTCCCAGTTCTCAGAACAATACTTGTGCATGTTGAATGAGTGAAGGAACCCAGTGTCACTGAACATGGGGACGGAGGTCCTCTTCCTTAACCAGACTCCAGTCTGTAATTAACTCAGCTGTCAAAAAGACAGGTAAGGAAAGCAATTGAAAAGAGTCTGTTTCCCAGGGAGAATAGAGTTCTCTGCCACTTAATGAAATCCCTGGTAGGATTGGAAGATAATCAGAAAACATTCCTGAAGAGTTGGCTGTGTTTCCTCCCATGCAGCTCTGAATACTTATGCATAAATGAATGTTTAATTAACACTAAATATACACAAATATTTAGTTAACTTCCAATAGTCACTTATCTGTTTATAATATATGTATGCCCCTGTATTAGTGTATTATATATTATAAAATATGTGACGACATAACAAAAATTTTTTTCTTTTCTTTTTTTTTGAGACAGAGTCTCCCTTTAGTTCCAGCTGGCCTGGAGCTTGCTATGTAGACCAGACTGGCCTTGAACTCACAAAGATTCGCCTGCCTCTGCCTCCCTAGTGCTGAGATTAAAGGTGTGCACCACCACGCCCAGCTTAACAGAATTTTTAAGTGAACATTTTATTTCCTTTCATTTTTTTTAAGTGAACATTTTAATATTTTCTTTTTTTGCCCTCTATGAAATGGTTGTTTTTTTTTTTTTTTGCAAGAAAAGCTTAATCTCAGCTGAGCAGCAGTGAAATTTTCTCAAAGACAAAGGAAATTGTGTTCTTCTCTCCACAGACTGATGAGTTCCCCTCTCTCGTCGAGTTCTCTTATAAGACCACCAGCATTCCTGAAGTGAAATAAGTCACTGTAGACTCCATCTGGAGACATCGCAGCTCTCCCTGAGGTCCGGTGCTCTGTAAGCACGACAGTGTGAAGCTCAGCAGATTGTTCTGAATTCTTTGTTTTCCTTGTGATCTGACTCTCATAAGATTTTTTTTTTTTTTGGCTTCCAAATTCCTAGGAATCGTGGTCATATGATCCAAAGGGAAAAAATATTTGTCAAAACAGTATCAAGAAATTGTCCCTTTTGTATTGTTTTCATTAAATAAAAAGCTTCAATATGCAGATCTAATAGTCTGTTTTTTTCTGCATCCTAAAGCATCTAAAGTAATGCTGTAGAAATTAGAATTATTCAATATTCTTAGTATTATAGCTTTATTTACATCTTAAAGAAAAGTCAATAAATATATCAAGGTTTGCTTGGAAAATAAATGCAGATACTTGGCATGTTAATGTCACTCGTGTGTTGTATAACACCACACACCATGAAAGATCAGATAGGTACTCTCTATAGGTTAACTAGGATCTCATGATGATAAGAGTGAAATTGTAATTTTCCAAATGTTTTATAATGGCCATATTTGTTTAACAAGAAGTACACATTATGGCAGTCTTACAGAGTTCTGCCTTGTAAGCCTCCAAATAGAAACTTAAAAAAATACCTTTTTGAGTTATTGGTATTTAGAAGAAAATTGTAATGACACTTCCAACTCCTGTGCTACATTTTAATTGTAACACGACATTTAATACATGTAAGAAAAATAGCATTTTGAGGGCTGGAGAGATGGCCTAGCGGTTAAGAGCGCTGACTGCTCTTGCAGAGGGCCCAGGTTCTATCCCCAGCACCCACATGGTGGCTGAGAGCCGTCTTTAACTCCAGTTCCAGGGGAATCCAACGCCCTCTTCTGACCTCCGAGGCATGTGCACCGACACAGGTGCACAGACCTGCATGCAGACAGTATATTCATACACATAAAGAATAAATAAAATTTAAAAAAATTAAAAAAAGAAAAATAGCATTTTAAATAAAGTGATTCTCATTTGGATTTTAGACACATTTTAAATTGAGGACCAAAAGAGAAGCCAAGAATGATTGCACAGTAAAAGTACTTTCTGTACAAGCCTGATGACCCAGATTTGGATCCCAGAACCCTCAGCGGGGGGCAGTGGCCGAGGGTCTGTAATCCCAGCATGCCTTTGGAGAAAGGGAAGCTGAGATGGGAGAATTGCTAAACCCTCCCAGGTCAGCTAGTCTGGAGGACATGGCAGCAAGAGAGCCTGCTGCAAACAAGGTGGCAAGGCAAGAATGGACACCCACTACACACTGAACCACCTAGCATGAGATTCCTAGAGGGAGAGCCATGGCAGGGAATGCGTAGCACCTACTGGGCTGCCGAGATGGCTGGTGAATGAGGGCAGTGGCTGCCAAAGCTGACAGCCTGAGTTCTACCCCCCAAGACTCCCTGTGGAGAGAGAATAATTCTCAGAAACTGTGCTCCGGCCTCCATGTGCACATGCACACCCTGACCCCACACACTAAATAAATAAATATATGTAAGATATTATTTTCACAATCTTCTATTGAATACAAGGAATGAAAATGAGACTCTGTTAAGATTTTTGTGAATTCCTGAACATGTTTTGGAATTAATATACAGTTTACTTTCAGACGTCCTAATTTTGGTATATGTGTGATGTACATATATGCATATTTTGGAGCAATACAAATTGGAGAGAACAACAACAAAAGAACTGGGTCGAAGAACGGACTGAAACAGTAAACTTCAGCCCAAAACAATAAACCTCTGCATAGAAAAACTTTAAAAAGACTGAAAAAAAAAGATGCAAGGCATGTATGGCAAAATGCATGAACTTAGGAGGGGTGGGGGGCATGGAAAGAGGAATGAGCCCAAAACTGGACTGAGAAACGTTGTATGTATTGCACAAAACTTCAATTAAAAAACATTAAAAAAGGAAATAAAAAAAGAAAAACTCCAAAAAGATTTATTTACATTTTTTAAAATTTTTATTTATTTCTGTATGTGTATGAATGTACTGTCTGCATGCAGGTTTGTGCACCCATGTCTTGCAATGCCGCAGAGGTCAGAAGAGGGTCTCGGATTCCCCTGGAACTGGAGTTCTCCTGGAACTGGAGTTTCAGACGGTTCTCTGCCGCCATGTGGGTGCTGGGGATTGAACCCGGGTCCTCTGTAAGAGCGGTCAGCACTCTTAACCACTAGGCCATCTCTCCAGCCCCGATTTATTTACATTTTTAATTATGTATATACCTGTGTCTGTGTGTGGGTTCATGCATGTGAGTGGAGGTGCCTAAAGGGTCCAGAAGAGGGCGTCAGATGCCCTGGAGCTGAGGTTATCAGTGGTTGCGAACCTCCTAATATGGGTGCTGGGAACTGAACACTGGTCCTCTGCAAAGGCAGTACGTGCTCTTGACTGTTGAGCCATCTCACCAGCCCCAAATGAAATCCTTCCAAATAATTTTTTTTTTTTTGGCATTTTAGAGACAGGGTCTCCCTTTAGTCCCAGCTGTGGCCTGGAGCTCACACTGTAGACCAGGCTGGCCTTGAACTCACAGAGATCTGCCTGCCTCTGCCTCCCAAATGCTAGGATTAAAGGTTTGGGCCACCACTCCCTGCCCTGAATAGATTTTTAAAAATTTTTTATTTATTCTTGTATGTGTATGAATGTACTGTCTGCATGTAGGTTTGTGCATCTGGGTCGTGCAATGCCACAGAGGTCAGAAGAGGGCGTCGGATTCCCCTGGAACTGGAGTTCAAGACAGTTCTCAGCCTCCATGTGGGTGCTGGGGGATCAAACCCGGGTTCTCTGTAAGAGCAGTTGGCGCTCTTAACTGCTAGGCCATCTCTCCAGCCTCCCCCCAAATAGATTTTTAAAATTATTTCAAGAAGTGAGTTTAGTAGACAAGGTCTGGATGGTTGAATTTGAAAAACAAGCAAAATAAACGTCAAATTAAAAACCTCAGCACACCATACAGATTTGGCTGTTAGCCCTTTAAGAACACAGGCAGTGCAATTATCTCCCTCTGCACTGTGGTAGATGTGGTGCAGGATGCATGTGTAGTGGTCCAGAGGAGTCTAAAAACACCCCTGCAAGTATATGTAATTTTCTCACCTATGTGCATTTTGATGGAAAATTCATCTTTTTTTTTTTTTTTTGTCTTTTCGAGACAGGGTCTCCTGGAACTTGCTCTGTAGAGCAGGCTGGCCTTGAACTCACAAAGATCTGTCTCCCTCTGCCTCCCGAGTGCTAGGATTAAAGGCGTGCGCCACCACAAACGACTGAAAATTCATCTTTTTAAGCAAGTTGAATCAATGGTTCAGAAGTGCCAGTGACCCCCCCCCAAAGTATAAAACTAATGCAATAGAAAAGTTTGAGCTTTGAGTTCAGAAATAATTGAGTTCAGATTTGTAACTTACTAACTGCAGGAACTGGAATGAGTTTAAGTTTTAGAATTGTTATGCTTTAACCCAATATTTAGATTATTATGTATTAATAACATCGAAGTGCAGGACACACTCCTACTGAGTAGATGCTGGGAAAGTGGCAGCTACTAGAGACGCTTCATCCTGTAGAGCACCGGCTACCTCTCTTCCCCTCTTTTGCTCTGGTGAAGCCTTAGTTTGGGGAAGGCGGTGTCCTAGTCAGCCAGCATTCACTGTAAGCTTGCTGCTGCCCAGAATCACCTGAGAGGAATTTCCTAGATCAGACCTGGTTGTGAAATGTCTGTGGGATTGTCTTGTTTATAACTGATGCAGGAGTGTCCAGCCACTGTAGGTGGCGCTGTCCCCCGGCGGGTGATCTTGGGCTGTACAAAAATCTGGCCAAACATAAGACGTGAGCATCCCAAGCAGCCCATCTGTCACAGTTGCTGTGCTTCCTTGGGTCTGAGTTTCCGGTTGGAAGTAGTGCTTTGTGGAGTGGCGAGGCCCCTCCTTCTGCAGAAGCGCCTGCCTTGACCTCCTGCACTGGCTTCCCTCCATGGTGGCCTGTGACCTGGAAGTGCAAGATGAAATAAACTCTTCCCTCCCCAAGTTGATTTTGGTCAGTGTTTTGTCGCAGCACAGGAGAGCTAGAGCAGGTGAGATCCCAGAGAGCAGCTTGAACCCCTTCCCTTTGCCGTGCGTCCTTTCTGCATTTCCTTGCCATTGGGATCCTGATATACATTCACTCCCCTGGGTGTCTGCGCATGGTGGAGATGATGTCATGGTGTCTTCAAGACACCACAGAGCCCTTGTCAGCACCAGAGGCGTAGCAGCTGAGCTGGATGACACACTTCCCTGGCTGAACACCTCTCATCTCAGGGATTCATGCCCACTGTGTGGCAGCTGCTTTTCAGTCACTGGCTCTGTTGCTCCCTCTCTCCCTCTCTCCCTCTCTCCCTCTCTCCCTCTCTCCCTCTCTCCCTCTCTCCCTCTCTCCCTCTCTCCCTCTCTCCCTCTCTCCCTCTCTCCCTCTCTCCCTCTCTCCCTCTCTCCCTCTCTCCCTCTCTCCCTCTCTCCCTCTCTCCCTCTCTCTCTCCATGCATGTTATGGTGTTCCTGATGCTCCAGTCGAATTAACTTACTGTATTGACTCAGAATAACTATGTCAAATAGTAAGCCCTCATTTGGATTAATCAACACTCTGAGAACAGAATCCACTCTGGTTTCTGTGACATCTACTCACCAGGCCTCCAGGACTGCAGAAAGCTCCCCATGGGTCAGGTGGCTTATTAGTTCATAAGTCACCAAAGCAGGATCAGTGTGGAAAAACCTATTATTTTTACTTCATGTGTATGAGTGTACTGCCTGCAGGTAAGTCAAGGCCCATTGGAGGTCAGAAGAGGGTGTCAGATCCCTTGGAACTGGAGTTATGAATGGTTTGTTAGCTGCCATGTGCGTGCTGGGATTTGAACCCAGGTCCTTTGTAAGAGCAGCCAATGCTCTTAACGCTGAGCCATCTCTTCAGTCCCCAGTGCACCTTGCATTGGTTTTTTTTAAAAAGAATTAGAAAAAGTACATACACTAGTCATATAAAATTCTCTTTCAAGGCTGGATATGGTGATGGGTGACTGAAATCCCAGATATTCAGGAAGCCAGGAATCCTGAGTTTGAGCCTGCTCTGGGTTATATAGCTAGACCCTGTGTCAAAAGGGAAAAATAAGGAACTCAAGCCTGGACCAGAAAATCATCACATTGACTTTGCTTAAGATTCTGGCATTTGCGAATAGTTGTTAAAATTTTACCTCCAGTCCAATAGTTTAATTTGTGGGTTGAGACTCTCTAGGGTGTACTCTAACAATATCCTTCTAAGCCCTGGGTTGGCTGTTGCGGGGCCCAAAAGCACATACCCTCTGAGTTTCCCTTACTATCAGTCTAACCCTGAAACACCAGAACATGGGCAGTTTGCTTCACCATTCCTCCCTGGACTCCCAGTGT
Organism: Rhizomys pruinosus; assembly: GCA_009823505.1. Classification (NCBI taxonomy): domain Eukaryota; kingdom Metazoa; phylum Chordata; class Mammalia; order Rodentia; family Spalacidae; genus Rhizomys; species Rhizomys pruinosus. Next base: position 1,022,524 of record VZQC01009509.1, on the reverse strand, counting down.
CACCCTCACCCTGGTCCGTGTCCAGTGAGCTCTGTCCCTTTGCTCCCTAGTGCTGCTCTGATGTCCACGCCCCACTTCCCAGGGTAGTCAGCAGTCTACGGACTGTGTCCCCTGCAAGCGTTTGTGAGGAGCGACCTTTCTCCAAAGTCTTGGGATGAAAGGATTGCATGTATCTGCACTTGGGTCCTTCTCTCCCAGGAGCCAGCCTTTCTGGAGCCCTCAAGGAAGTTTTCCAGAGAATTCTCATCCACCCTCTTCCCACTCCAAGGACATTAAGCTCTTGCTTCTTACAACCATTGGAGAAGATCACATTCAATGAAATAATTTCGCTATTGTTATTGTAGCCTCTTCCTTCCAGAGTGTTCAGAGTCAACAGAGCCTCCTCAAATGGTCCTAGTCTGTGCTGACTGCATGGTCCCCCTTTCCTGACTTAGGAATTCAGTATAGTATCTCTTTTAGGTTTCCTTTGTTTGATACAGGATCTCATTTAGCCCAGGCTGGCCTTGAACTCACTATGTAGCTGAGGATGGCCGTCATGATCCTCCTGATGCCATTTCCCTAGAGCTGGTATCACAGGCATGCACTACCACATCCGGCCCTTAGATTTTTTTGTAGGTGTGTATATATGTTTGTATGTGTACATATGTTTGTATGGTGTATATGTTTGTATGTGTATATATATTTGTATGTGTATATATGTTTATATGGTGTATATGTTCGTATGTTTATATATGTTTGTATGTGTATACATAAACGCAGGTGCACATGAGTGCACATGTGGGTAGAAACCAGAGGTCTACTTTGAGTGCCTTCCTTAATCACTCTCCACTTTATGTTCTGAACCTGGAGCTTACTGACTTGGCTAGACTCTCTGGCCAGCAGCCCCAGGGACCCTCCTGTCTTCTCTACCCAGCACTGAGGCTACAGGTAGACACCGCTGCGCCTGGCCTTTTTACATGCGTGCTGGGGATTTTGTGTCCTCGTGCTAATGGGGCCAACACTTGACCAACAGAGCTGTTTCAAAGTCCTAGGTTTTTGGTTACTGCTTTGGCTTTTTTCCCTTCCCATTAAGCAAGAAATGTTCTAGAAGACTAAGAACTACCAATCCTAGCCCAACTGTCTTTATTGAAGATCCAGATTGCCGTTGTCATAGTTACTTTCTGTCTAATCCCACCTCTGTTACTCCCAAGGAAATAATCTCAAAGAAGCAAAGGCTTTGCTCAGGAAGCGGCAATGAATAGGTTATTATTCATAGTCAAAATCTAAGATGACCTAAAGGTCTGATAATAAGAAGAGGATTAAGTGACTCACACTGTGTAAGCAATAAAAGGACAGCCACAAGAATAATCCAGAAAATAATTGTGAGGGTAGATTTAGAAGCAGGTGCAAACTCTTAAGGAAGCAATTTATAATCACCAACGTGTAGGAAACAGGAAGAAGCGTGGCGAGGCACAGAACATGGCTGCACAGGAGAAAGAACACGGATTTTGTGGTATATCTTTTCTCTGTAATAGAATTATATCCATTCTAACAGGAATAAACTTTAAATTAATAAAAAATAAACACAACTTTAACTTACTGGATCAGCCTGGAAATGGGAAAATTTAAGTCAAAGAACCAAGATAAATTCATATATATATAAACATATATATATATATATATATATATAAAGTATCTCATATAAATCTTTATCACAAATCTAACTTTTTTTTGGTATTTTTGAGACAGGGTCTCCCTGTAGCCCCAGCTGTCCTGGAACTCACTTTGTAGACCAGGCTGGCCTTGAACTCACAGAGATCCGCCTGCCTCTGCCTCCTGAGTGCTAGGATTAAAGGCGTGCGCCACCACACCCGGCTACAAATCTAACTTTTTTTTATGATTATTTTTATTTTATGTTTATGAGTGTGATGCCTACATGTATGTAAGTGCGACCATGTCATGCAATGCCATAGAGGTCAGAAGAGGGTGTCGTATCCCAGGAACTGGAGTTCAGAACAGTTGTTAACTGCCATGTGGGGTCTGGGAATGTAACCTAGGCCTTCTGCAGGAGCAGCTCATGTTCCGAGCCGTCTCTCTTGCCCCACAGGTCTAACTTTTAAAGAAATTAACTTTATTCTTGTATGTGTCTTTGATGTGTGTGAGTGTCCACACCCCGTATCACTATCAGTACCCACGGACCACTGACCACACGTGGAGGTCAGGGGGTAACTTTCAGAAGCCACTTCTTTAGTTGAGTTTTCTGCATCCAACTCAGGTCTTTTGGCTTTCACCCACTGGCACTCCCGTGGGCCCTTACGCACCTAAGTGCTGTGCTGTAAGTTTCCCTTTTATTAAATTCAGCGGTACCCACGTGCTAGTTGGCTCAACTCTCTGAAAAGTGGTCAAGACATGGGAAGAGTCCAGGGGTTCTAGTAAGCAGCGCAAAGGTCGAAGCTGGCACTCCCGCCACAGTCTCTCGGGAGACCCAGTTCTATTCATTCTCGTCGTGAGTCTAACAAGTTTGGACGTTTAAGCCACAGCTGGGAAGAAGCCGGAAGCTTGAAAGTGGATGAGGGTGCAGAAAGTGACATTTGCCAGCCTCAATCAGTAAAGTCCAGAAGTAGAGAACCAAACATTTTAGAAATTACTTCCTGTCGGATGCCAGGAATAGCCGTATTCCAGGACTCTGTGGTGGGTGGCTCTCATGACAGCCCTGGAGTCTGCAGTAGCGAGGTGCTTGTCCTCCTTGGGATGCCAGCTCGTCAGAGAAGCACATTCTGGGAGAATTCCACTGGATATGGCTTCTTCTCCAAGGGTGCCCTGGGTGCTTGTATTACCTTAACAAAGAAGCCCCCAATAACTACAAGGAACACCCACTTCTCCCTAACAAGCAATGGAAGGGGGAACAACTAAGCTTTTCTGGAAAAAGCGACACTAAGCTGGCTGGGGGGGGAAGCAACCTTCTCTACAAATGTCCCTTATTTTGCTCTGTTACTTAGTGGCCAAGTGCCCTGCTTTTTACAGTCTGGAAGCTTGCGCAGCGTCCCCCGGCCTCCTGTTCCAGAGCCCCTCTGGCTCACGTTGCTTTTCCTTCTATGCCCGCCGTGCGCCCCCTCCCCCCACACACACTTGTTTTATCGCAGTCTTGAGCTGCACCAGTCTCTAGGGCTTTAAAATGGAGATATGAAAATGTCAGCTTCTATTACAGCTAACAAGAAACTTTCCCTCTTCCATCTCTGGGAGCCAGGGTATCACAATGGCTGGGGCTATCTAGAAACTTTTCAAGTCATTTGTGTTAGTGGAGTTGTTCCAAGTAAGGCACATGTTTTTTTAAAAGAAAAGAATGCCAAAGATAAGAGGAAAGGCAAAGCAGAGGAGAAAGCAAGACTTATCCAGAACACAGGAGTACAGGGTAAGATGGCCAAACAGCAGAATATTCAAGGACACTGGAATCTCCACCACATTTAGAATGACCCAGAAAGACCAAAGTTAAAGACAGCGCTCCAAGCTGCTCAGAAGACCCCGAGTGTTTTTATATCTTCATGTCCCTCGAGGCTGAGGTCATTGTACTCTGCTGTTATTTAAGCTGTTCACAGTTCTATTCCACTGGTCCTTGTTGACAGTGTTGTTTCCAGGCAGTTTTCTAAAAACATTCTGATTGTCCTCGCTTGCCATTAGCCGCTATAATTTGTTTTGGGGGTGGACCATCAGCACTGTGATTGCATTCAGAATACCAGGGGCTCTGTATGTTATGGGGTGCACCTCTGCCTTCCTTGAACACACACTGAAATTCATTAGGTATTCTTGCAGCTCCACATTTATAATGCACTCATATTTTCAGACATCACAATCATTTATTAATTATCTAGCTCCATATTCCTGAGTCCCAAGCCATTTGGACTATGATCTCTAGAAGCCACTGAGGCTGGGGAGGGTGGGTGGGTGGCTGGTGAGATTCTCCTCACTTCCTGTCAGAGTCTCCACCCTTTGTCCAAGCCACCCCACCCAACTGGAACCTGTGTGGGCTGGCTTCATGTCTTTCTTTGAAGTTTTTGTTTGATGTTCTCTGAATATATAAAATGCATTCCAAACACAAATATAGCTTATTTTTGGATATTTGATGTCTTGGATTTTCCCCATTGCTAGTCACTTTCATTCATTCATTGACTGCTTTATTAAAACATGAATCGAGCTCTCCCATGGCGGGCAATGACTCAGGCTCTGGGCTAAGACAGCTGCAGTCTCACGGTGCAGACAGTTAACTGAAAGGACAGCCAGGAAGATATGTGATGCCAGGTCCCTGGAGAACTAACTAGTGGGGCTGTTCTTTTTAGAGGGTCCGGGGACGGGTCGGGGGTTGAATTGGAACTTGGAAACTCCAGCTGTGAATGTGTGCACCAAATGAGAGGAGAGAGAATGGAGAGAGAGAAGTAGCTTTATTCTGGGAAGCGAAGTGGTTTAGAAGGTGGGAACTCAGGGTCAGCAGCTTTTCTCTGCATTAAGGATTTGTCAGGGCCGGAGAGATGGCTCAGTGGTTAAGGGCACTGGCTGTTCTTGCAGAAGCTGGTTCAGTTCCTAGCATCCACATGGTGCCTAACAACAGTTCCAAGGGAATCCGATACTCTGTTCTGACCTCCGAATTGTACAACACATGTATACTTAGTGTACTTAGATATATGCAGGCAATATACTCATACATATAAAATACAAATAATAAGTATTTCTTGAAAAGGATGTATTGTTAGAAATGATGGCAAACAAGGGTGGAAACAGTGTGAAAGGTGATATTTATAGGAAGTAGTAAGTCCCTTGTGAGACTATAAGCAACTGTTAGCAGAGAGAGAGAGAGAGAGAGAGAGAGAGAGAGAGAGAGAGAGTGAATCTACATGGATGAAAACCCAAAGAGCCAAAGAACCAAGAGAACCAAACCAAAGCAGGGCCAAGAAAATAGCGATTAGGATGGAGAGTGAGTCCCTGAGCAAGGCCTGAACAATACTGGAAGAGTTGACTTAACCTTCCTGTCTGTTCATCAGCTCCGAGGAGACAATGTGCTGTTCTGCAATCGCCAGGCCTGACTTGCTGGTGGGTGCTCTGACTTCACTCTCTTCTCCCTTTGTGCCTCTACTCCTTTCCATGGTAAATTTCTGTCAGACCCTTACTCTGTGACGCCCTCCATAAGAAATCCATGCCAGTGACACCACACTGACACTGATTTCTGTGGTTTACATAGTGCTGCTGGGATGTGGAATGTGGGTCCTATCACAGCCTTAGCCATTTCCCTCAGCTCAGCACCACCTCGATTCTAAAGTCTTTGTGAATTAGAGAGCCCCTCCTCTGCCCCCATGAAAGTGGCTCTCTGCCCTCAGTCATGGGTATTGGCCCCTTACCCATAATCTCCTTACATAAGGATGCAAAATAAAACAAGAGAAGAGCAACTACCATTGGTCTCAAACTATGAGTGTGCCTGAATTATCTCATCTAACCCATTGTGATCATTAGTGCTATTTATCAACTTGACGGAATCTAGAATCATCTGGAAGAAGGGCCTCTGGGCAGGCCTGTGGAGGATCATCTTGATTAGGTTAATTGATGTAAGAAGACCCATCTTAATTGGGGCAGGGAGGAACCATCCCCTGGACACGGGATCCTACACTGTATCAAGTGGAGAAGGCAAGCTGAGGACTAAAGTCCTGGCGTGTCTGCTTCCTCAGTGCAGATGCCCTGGGAGCAGCTCAAGCTCCTGCCTCCGGGGGGCCTCCCTGCTGTGATGGACTGTGTCTCCTGGAACTGTGAGCTGAAGTAAACCCTTCCTTCCTTAAGATGCTTTTGTCTGGGTATTTAATCACAGCCACAGGGAAGGAAGGTAAGCCACCTGCCAACTCTAGGTGGCAGGTGTTGTCCACCACTTTACAGAGAGAAGCTGAGTGACAAATTGCAGGATTGTGTGTGTGTGTGTGTGTGTGTGTGTGTGTGCGCACACACATGGGGAGACCATAATTCACTGTCAGACATCTTCCTCTGCTGGTATCCATCTTATTTTTTTTCAATTTTATTTATTATTTTTTTATTTTATACGTGTGAGTGTATTGCCTGGTTGTATGTAAGTCCGCCCATGTCCTGCAATGCCCCCGGAAGTGAGAAGAGAATGTCAGATCCTCTGACACTGGAGTTATGGGTAGTTTTTAGCTGCCATGCTGGTAATCAAACCTGGGTCCTCTGCAAGAGCAGCCTCTTAACCACTGAGCCATCTCTCCAGCCTCTCCACCTTATTTGTTACACAGGGCGTTTCATTGATTGGGGAGTCACCATTTGACTACACTGGCTGGACACTGAGCCCCAGGGATCAGTGTCTCTACACTGGGATTACAGGCATGCTCCATCAGCCTCGCAGGGGAACACAACATGCCCGCCCCTTGATTTTGGACGTCTAGTCTCTAGAATTGGGAGACAATACATTTCTGCTGTATAGTCACCCTTTTATAGTACTTTGTTATAGCAGCTCTGAAATCTAACACCCCTTCCTAAAGCTATAACCCCAGCCAGCTCTCCAGCCCCTGAAGTACTTCTTTTTGAGTTGAGCTGTGCACATGACTGAGGATACAAGAGTAAATATTGGAATGCTACTTTTCTGAAACAAAAAAGGTTACTTTAGAGTTCTATGTGCCCAGCTGCAGCTGATTTTCCTGCAGATGGACTCCCCTGCAGGATCTCTGGAGAGCCCTGTGCTGTTCCAAACAGGTTTGAAACAAGTAGACACAGCTTCTCCCTGAAGATGTATGAACATAGGGGCAGCAAGCCAGCCTCATGTCCACTCCTTTCTTAAAGCAATTTTCAAGACAAGCTCAAACACAGCTCTCATAGTCAGTCCTGGGAGGAGTTAATGACTCCATGGGCAAAAGGAGTGACTTTTTTGAATTATGCATTTGAAGGATCTCCCTAAGGTTCCACCCACTGGGCCCTGCAGACTCCCCTAGCTAGAGTTAGCAACTGTGTATCAATTAGTTGAAGTCAAATCCCAGAAGACACTAATCTTTGCTTTATATTTTTATTTATTTATTTTTAAATATTTTATTGTTTTTTTTGTGTACGAGGGTATTGCCTGCATGTGTATAAGTGAGCCTGTGTCATACAATGTTGATGGAGGCCAGGCCTTGCTGACCAGCCAGCGCAGCCTGATGGGTAGCTAAGTCCCCAGGACCCAGTGAGAGACCTTATCTCAAAAAGACAGTGGAGAGTGACTAAGGAAGACACCGGAGTCCTCTATTCCCACATACTGTACACACATGCATGGGCGCCACCCACATAGATAAATAAATACGTAAATAAATAGAGGAATCGCTGGTGACAAACTTACACTCATTTTTTTTTTTTCTATAGAGGTCTTCCCTCTATAGAAACATTGTGTTCCGTTTTCAATCTGTCTTTTTTGAAGACAGTAGCTCAAACCTGCAATCCCATCTACTTGGGAGGCTGAAGTGGGGGGATTTCAAGTTCAAGGATGGGAGGAAGATAAAAAGTAAAAATGGAGGGGCTGGAGAGATGGCCTTGCGGTTAAGAGCGCCGACCGCTCTTACAGAGGACCCGGGTTCGATCCCCAGCACCCACATGGCGGCTGAGAACTGTCTGAAAACTCCAATTCCAGGAGAACTCCAGTTCCAGGGGAATCCGAGACCCCCTTCTGACCTCCGCAGCATTGCATGACACGGGTGCACAAACTTGCATGCAGACAGTACATTCATACACATACGGAAATAAATAAAATTAATTTAAAAAAAAGTAAAAATGGAGTCTAGTGATGTGACTTGGCTGGGTAAGTCACATGTTGCTAAGCCTAATGACTTGAGTTCAGTCCCCAGGGCCCACATGGTGAAATAGAGAACTGACTCCCACAAGTAGCCCTCAATTCCCCATATACATCATGGCATGTGTACACACACACACACACACACACACACACACACACACACGTAACTCTAACAAAAAATTTTAAAGCACTCAAGAGGCAGATCTCTGTGAGATTGAGGCCAGCCTGATCTACACAGCAAGTTCCAAAACAAACAAACAAACAAACAAACAAACAAACAAAAGCTGGTTTGTGCACATAGCTCAGTAGTAAAGAGCTTGTCTGGCTTGTATTAGGTACTAGGTTCAACCCCTACTAGTATTCAAATATAAAATAAAGAGACACTCTGGGTACCATGGTTGTGAAAGATCTATATGATGGCTAGCTCACTGTTACAGCATGCACTCTGAGTAGACTCTCACGGACACAGAAGAAGGGCTTGGCGGGTTATCATTCAGTGATAGAGCACATACCTAGCATGTGTGAGACCCTGGGCTTGATTCCTAACAAGAGAAAAAAAACAAAACAACAAAATAAAGCAAAAATAGAGTTGGTGGGAATTCTGACAAGTTCGATTTTCAAGAGGATGCAGCCTGGGCCAGCTGCCCAGCATGTGGCCAGTGAAGACACAGGGCCCAATGCTCCAAAAAGTGGGATCCATATTATCATTCCCCCTCTCTCCTGCCCTCTCCCTTTCCCTCCCACCCTCCCTCCTCTTTTCTTCCTTTCTTCCCTCCCTCCTTCCTTTCTTTTCTTTCTCTTTCTGCATTGCTTGGGATTAAACCCAGGTCCTGCATAAGCTTGGCAAGCCCTTTTCCCCTGAGATGCACTCACAGTCTCTCCCTCGCCCCTGTGAATGTTACTATTCATCTTTATGTGAACCAATGATACTTAAATGGCATTCAGCTTGTATATGGAATTCCATGATTTGGTTTTACAACTTAATCATGCATAACAATTTGGCTCTTTCTAGAAAAACAGACCCTACAGAAGTCATTTCAATCCTGATTTCTTCCATCAGCTCAATGCTCACATCTCATCTCGCTGGTGAGTCAGTAGTGGTTTGCTTTAAAAATATTTTTTTCTCTTTTTTTTATTTTTTTATTGATGCTTTGTGTATTTCATACATCATTTTCCAATTCAGTTCAGGCGTATATCCCCTTCCCTTCACCCCGCCCCACCCTACCCATCCCAGATCATGCATTCTGCTGTAAATTTTCTGCATCTTTCCGGTTTTTTTTTTTGTTTGTTTTGTTTTCATTTTTTTTAACGATAAGTAAAAAAAAAAAAAAGAAATTATCAAATATGAATTTTCAGCAATTTAAAGCCTTGATCTTTTAAAAATACCACCACAGACATTACCAAATTTAGAAGTTCACCAGGGGCCTAGCCCTCCTGTAAGCTCTAAATTGTTCCTATTAATAAGATGTTCATTAATATTTTAACAACATAATTTTAAAGTTCTTTTCAGAAGACTGTGTTTGAATCATCCCAGGCACCTATGAATAATATAAATTAGCAATAAATATTCAATGAATTCCAAAAAAAATAAAAAAAATATTTTATCTTTTATTTTTATTTTACATATATGCATGTGTTGCCTGCATGTGTATTAAGTGAACCCATGTTGTACAATGCCCTCAGAGGTCAGAAGAGGGCATCGGATACCCTGAAACTAGAGTTACAGATGGTTGGTAGCCACTATGTGGGTGCTGGGAATTGAACCTGGGTCCTCTTCAAGAGCAGCCAGCGATCTTAACCACTAAACCATCTCCCTAGCCCCCCCAAAAGTTATTTTATTTTTAATTATGTGTAAGGCTATGCACTGTATACAGGTGCCTGTGGGGACCAGAAACATCAGTCCCCTGGAATGGGAGTTATAGGTACCGGATGTGGGTGTTGGGAACTGAACTTTGGTCCTCTGGACGAGTCAGTGCTCTTGGGTCATCTCACCAGCCCCAACCAAGGCTGTGTCTTTCTTAACAGCATCGTTTTCAGCATGGGAAGAAGCAGAAGGAAGGAAGGATGGTAAAGGATGCTTTAACCACTTACATTTCTTTGATGTCTTCTTCCATTTGAAGCAGGTTCTGATTGGAAAGGGAAGAGGGCTTCTAGCGTCTTTCAAAGCCTCAGTCATTCGCTTATAGACAGAACTCCCTTCTCACAGGGTTCTTCCTGAACCCCACACATGTGCCTATAATTCTGGGCATCAGGGGTACTGCACACACACTTGGGATCATCTGACTTAATGACCTTCAGATTTACAGTGCTGTGAAAGCGATACACATTCAGTAGAAACTGCACTTCACATTTTGAGTTTGGATCTTTCTCAGGGTTAATGATACTGGCAGGGTCCTGCCTCAGGGTGTTCGGCCTGTGGAGAAGAGCCACAACTTCCGGTGGTCCCACCATTATGACGGAGGCCACTCTAGTATGCTGAACTGTAATGTGCAGAGGGTTATTTGGGTTGAATGCATTTTTAACTCAGGATACTTTCGATTTTTACTGAGATAATCTGGGTACCACCCTGCCATGCGTTGATGAGGGTAACCCTGTCATAAGCTGACCATCTGCACGTGAATGGCGCAGCACTGAATGATGGAAAGTCTGCGTCATCCATGGTCTTCTCTGCTCGTGTGATAACTCATTGTCCCATCAGACTTCACTTAGACAACATTATTCAGACTTTTAAGACAGAGGCGGGACAGTGTCAAGGAAGTGCTAGATGCTCACAGAGGCGGCATCTGTGTAAATACACCGGTCTGTGTCCATGGAGCCCTCTGGGTACCATGAGGTGCCGTGAGGGCTTTTAATCATTTCCACACAGAGGAAAAAAAAAAAAAAAAAAAAAAAAAACTCCTCCCACTTGAGCTGCCAGGCTCCAGTCTCACTTCTGGGTCCTCTACCTACCGCTCCAGCTTCCTTTCCTTTTGGTGCTTCCCTGTGCTGCACTCATCTCGATTTATTCCCTGCTATGGTTTCCATTGTTCCCCTTCCCATACATGTCTGAGAGGAGACGCTGACATCCTCATCTCCAGCATCTCATCTCCTATAGGAGGGGACCCTACTTGGAGATCAGATCTTTGTGGAGCTAATCAGGCTGTAATGAAGTCATTAAGGTGGGTGCTTATACAAAGCGACTGGTGTCTTTATAAAGGGGAGAAATTCAAACACTGAAATATATGCAAAGGGATGATGATGGTGTATTGGTCAAGTCAGGCTGCTGTAACAAAACACAATAGATACAGTGATCAACAGAAACTACCTTTTCAAAGTTCTGGAGGCTGAAAGGCCAACATCAATGCCACAGTCAGTTTGCTGGTGTGTGAGGGCTCCCTTCTGGGCCTGCAATGAACGGGGGGGGGGGGGGGGGGAGGAGGAGGGGAGAGAGAGAGAGAGGTGCAGAGAACATAGAGCTTTGGTATCCTCTTTTTCTTTGTGGTCATTCCTGACAGGACATCGGAGCACCTGTCTACTGCTGATACATGGTTGTGTTCTTTATCTCTAAGAAATTTCTTTTTTTTTTCTTTTTTTTTTAGTTGAGACAGGGTCTCGCCCTGTAGCTCTGGCTAGTCTGGACTTCATATCTGTAGACCAGGCTGGCCTCGAACTCACAGAGATCGCGTGCCTCTGTCTCACAAAGTGCAGGATTTAAAGGCTGCGCCACCACAGCCTGGGCATTTATTTATTTCTGTATTTGTATCAATGTACGTCTGCATGCAGAGTTTGTGCACCCGTGTCCGTGCAATGCCTCGGAGGTCAGAAGAGGGGTCTCGGATTCCTCCTGGAACTGGAGTTCCTCCTGGAATTGGAGTTTTTTCAGACGATTCTCAGCCGCCATGTGTGTGCTGGGGATCAAACCCTGGTCCTCTGTAAGAGCGGTCGGCGCTTCTTAACCGCTAAGGCCTTGCATCCCAGCCCCTTTTTTTTCTTTTTTTAATTATTTAATTAATTAATTAATTATTTTTTTCAAATCTAGACCTGTGCCTGTCCGTTCCCCCATTCCCACCACACCACCAAGCTCATGCAATTCTGCCAAATATGGCTTTTCATCTCTGTCTTCTCAAGTCTTTCTCATACTCCTCCATGTGGAAGTTTGAACTGTTTTGGAGCAGAAGTTCACTGTTTCACAGTTCAGTCTCTTGGGTATCTCTTTTTCACAAGGGCATTCATCCCATCAAGTCGGCCCCATCGTCATGGCTTCATCTAACCCTTATCTCATGCTAGGTCCATCTTCAAAATCATCACCCTGAGGACTAGAGATACAAGGACTAGAGATACAACACAGGAGTTGTGGAGTGACACAACTCAACCCACTGTNAAAAAAAACGCGTATTTCACCTGCATGTGTTCAAGTCTCCAATTTTTTTTTATATTTATATTTACTTTTTATGTGTATGAAGGTATTGCCTGCATGCGTTTAAGTGCAGCCCTGTAGTACAATGTCGTGGAGAGTCAAGAAAGGGCTTGGATCTGCAGAGTGTCAGAAGAGGGGCCTTGGATATCCCCTGACTGGAGTTTACAGGTGGTTGTTTTAGCCATGCCATGTGGGTAGCTGGGAATTGAAACCCTGGGTCCTCCTGAAAGCGCAGCCAGTGCTCCTAAACTGCTTTGAGCCATCTCTCCAGCCCCAAGTCTCTTATTTCAGTAGCGGCTTCTCCTCCCACTTGAGCTCCAGGCTCCAGGTCTTCACTTCTGGGTCCTCTACCTGCTCCGACTTCCTTTCCTTTTGGTGCTTCCCTGTGCTGCACTCATCTCGATTTATTCCCTGCTATGGTTTCCATTGTTCCCCTTCCCATACATGTCTGAGAGGAGACGCTGACATCCTCATCTCCAGCATCTCATCTCCTATAGGAGGGGACCCTACTTGGAGATCAGATCTTTGTGGAGCTAATCAGGCTGTAATGAAGTCATTAAGGTGGGTGCTTATACAAAGCGACTGGTGTCTTTATAAAGGGGAGAAATTCAAACACTGAAATATATGCAAAGGGATGATGATGGTGTATTGGTCAAGTCAGGCTGCTGTAACAAAACACAATAGATACAGTGATCAACAGAAACTACCCTTTCAAAGTTTCTGCTGAGGCTAGAAAGGCCAACATCAAATGCACCAGTCAGTTTTGCTGGTGTGTGGAGTGCTCCCATTCCTGGGCCTGCCAATGACGGGGGGGGGGGGGGGGGGAGGAGGAGGGGAGAGAGAGAGAGAGGGTGCAGAGAACATATGAGCTTTGGGTATCTTCTTTTTCTTTGTGGTCTTCCTGACAGGAATCTGAGCACCTGTCTCCCTGCTATACATGGTTGTGTCTTTATCCTAAGAATTTCTTTTTGTTTTCGTTTTTTTTTTGTTGAGCAGGGTCTCGCCCTGTAGCTCTGAGCTTCCTGGAACTAAGCTCTTGTAGACCAGGCTGGCCTCGAACTCCAGAGATCGCGGCCTCTGCCTCACAAGTGCAGGAATTAAAGGCGTGCGCCACCACACGCCTGGCATTTATTTATTTCAGTAATGTTGTCAATGTACGTCTGCATGCAGGTTTGTGCACCCGTCCGTGCAATGCACGCGGAGGTCAGAAGAGGGGGTCCTGGATTCCTCGCGGGAACTGGAGTTTTCTCCTGGAATTGGAGTTTTTTCAGACGATCTCCTCGCCGCCATGTGTGCCTTGGGGATCAAACCCTGGGCCGCTGTAAGAGCGTCGGCGCTTCTTAATAAAAACCGCTAGGCCTTCTACCAGACCCCTTGTTTTTTTTCGTTTTTAATTATTTAATTAATTAATTAATTTGTTTTTTATCAGAATGCTAGACCTGTGTTGTCCGCCCCCATTCCCCCACACCACAAGCCTCATGCATTCTGCCAAATAGTGCTTTTCATCTCTGTCCTCAAGTCTTTCTCATACTCCTCCATGTGGAAGTTTGACTGTTTTGGAGCAGAAGTTCACTGTTTCATCGGTCAGTCAGTCTTGGGTATCTCTTTTTCACAAGGGCATTCATCCCATCAAGTCGGCCCCATCGTCATGGCTTCATCTAACCCTTATCTCATGCTAGGTCCAGGACAGAAGACACTAGGAGAAGGTGGGCATGGCCCTCCAAGGACAGAAGACACTAGGAGAAGGTGGGCATGGCCTTCCAAGGACAGAAGACACTAGGAGAAGGTGGGCATGGCCCTCCAAGGACAGAAGACACTAGGAGAAGGTGGGTATGGCCCTCCAAGGACAGAAGACACTAGGAGAAGGTGGGCATGGCCCTCCAAGGACAGAAGACACTAGGAGAAGGTGGGCATGGCTCTCCAAGGACAGAAGACAGGAACAACCATCCTCAGTACCCTAGAAGGACCAAAGAACCCCCAGCTTCATGATAGGGCACCACTTTCTGTGGCAGCTCAGACAGGAACACATCTTCCTTTCTAGTGTCTCTATATTTGTGAAGTTCTAGAGACTATTGGAAATGGCTGACTCTACATATTTTACTTCTTTTTGTGTCGCACTACAACTGTAACTTCAACCCATCTATTGTTGCATCCTGTTTATGGTAAGGTACTGGAGTAAATAACTCAGTGTGTCATTGGGAACATAGGTGGACAAGATAGAGCATGGTAAATGTGAGGTGAGCTCAGGGATATAGAAACTACGGTAATGAATAATCAATGCTTCCCTTGTGGACTGTCACATATCAGATAGCAAATGCATTTAGCCCTAAACGTACTTAGTTCTCATGATTTGAATGTTAGAGCAGACCCTCTAACGAGGCAACAGAGCAGAGGTGAAGGTGTAGAGAAACCAGGACTCTTTGGTAAATCACATGAGCAGTAACTGAGAAGAATCTAAATGTCAGAAACTGGACTCCAGAGCCCATAAGCATCATTCTACACCTCCAAGATGTTTGGTTATATGAATTTCAGAAAAACAAGAGGAATTTGAAACCTTACTTCACACCATATTAAAAACCATCTCCCAAATGAATTGAAGATGTAACTATGACTCGATTAATAGAACCTGGAAGAGAAAAAATAGATGTGAAGTTTCTTGACAGAATCAGACAATGACTTCTCAGACACAGTTCTAAAAACACAATATAAAAATTAATGAGTTGGTCTTTATTAAATGAAAAACACTGTGCTTTAAAGAACACTCTCAAAAAAAGTAAAAAGGGAACCTACAGAATAAGAGAAAAATGTCTGCATCTCATTTATCAGATTTACTGGTCTCTAGTAGCTGGAATATATAAAGAACTCTTAAATGTAACAAAAAAGGTGACCCTTTTTCCAAGTTGGCAAAGGACCCAAATAGACACTTCTCAAAACAAAACAAAACAAAACAAAACAAAACAAAACAAAACAAAAAACTCCAACCGGCATCAAAGCACATGGAAAGTCAGCTAAAATCCTTAATGACTGAGGATATTCAGACCAATTCCCCATTCCCTGACACCTTGGGACTGCTCGGGTGGCTGTACATTTGTTTGTTTTTTTAAAGAAAAGTCTTTTCCTGTTACTGAGTGTGTAAAGAAATTAGAATCTCATATCTCTAAAAATATTTTATTATTTTTATTTTATGTGTATGAGTGTATTGCCTGCATGTATGTAAGTACACCCATGTTCTGTGATGCCCTCGGAGGTCAGAAGAGGGTGTTGCATTTCCTGGAACTGGAGTTACGGACCATTGATAGTGAGCATTTGGGTGCTGGAAACAGAACCTGGGTCCTCTGCAAGAGCAGCCAGTGCTATTAACTATTGACCCATCTCTCCATCCTCATGGTTATAATTTTAAGAAAGATCCTCACGCTCATGTGTTGAGCCATAGGATGGTCGAGTTTCTCACTGGACTTGAATGTCTGTTAACAACCCAGTGATGTGATGTAAATAGAGTTTCTGCAATTCTGCATCATGCCTGTTATTCTAGTTAGAAAAACTATGAACAAATAGCCTGGAATCCCACACTGCCTGAGTCTCTGGCCCTGTGTCACATGCGTAGATCCACTCAGCCAATATGGCCAGGCCTGGATGTTCGCCTTGGCTCTACCTCTGACAAAGACTATATGGACCCCTTAATCACTGTGAGCGTGAATGTTCCTACTTATTAAATGGGCAAAACACTCTGTCCTATGCAAGTTATTTACTGATATCTAACTAAATAAATCAGAAAGCCCTGATCTACAGTGGGCCTTTATTAAACACCTGACGATGGAGGTAAGCGAGGTAAGAATCGTACGTATGGGAAATCTCTGCAGACCTAACACTGCTCGTCTGCACCTCGCCTTGAAGTGGGTCCTAAATACACACAGTGGAGTTTAGTTATTTCTTCCTGGAAAGCACAGAAATCAAAACCATTTTTTTTCATTCATTGTCTCTTCTCAGAGATGGGGTGGAGGGGGGCACCCTACCCCAGGCTTTACCCTGCCCTCTTTGGACTCACAGGTATAACCCTCACAGTTCATGGGCACTGGCTATGGGCAGGCTGTTCAGAGGCATTATTTTCTTTTGATTGCATTTTCTGTATTTAAGAAAGATGCCCGTTCTCTGTTCTACTAAACGACATCATCTGGAATGGAAAGCACTGAACTTGGGCTGCGACCAGTGCTGGGGAAATTGAGGTTCTTATTTCTGTTTTTCCTTTTCCCTGCCCCCATTTCCAGGCGTGTGTGTGTGTGTGTGTGTGTGTGTGTGTACATGTGTGGGTACATGTGTGTGGAGGTCTGACTGATGTCAGGCATTGTTCTTCATGGCTCTTCCAGTTTATTCTCTGAGGCTGACTCTCTCCATCCAACCCACATCTCAGTACGGCTGGAATTGACAGCCAGCTCACTGTGGGCATCCACATACCAAGGAAGCTAGAGTTGTAGACAGGCTGCCATGCCCACCTGTGTTTGCTTGGGATTTGGGAACTGGAACTCCAGGCCTCAAGCTCAAGTGTCTCTCTGGCACTGAGAATTCATTCAATGTTATCACTTTATTTACAGATCAGTAGCTGAACCATTTATGAACTTATGTTATTTTCACTTTTACACTAAATTTCACCAAATGAAAAACAAAACCAAACAAACGCATCTTCAACTTCAGACCTAAAAACTGCTGAATTTTTTTAATTTTTTAATTTTATTTTTTTATATTATTTTGCTGAGTTTTTTAAAAGACTTTCTTTTTTTAATTAATTTATTTTTTTATGTGTATGAGTGTACTGTCTGCATGTAGGTTGGTGCACCTGTGTTGTGCAATGCCGCAGAGGTGGAACTGGAGTTAAAGATGGTTTTCAGCCGCCATGTGGGTGCTGGGGATCAAACCCAGGTCCTCTGCAAGAGCAATTGGTGCTCTTAACCACTAGGCCATCTCTCCAGCCCCTTCTCCTGAGTTTTTCTTAACTTCTTATTGCAGCCATAAAACATGTGAAAATGAATCTCAGCACACTTGTGGAGATATCCACTTAGTGAGCCATTTGCTTGCACTCACAGGAAGAGAAGCATTTGGTTATTATTCATTTATTCATTTTGGAGAGCTAAATCTTAGCTTAAACCATATATATTGCCACCAATCCAGCAGCCAGTAGAACCCTTTGGTGCCAAATAAGTTTTATATAGTAGCCCTATCATGTTGCAGTAGATTCGAGTTAAGTACAAGTAGTTCAGGGTTATACTGAGTCCTGCCCCATCCCCAGATTATACATCATTTACAAATTCTAAAACAGGATCAGCTAAGATGGCAGTACAAATGGAAGTGTTAGTTTCTTGTGGAAGGTACTTAATCAAATATAAAACTTGGAAACCATTCAGTTAATTCTCAGATGCTTCAAGGTAATTAGCTGAGACACCCAGAGGAATGTGAAGACTTTTCTTTTGCTTCCTCTAAAATAAGAATCTGAATCTTGTTGGTACCAAGAAGAATCATTTGTTGGTTTCAATGGCTTGCTTTCCCTTCATCACCCCCTTACCTCCCAAGTTCTGAAACTGGCAAAAGTCAGGAAAATATTCAGGTTCAACTGCAGGCCACACTCATTTATCCTGTAGAAAATTAAACTTGTGGACGCCTGAAGCTGATTGCACTTCCAGGAAGATTTCTCAGAAGGAGTCAGTCAGCAGAGCAGATCAGCAGAGGCTGACCACAGGGCCACCCAGGCCCCACAGCCTGGCCTGCCCCACAGGGCATGGTGTGCATCTCTCTCTTTCTCCCCCCCGCCTCTCTCTCTCATTATTGATTTACTGTCTGTATATTTGTCTAGACCCCAAAACTGCTTACCTTCCACCACGATAACCATGTCAGTCTGTGGCCAATGAACTACAGAAACAGAACTCCTTTTATATTCTCCTGTAAAGTAGCTTTTTTAAAGCTTTAAAACCATTCTGAGATTTTAGGGAAGGAGTCCTTCCACAGATTCCCACCACCTTTCAACGTTTGACTGACTCTTACCACCCTCCCTCAGTGTCTGTCTTTTATCACCAATGCTCTCATCCCAGCAACCATCCATTTGGCGGCGAGGAGGGGGGGGGGGCGTTGTCCACTGGGAGGAAGAAATACAGTGAAAGGCTTAGCAGGTGAAGACAAGGTGGCCTGAAGGCTTGACTACTGTGCAAGGCTGGTGGCAAGCCATCAGTTGGTGTCTGGGGGAGGCTCGTCATGGTAACCCTTTTCCAGCACTGTGCACTTTCAAGGGGAATCTATTGCTACAGCAGCCAACAGGATGAAGCACGAAGTCTTGTAGAATAACAGCATTCCAAAACATCTATATTAAAGCCTCATTGCCTGGAAAGGTTGCATGTAATTTTGTTTATACACAACATCCAGAACATGCAAATTCATAGAAACAGAAAGCAGCTCAGAGCTTGCCAGGACCTTCCGTGAGGAAGGAAAGGCGTGATGGACACACAGGGATGACGAGCACACTGCACTGTGGGTGCCCTGAGTACTACCAAATTACTGTACACGTTAAAATAGCTAATTCAAAACTCGGTAGGCTTGGCACTGCACAATTGTAATCCCAGCACTTGGGAGGTGTAGGCAGGGGGAGCAGAAGTTCAAGGTCATCCTCGGCTACATAGATAATTCGAGGCCAGCCTGGGCTATAAGAGACTGTCTAAAAAGAAAAAGGTTAATTCAGTCCAGTAGTTTTAATTTAATTCAAAAACTGAGAAAAAGAAACCCAAGTTCAGACCACCTCTCATTAAAAAAACAAAAACAAAGACACCAAACCAGAACAAGTCTCTCACAAAATCAGGAGACAATTTGAACACATTTTTGAGAGTTGATTATAATGAGCTTGACTGTTACAGTGCCCATGGAACTGCCAAGATCAAAACCCTGTGCACTGTTTCACACAGTACATATTATAAATAAAATACGTAAACATATTATATATAAGATGTATTACATTCCAAGAAAATACATTTGACCCAACGAATATTTGAGTGTCAACAACATATGGACCACTATGCAGCATTAAGGATTTATCAGGGAAGATTAACTGACTCCAACTCTTGCGGAGTTTCCAGGAGTTAACCATCATGCCCTGAGACAAGCACAAGAAACACAGAGCATTGTGGGAGAAATGCTTAACCCAGGCTGAGAGGCTCATGGAGCATTTCCCAGGAAAAGCAACACATACATGGAACTCAACAGTGTCATACGTTCTACACATGTGACCTGAACCCCTAAACTGGATCATTGGTATAGGCACCAGGGACAGCAACTCACAAAGGGAAGTTCTCAGCGGCCCTGCACCACTAACGGGCAAAGTAAACACATCGGCACTAGTTACAGGAAGGCAGGGAGAGGTGGGGAAGAAGGGTGCGCACTGCCTCTCTCCGTGACACCGAGGATGCCTCACTGGTAAGAAGGTGGCTTCTGAGCTGGAGTCAGAGGCCAGGTTTCTGCTCCAGTGACAGCAGTCCACAGTCATAAGAACAAACGCAAACACCCAAATGTAGGAGGATTCCGGGTGGGCTCGGTGAATACTACTAAGAGAGGGACACTTGGCTAGAGTACCGTTAGCTACAGAATAGGGCCCGAAAACGCCCCTGGGAGCATTGCGTGTCCCTTCTCATCCTGTGATGTTGACACTCGCAGGGGGTCACTTCCGTGATGCTTTCAGCAGGGTGCAATGTTATTATTGTTGTTTATTCATTCTCTCTCTCTCTCTTTCTCTCTCTTGAGACAGGGTCTTACTCTGTTCCAGGCTGACCTGGAACTCACTATGTAGCCCTAGGCTGGCCTCAAATTCACAGCAATCCTCCTGCATCAGCCTCCCAAGTGCCGGGGTGACAGTCATGAGCTACCATGTCTGGCTCTGGAGAAGCAACTTCTAAAGGCTTTTTGTTGTGGGGAAAGACGAAGCTGAGGCAGCACAGGACTGCATTTAACCGGGCAACCTGGGCCAATGTGCAGTGCTTGCTGTGTGAGCATGAGATCCGGGTTCAGATGCCCAGGACCCGTGTACAAGTACCGTGGTGAGCGCCTATATTCCTAGCTCTGGGGAGGTGAAGATGGAAGGGTCCCTGGGGCTTGCGGGCCAGCCAGTCCAGCCGAAGTGCTGAGTCCCGGCTTCAGTGGGAGGCCTGGCTTAAAAACACAAGTGGAGAGCAACCTAGAAAGACACCCGATGGCCACCTCTGGCCTCCACAGGCAGGCTGCCCCTCCCCCAGGGGCAGGCCGCCCCTCCCCAACAGGCACACGCAAATTTTATTTTTATTTTTATTTATTTTTTTAATTTTTAAAATTTATTTATTCTTGTATGTGTATGAGTGTACTGTCCGAATGCAGGTTTGTGCACCCGTGTTGTACAATGCCTCGGAGGTCAGAAGAGGGTCTCGGATTACCCTGGAACTGGAGTCAAAGACAGTTCTTAGCTGCCATGTGGATGCTGGGGATCGAACCCGGGTCCTCTACAAGAGCAGTCCGTGCTCTTAACCGCTAAGCCATCTCTCCAGCCCTTTATTTTCTTTTTATGTGTATGAATGTATTGCCTGAATGTATGTAAGTGCACTCGTGTCCTGCAATGCCTGAGGAGAACAGAAGAGGTTGCCGGATCCCATGGAACTGAAGTTACTGATTTTTTTTTTAACTGTCATGTAGGTTCTGGGAACTGAACCCGGGTCTTCTGCAAGAGCATCCAGTGCTCTTAACTGCTGAGCCATCTCTCCAGCCCCATCACACACAAACTTTTTAAATACATTTTAAAAAAGATAAAGGTAGCCTGAGGCTTGTAAAGGCACGGGCACAGTAAGAAATGGACAGATTCTGGATAGATGCTCTTTGAAGGTGGAGTGAACAGTTTAGATTGGATGTGGGTGACAAAAGACAAGATCATGAAACCAAGGGTTTGGGCTTGACTGAAGGGAAGAATGGAGTTGCCATTGGTTGAGCTCAGAATGATTGCTGGGAGGACAGGTTAGCTGAGTAGGTTCTGCATGAAGATCTGAGTCGAATATGCTTGAGAAGCAGAAGCTGAGGCTGAGCAAGAGTTAAATTTGAGAAGGACCAGGAAATAGGTGGTATTTAAGCCATGAACCAGAATGAGGGCACCTGTGTCTAATATCTGAAAGTCAGCTGACAGCCCAGGCAGCACGGTGTCTAATATCTGAAAGTCAGCTGACAGTCCAGACAGCACCAAGTCTTATGCTAAGCAGACCATTATGTGGGGAGATGAAAAAGTCATAACAGAGCTTGGAAACCCAACATGTATTTGCATGCCAGATCCAGTTCTTACCAGACAGCTCACAATGGCTCAAGAAAGAGAGTCAGTGCATACGTGCAGACAGGAAAGATGGCGTGTCTCTGAAGACAGATTGTAGCCGATCTAGAAGGGGAAGCACAACAGTCATTAATCACAGTTTGCTTGTTAAATGGCCTTATCTACTGCTCTACAGATTCTGGAGAAACTGAGGCCTCATGCCAACTCATGATGTCCAGAAGCCTAGACTGCCAGCAAGTTCATTCCAGAATGCTGTTTCTCCTTATCATTTTGAACCAGAACTTGCATTTCTGGTATGACAGTCTAAGAAACTTTAAGATATATAGCAAATACAGCATTAGATTTTTTTTTTTAGATAGGGTCTTACTATGTAGCCTAGGTGGCCTAGAACTCATTACGTACACCAGGCTGGCCTTGAACTCATAGAGATCCACAGAGTATTGGGACTAAAGGCCTAAGCCACCACACCCAGCCAGCATTAGAACTTTGTCTCAGACATGGTCTCTCACTATGCATTCCCAGCTCACCTGGAACTTGTTATAGACCAGGCAGGCCTTGATCTCACAGAGCTCTGCCTACCTCTGCCTCCAGAATGCTGGGATTAAAGACCTACACCACCATACCTCGGCAGCAAAATAATTTTATTTTTATTGATTTTTTTAAAGATTGTCATACAATGTAGTTTGATGGTATTTAGATCTCCCTCCCCATCCACACCTCTTTCCTGCTCCCCTGCCCAATTTAATGTACTCTGTTTTATTTATATATATAATATATATATATATAAAACAGAGTACATTAAATTGGGCATATAGAGTCTGATTTGTGTACCCACAAAATTTTTTAAATATTTTATTTTTATCATTTTTATTTTAATGTGTATGAGGGTTATGCTTGCATGTATATAAGTCCACCCATGTCATGCAATGCCTGTGGAGGTCAGAAGAGGATGTCAGATCCTCTGGAACAGGAATTACAGACAGTTGTTAGCTTCCATGTGGATTCTGGGAATTAAACCTGGGTCCTCTGCAAGAGCAGCCAGTGCTCTTAACTATTGAGCCATCTTTCCAGCCTCTTCCACAAAATAATAAAAAAGAATATTTTCAATCAATACAGTGATAAGGAATAGAAAAGACTAGTGATTATAAAGAGCTGGATGCTCAGGTTTAACTAGAAATCAATGACCCCAATGGCCAAAGTCCTAAGAGATCCTTAGTTTTGGGGTCCTCTCTGACCAGTACCCCATGACCGCACATGCATTTGTTCATGCAGAAAAGAAAATTTCCTGCCTGCGCTGGTGGCGTTTTCAGGGAAAAGTTTCTTCACAAGCCCCTACTGTGGGTTGGTTGCTTGGTCTTATTTTTCCCAGGCTCCCCGCTGTTGACCCAGAACGCCCACATTTACTGGTACCTGTTAAAATTAGACTGATGGTAACACTTTGTTTAATTTACTGACACACTTAATGTGACCGAAATTACTTGCACAGAGAGCTCTGTAAGAACCACTGATTGCTTTTATTCCTCTCCTGGGGCAAAACGCTTTCACATCCTTTAAGAGAGGTTCCTTCTCTTCTGAGCCAGATCTGTCTCATAGCAAAACCAACACAAACGTTGAGCATTACTGTCAGTAATTAAGGTCACTAAGAACAGGATCTGCCCTCCCACAGCTGACCACGCAAATGCAAGGTCTGGGTGGCCTCTTCCTTGGAGTAATTTATCCCCAATGGAAAGGTCTCCCTGAGGAAATCTCTCCCAGACATCCTGTGCTTTGCTGCCTGTAACCGTTTCTTTACATTCAGTCGTGTCTGGAAAACATGGATCAAAAGGGCTTCATGTGTAAGCCAAGAGGGACCACTGCATAAAAAGGGAAAGGAGAGAGTTTGCAGGTGACAGCACAAACCTGTGGGGCTGGCAGTTTTGTTAAGGACTGTACTGCAATATGGGTGTGAACCAAGAAGGTAGCAATCAGGAAAGAATGATTACCATATGGCTCAAACCCCCGAACTCATGTCTAATGTGGTCTTATTATTTGTTTATATGAGAGCTTAATAAATGAGTGCAGATTCAACCTGATCTATAATTGGCTTGCTTAACTGAATACAAATTATAGGTTTCTTTAAGACAGTGCTTTTCAGCTGGAGCCAAATCTGTTCTTCTCTCTCAGAGACCATAAGAGTTATCTGGAGATGATTTGTTAGAATGGGGAGTTGCAGGGGAGGTTCTACTTGTGTTGTGTGGGATGCTAGCTAACATCTTACAATACACAGGACCACCTATCCACATGAAAGAATTATCCAGTCCCAAATGTAGGCTGTGCCACAGTGGAGAAGCCCTGCCCCAGCCCTATAGGCAAGTGGCTATAATAGTCTTGGAGACAGGACAGAACTACAATGCAGTGATGTCCAGCTGTGCTTGCCTCAAGAGCACAAGTGAATCCATTCAAAGGACTGAAGTGCCCCGTGCCCCAGCCCCACGATGTTTACTTCTGAGATCCACCATTATGTTCACCACAGTCGCCTATTTGGAGGTCAGAGTTTTGGTCCCTAGATTTGATCCATTCACCTCCACCTCAGTAGCCAGAAGGCTGTGAGCCTTAGCTAATTCACATGGAATTCACAGCTTCAATGACATCTCTCACCAGTGAGCCCTTCTGGAGAAGGTCCCCATGAGTAAATTTCTCAGTTGATGTGTTCTGATGGGTGGCAAGAACATCTCAGTTCTCAGCTTCTAACTAACTGTCCCAGCCAAAGACAGCAGCCGTGGGAAAGTCTTCCCTCTGACATCTGTATTTTGGCAGCCATGGGAAAGTCTTCCCTCTGACATCTGTATTTCTTTTCAATTTGAGGAGTGATAACTCCCTCTCACACCCCAGTTCCACAACGCACAGTCTTCAGCCCTCATCTGTCCACTCCTCTAGACATTCTACACCCTAGGAGCCACGTGAGGGGACTAAGAGCTTCTGGAAAAGGGCCTCCATTGGTTGCTTCTGTTTACTGCCTGATATGCTTCAAGGACAGCTCAGTCACAGTCAGCACCTCCCTCACAGGGGACTACGGAGGAAGGGGGTTTACTTCCTCTACTGTGTCAAAGTGCTCCAGATGCGAAGAGCTGCAAAGAGACCTGTATTAAGACAGACTGCCATAGAATCTCCCTCTGCTTATTGATAGGTAAATCTGCTTTTTTTTTTTTTTTTGAGACAGTTTCTTGGAGCCCAGGCTGGCCTTAAACTCAGGGATGACCTTGGCCTTCTGCTCCTGTCCCCCCGTCCTGAGCTGCACTGAGATTACAGCATCACCTACAGCACTCATTTTATGTGGTGCTAGAAATGAACTTGGCATTTCACGTACACTGGGCAAGCACAAGCACTCTACCCTGAGCCAGACCCTGAGCCTATGCCTCGTTCTTTTTTAAAAAACTCAAAAAGACCAAAAAAATTTTATTTTTATTTTATGGGCAGGGATGTTATCTCCGCATGTGTGTAAGTGCACCCATGTTGTGCAGTACCTGAGGAGGACAGAAAAGAAGATCTGGAACTAGAGTTAAGAATGGTTGTTTGGGCTGGAGAGATGGCTCAGTGGTTAAGAGCACCAACTCCTCTTGCAGAGGACCCGGGTTCAATTCCCAGCACCCAGATGGTGGCTAAGAGTCTTTAGCTCCAGTTCCAGGGGAATCCAACACCCTCTTCTGACCTCCTTGGCATTGCATGACACAGGCGCACCAACCTACATGCAGA
The DNA here is from genome assembly GCA_009823505.1 of Rhizomys pruinosus. Lineage (NCBI taxonomy): Eukaryota > Metazoa > Chordata > Mammalia > Rodentia > Spalacidae > Rhizomys > Rhizomys pruinosus. The sequence goes on along the minus strand of VZQC01009509.1, from coordinate 997,306 downwards.
CAGTATACTCATACACATAAAAAATTAATTAATTAATTAATTAATTAAAAAACAAAAGAATGGTTGTTGGCCGGGTGTGATGGTGCATGCCTTTAATCCTAGCACTTGGGAGGCAGAGGCAGATGGATCTTTGTGAGTTCAAGGCCAGCCTGGTTTGTGAGTTCCAGGACAGCCTGAGCTACAGGGAGACCCTGTCACAAAGACAGAACCCAGAAAAAGAAAGGAAAAGAAAAAAAAAAAAAAAAAAGAATGGTTGTTAGCCACATGGGGTGCTAGGAGTTGAACCTTGGCCTCTGCAAGACCAGCCAAGTGCTCTTTAGCACTGAGCCATCTCCTAGACCCTATGCTTCATTCTTAAAAACTTATCTGCCGATGTGGGTGTGGTGGCGGCATGCCTTTAATCCCAAGCATCGGAGGCAGAGGCAGGAGGATGAATCCTGTGAAGTCAAGGCCAGCCTGGTCTGCATAGTGAGGTTCCGGCCCATCATGGGACTACAGGTGAGACTGGGAATGGTCTCAAATAAGACCACACACACACTCAGAAAAAGACAAAAACACTCATCTGCAAGACGGCAAATATGATCTCACAGGTATGGGCTCCAGCCCTATCACTTAGCCGCTCCCTGACACAGGCAGGACCCATCTAACCAACTTGGCAATCTGAGCTGGGAGTAAAACACTTCCCTCAATCCTTGCTGAACCCTGCAAAGAATAACCTCCATGGGTAATAATCTCACAGCGGGCTTTGCTTGGGCTTCTGTTAAGCAATCCCTCCTCCAACACCATGACTTCTAAGAACAGTCTTTATGTTTCCTTACAAGTATTGCTAGAATCCGTCTTAATAAGAGTTTTCCAGAAGTGCTCTGCTTCAACATTCCAGAACCTTCTGTTGTAGGACGCAAGATATCTGACTTGGATTCAGAGTTGACCGATAGTGCAAACACTGGAATGTGACCTCTTGGCCAATGGCAGCCTCACTGTTGCAAAGCAGAAGTCTCTGGTTTTAACTGGATTGGAACCCCCAACTGAAATAGGATAAAGGAGCAATGTTAGGTTGCCAGGTAGTGAATGAAGAGAATATATCCAGACCTCTAGCGCAGAGGAAGAAGGAGGGGGGGTGGGGGTGGGGTGGTGTGGGAAATGGAACTTGTCTTTGTCCTCAGAGGCTGGGGGTATCTCATCCATAACAGTGAAATCACTACTCCTTCCCATAAGGCACTTAGCAAAAGAAAGAAAGAAGGAAGAAAGAAAGAAAGAAAGAAAGAAAGAAAGAAAGAAAGAAAGAAAGAAAGAAAGAAAGGGAGAGAGAAAGAAAGACCCAATAAAATGCCGTGGTTCTTTAGCCTTTATTCTCTGAGCCAAGTTGTGACAGGCCACTGATTCTACCCTATAAATTATTTAAAATTCAACCTTCGCATTGAGATTGGAAAATCAGTCTCCCTGATTAAAAAGTGACCAGCTTCACATGACCAAATGTTTCTTTAATCTTTTAATTATGTCTAGCTACAGACAGTAGGGGTCTCAAGAAGCAGGAAGCTGCTGGTAGCTAATGCAGAAGGTCCACCCACCCCTCAGCCCTTGTATTTAACCATCTGGCTCCTTGTGTCCGGTAAGGCTGAGTTCAGATATTGTGCCAGACGATGATGGTCTTTTCTTTATACCTCTATCTCAAGGTCACAAGGATAGTTTGTTGTTTCTAAATTCTAACTAAATATCTGAAAATGAAATGCTGTAAAGCCAGCCACATTTTAAATTCCGGCGCTGGGTGGACAGAGACATGAACATCTTTGGGGCTTTCTAGCCATCTAGACTAGTCAGATCAGGAAGCTGCAGGCACTGTTTCCAAAAATAAATTGGGCCAGCCATGATGGGATACGCCTTCAGTCCCAGCACTGAGGAGGCAGAGGCAGGCATCCTGGCTACACAGTCAGTTAGTTCCAGCCCAGCAGTGAGATCCTGTTTCAAAAACAAAAACAAAACAAAACAAAACAAAACAAAAATAAGCTGGAAATTGCCTGAGGAAGAACCTATTGCTGACTTCCGGCCTCCACACACATACGTGCACGCATCCATGAACACATCCGCGTGTATCAAACACCTGCACACTCACGAACACACACATGAACACCTACACATACATATATATCACACGCACAGATGTCATAGCATTGCAAGTAAAAATGCCGATGAAATTAAGACTTGAAGCATGCCAGTGTTAGTGTATAGGCCTAAGAGTTTAATTGACACCCGCCATCATGAAGAGACCCCAGGTAACGCAGGCACGTGTACACATCTGGACATAGGCTCCATGGGCCAAGATCCGCGCAAGAATTATAGTCACTTGCACAGCCCAGTGAGTCTTCAAAAGCAGCTCCAGTGAGCTAGATGAAAAGCAGTCTCCAGAAGGCTTTCTGAGGCAAGCAACAGATTACCAAGTGCAAAATAAGAGGGAGATCCAGGTGAGGCTAGCAGCAGTCTCTGGAGAAGTCGTTTATTAGGCACACTGAAAATGCAGTGAGGTCAGTGAGGATGGGGCTCTAGAAACCGGAGCATTTCAAACATCAGCCCACAGACAGCTGTTCTTAACTCAACGTCCCGAGGACTGTCAGCAGAAATCCTGGCTGAGTACCCAGCTTTCTTAAACACTGTGAAACCACTGTTTGAAAATACCCTTGCCGTGCTATGAACGGCACTATAAACTGCACAGCCCCCTTTCAAGTGTCTCCTGGGGAAACGGCACCATGATTGGAATTTTAAGGTCCAGCCTAAACAAAGAGCAGACTGGAGACTCCAGAAGACACCTCTGACTTGGAGTGTCAGGCCAGGACCCTGCCATTGGGAAGGATTTGCATGGTTGGGATGCTTGGGTTTGTAAAGGACTGGAGGACACAAAGCGTCAGAGTGAAGGATTACAGGCTGGGGGAGGGACTGACAAGGTATCAGTGACCTCAGCAGCGAACTCTAACTCGGCCTGGCAGGGCCAACTTGCCTCCTGTTATCATGCTGGGCACTGACAGCACCTGCTGGGGATGACGCATTCCATAGTCTTACCCACCACCAGCCCGTGATAACACGAGAATCTAACTCTTGCACTTAAAAGACACCCTCCTTGTCTGTACTGGAGTTTCAGCAGCCACACTGGAATTTCTAGGAAATACTGAAACTATTCTGAGAAAGATAATTCAATTAACATTCTATAAGATGTATATAAATTTTCTCTTTTTTTTCCTTTGGTCTTTTAGAGACAGGGTCTCCCTGTAGCCCCAGCTGTCCTGGAACTCACTTTGTAAACCAGGCTGGCCTTGAACTCACAGAGATCCGCCTGCCTCTGCCTGCTGAGTGCTGGGATTAAAGGTGTGTGCCACTACACCCGGCTATAAATTTTCTGATCTGAACCAGATGGCTGGAAAACACCAACTTTGAACTGATTTGGATGCCCCATAGAGACTGAGATATTTGCAGTAGGCTGGGGATTTTCCTTCTAAAATCAGCATTAAAATATTGTGTCTGAGTCCTTAAAAATGTTACTTGAAATCTCTTTGGTCTAAAGCCCAGTAATTGCATCAAGGAACACATGTGAATATGTACACACACATATACTCATGCACAGAACATACATGCATACATACACACAGGGACAGATATGTGCACTCATATACATGCACGCATGCATATACTTAAATACACACATGTGCACACACACGCATGAGTACCTTCTTGCTCCTGTGGAGTTGGAAGAATCCTCAGCTCAAACCTCTGCCCTTCTGCCCAGCCTTATTTAAATGTAACAGCAGGAAAAGTAATTGATATAGGTCATCAGATATTCAGTAGTGTCTACATAGGTCAAATCATAAGGGATTGGAGAAACAGATGCATAAAGAAATGTAGACAGGGGCTGGAGAGATGGCCTAGCAGTTAAGAGCACCCACTGCTCTTGCAGAGGACCCAGGTTCGATCCCCAGCACCCACATGGCAGCTGGGAACCGTCTGTAACTCCAATTCCAGGAGAACTCCAGTTCCAGGGGAATCCAACACCCTCTTCTGACCTCCGAGGCATTGCACGACACGGGTGCACAAACCTACATGCATAGTACATTCACACACATACAAAATAAATAAATAAAATTTTTAAAAAAAGAAATGTAGTCAGAGACTTAGATGTCTATGCTTAGGTTGAGCATCACTTATCTGAAATGCTTGGCCCAGCAGTGTTTCCCGTTCTGGATTCAAAGTTTTGCTAAGTAGTTGCACAGACATGAGTCATTTGATGGTTGGATTCCACACATATTTTCATGTGACTTTTCCTGGGGAGAGGTGAACAAACATCTACTCACCCCAGACAGGACATAACAGACAAGTGACGATTCCAACTAACGTTACCTCAGTGAACAGTGTGTTTACCTGAGGTAACCTACAGGAGCCCACTGCAGGGGTTTCCTAGGGACGTGGGTCTCTTACAGGAGCCCACTGCAGGGGTTTCCTAGGGACGTGGGTCTCTTACAGGAGCCTCCTGGAAGGGTCGCTTACAGGCAGCTACACCACTGAAGAAGTGCACATTCATCTTCCCAGGAATTGCTGACTGCTCATGTATCCTGGGGGAGACAGTGCAGCTTTGCACACCATCTTCCGGTCACCTCATGAGCCTACTTGTGCTCCACTTTGTGCTTCCTTCACCCCCTCAGGGGAGGGAGGGTCATGGGCACAATCTTTTGAAAGTCTCATGAGCATAATCACAGTCGTTCTGATTTCAAGAGGGCAATGCCCGGATCACACTCAGAGGACAGAGTTCCTTGAATGCGCCTTGTCCGTATAACCTGATAGTAATTTTATATAGCCTTTTGAATGAGTTTATAATCTCGCATTTTGAATTATTTTGAAGGCCAGTTTAACTAAACACTTCCTGTATTCAGTGAACAGAAGCCATAGTAGCGGATATGTGGAATTCTCTGTATGGGGGCCATTTCAATGCTCAAAGTATTTTGGATTCTTCACATTTCCAGGGTTTGGGATACAATTGATAGATATAGATATAGATACAGATATAGATATAGATATCAACTTATGTGCATAGCATGTGTGGACTCAAGAGCAAGGACGGTATGCATGTAGATCAGAGTTCAGCTTTATGGATTGAGTTCTCTTCCTCCTCCTTTGCATGGGTTCTGGGGATTGAACTCAGGTTACTGGGCTTACACTGAGCCCACTGAGCCATATTGCTGGCTCAAATCTGGGATTTTTGTATTAGGGATGTTCAACGCATATAGCTGGAGGATAGAGTTCAAAATCAGGAGAGGGCTGGGAATGCACTCAGGGTAAAACACTTACTTGAGTACACATGAGGTCTGAGATCATTCCTCAGCAGATGAGAGAGAGAGAGAAAGAGAGAGAGAGAGAGAGAGAGAGAGAGAACATAGAATGATACAAATTTTTAAAAGAATAGGGGAAATTGATTTACCATAAAAAATAACAAGTTGGTGAAGTCCTACATACTGACCATAGTAAGCACACCAACAGAGGTGGGGGAACACTGACTAGGCCCCACCCCCAGATGGGGGGTCAATGGCTTTAGAGGGAGAGAGAATCAGTCTTCTCCAGGGATAAGATTCCTGATGGGTTAGCCAATCCAAAGTGGTCATCCCTAAACACATATACATACAAACAATATTAAATGGACTCAGTAGGTTTCATGTGTGTACATATATGTGAGAATAGGAAAGAATAATCACTGTAAAAGAAGTCATGAGTCAAGGAGGGAGTAGATAGGGAGAGAGGAGTTGGAGTGGACAGACAAAAGGGAGATGATGTAGTACAGTGTGATGATGCATAAAGTGTAAAAATAATAAAACAGATTATCGAGTTGGCTTCTTGGTATACTGACTCTGAATGTCCTAGGAGATGGAAATAATGCACGCATATTGACTACCTTCAGCATAGATATAACAAACCCAGCCTAGGAAGGAGAAGAGATTCCCTGCCGGAGGGAGTAAAATCATGGATAAAAGACATGATCAAGAAATTATATTGGAGAAGGTAGTGGAAAATCAATCAGGCTAAATTCAAGAGCCCATCAGAGGGGTTGGACAGATGGCCCAGAGGTTAAGAACACGGGCTTCTCTTGCAGAGGACCCAGGTTCAATTCCTAGCACCTACATGACAGCTAACAACCGTCCATAACTCCAGTTTCAGGGGAATCCGATGCCCTCTTCTGATTCTTAATGGGTACTGCACAACTTGAATGCAGGCAATACACTTGTAACATGAAATATAAATAATACATAAAATATATTTATAAAACAAACCCATCATAGAGTTTACTTTAAAAACATGTTTCAAAGAGTCAGGTATTATAGAATGATCGGCAGATACTGAAAGAGTCTGGTGGGTCCCTCCAAACATAGGGAACAAAGAACGGAAAGAAAAGTGTGACCAAAATCACGGGATTTTCTCCACAAGTGAGTGTACAAAACTGACCAAAATACAGCGGTAAATTCTATGTGTGTGGCAGGGTTTACGGCAGCTGGGCTTTCTGTAGTGGCCCGAGGTGCTGGCTGCTAAGGAGATCTGACTCCTAGGTTGCAGAGGTAAATACTCTACACCTTGCTATAAGAAAGGCATTGGTATGAGGACTGCTTAAAACAACCTTGGTGCTGGAGACAGTGGCTAAGAGCACTTGCTGTGCAGACATGATGACTGGAGTCATCCCAGAACTCACGTGACAGCCTGGTATCCCACATGCCTGTCACCCCAGCTCGTGACAAGCCTGCTATCCCACACATGCCTGTTACCCCAGCTCTGGGAGAGGGGGATGAGAGGATTGCTTAGACCTGCTGGCTTACAGCCTAGCTGAGAAAACTCAAGGTCCAAGTTCACGGAGAGACTAGCCTCAGAGCAATAGGCAGAGTGGTAGAGGATTGCCCAGGCTCTCTTTTGGCCTCTGTGTCACACACCTGCACACATCCATGAGCATACACTCACACAGACAACAAACAAACAAAACAACCTTGTAGAGCATAATTGCCTAAGATAGGTAATAATGACGGGGGTGTAGCCAAGGTCCATCCCATGTTTGCACACTGCAAGAGTGAGCTGAATGGGGGGACACCATGCTCTGCTCTGTGGGGGACATCGCCTAATGTGACAAGCATGGGGACTCCTCACCTGCCTGTCTACTCCCTCCTCTCCCTTGCACTGGGGGAAGATAGGATCAAAACCTTTCTCATCAATGGAACTGATTGCCAAATGGTCTCCCAAGTGGAGACAGCCTGAGACTTCAGACACTGTTTGCACTACGCAGTCGTTTTTATAAATTATTCCTGGGGCTGGGGAGGTGGCTCAACAGTTAAGAGCACTGGCTGATCTTGCAGAAGACCCAGGTTTGAATCCAAGCACCCACATGGCATCTAATATTTGTCCATAACTCCAGTTCCAGGGGATCCAACGCCCTCTTCTGACCTCCAGGGGCATGGCAATACAGGTGCACTTACACACCTGCAAGCAATACATTCATACACATAAAATAAAAAACAAAATATTTTAAAAATATTCCTTATGACAATGGACATATGCACAGCTGGCTCTGAAGAGTTTGAAAACCGCTAACGTTCCTGAGCGCCCTGCGCAGTGGATCAGTCACCTCTCAAGAGCAGGCAGTGCTTACTCGGGTTCACTTACAGGGCACAGTCCACGGTGGCAGGGAGGGCAGGGCAGCAGCCACACTGCCACTGCATCTGCAGTGGGGAAGCAGAGATTGGTGAGCAGTGGCGCTCAGTCGGAGGTGGGGGACAGCCCGTGGGGTGGTGCTGCTCCCAGCCAGGGTGGCTCTTCTCTCTTCAGGTAAACTCTTCTGGAAACACCAAGAAGTATGTTTCTATGATCGTTCCAAGGCCAGTTCAGTTGGCAATCAGAACTAACTGCCAGATGTCGTCAGCAGTGATCCAGGAGCTCAGAAAAGAAGGGCGATTTGCTAGAACAGCAAATGATTCAGAATGAAAAGAGAGCCGGGCATGGTGGTCCACGCCTTTAATCCCAGCACTCAGGAGGCAGAGGCAGTCCAATCCTCATGAGATCAAGGCCAGACTGGTCTACATAATGAGCTCCAAGCCAGCTAGAGCTATAGACTGAAAACTTGTGTCACCAAAACAAAACAAACAAGAGATAATGTTGTTCTTTGTGCCAGAATGGAATTCCTGCAATGAATAAGATCTTCACACTCCCCTTGAACACTGTACCGGAATATTCACAGACAGCAGTGGACATGGTTGCTCTAACAGACACTAATTCAAGGATCAGTCAAGCTTCTCCTCAATAATGAGGAGCATTTTGGACCTCACATGTGTGTTGTGTTACTTTTCTGCAAAGTCTGTTTCCATTCAGTCCAGGTAGAGAATTCCATCCAAGTTCAGCATAGTAACCAGAGTTTGTTGGTGTTATTTACAGGAGCATGGGAGACTCTCAGCTGTACCACAGGAAAGGCTCCCCAGCAGCGTGTGTTGGGACTCCAGAGAGCTGCATCACCAAAGCTCACTGTGCAACTTGTAGGCAGATGTACAGCACTGAGAAGTCTCCTCTCCCCAACCACACAACCTCAGCGAGAGATCGCAGCAGTCTTAAAAAGTTTTCCAAGTTTCACCAGCAGTTTGAGCCTCTCTAGGAGGGAAAAGAGTTACATAATAACATGTCACTGGATCAACTCTACAGGCCAAAATTTGGGGAATCCGGCAATCTCAGGAGGAAGATGCATGTCTTGTGGAAGACACAAGGACTGTTAAAATGCTACTGCCAGAGCAGGATGTGGTAGTACACGCCTGTAATCCCAGCACCCAGAAGGCACAGGCAGGCAAGCTAGCCTTGAACTCACTCTCTGTGAGTTCAAGGCTAGCTTGATCTATGTAGGGAGCTCCAGGCCAGTTGGGGCTACAGGGAGATCCTGTCTCAAAAAGACCAGAATAAATTAATTAGTAAAGTAAAATAAAATGCTACTGCCACGTTGACCCATTTTCAACCTTCCTAGTGGTCAGTGCCTTGGTTCCCACTGCTTCCTACATGAAGAACATCAAGAAAGAAAATGGCATGTATTTTTCTTGATCCTTCGGTTGCTTTGGGTATGCATGTCAGCACTAAGATATATTATTTTGCATAATCATTATCTGGTTTCTTATCAAGCTTCTTTGCTAGACCATAAAGCTCTCCAGGCTGTAGTCTTCCAACTCCCCAGAACATAGCATTTCGCTGCACATCATAGATAAAAATTAAAGTGTTTATTGAAGGAAAGAAGAAAACAGCTGCACTATTAATTCATTGCTTTCTAAATTTTGCCTTTGACTTTGTAAAGGAAGGTCTGCACTAAATCGTGGAAGAATAGTCAACACAAAACTGAATTATAGGCTCTTCCTGGAAACTTTAAAATGTTAATGGTTTGATCTGTAAGGGAAACTTCCAGCAAGTCTCAATACTGAAATAGGAGGCATGCAGATACGGTATGTCCTCTCCTACGTCTGCTTCACCTATCAGTTGGTTAAAGTGCAGCAGCCACTAAGGTAGTCTGTGCCTTGGAGATAATCATCGACAAAATTATAAAACTTACAGCCATTTAAATATCACACACACACACACACACACACACACACACACACACACTCCTCTACTTCATTCTGAAAACGCACAAGCACAGCAAAGAGGAAAATAGACAACAATGTCTCTGGGTGGAAAACTGTTGAGAGAGCTAGAATAGGTTAAACACGGTATAGAAGGTTGCTAGGAGCCCACAGAGGTCGCCCAATTGTGAACACGCTAGCCATTCTTCAGAATTTAGCAAGGCTCAGGATCTGGAGGAATAGGACCCTCAAAAGGTACTAGTATGAAGTCAAGGTACTAGTCAAAGTCAATATAAGGGTTTGGGAGATGGCTCAATGGTTAAGAGCACTGGCTGCTCTTGCAGAGGACCAAGGTTTGATTCTCAGCACACACATGGTAGCTAACAACCATCCATAACTCCAGTCCTAGGAGATCTGACAGCCTTTTCTGACCTCCATGGACATTGTCTACATGTGTACACATACATCTGACATGTAAGGAAAACATACATACAAAATAAAAATAAATAAATTTTAAAAAGAATATCAATATAAAGTACAGCCAACCCTTTAGATCCACCCATCATAACTACTTCACCCACCCAAAGACAGACCTGGACGCAAAGATAGGAAGCAGGAGCCATTAGTAAAGTCCTGAGAGCATCAGACTCTTCCAGTCCAGCTTCTGCCTCCACCACCGCTCTCAAGGTCATACCGAGTCTTGTCATTCCCAAGAAAATGTTAAGTCAGGCATGGCGACTCGTACCTGTCACCCCAGTACTTGGGAAGCTGAGTGAAGCAGGAGGATTGCCAGAAATTGGAGGGCAGTCTAGACTATTTAATATCAGGCCAGCTAGGGCTACATAACAAGACTCAGTAAATAAACAAACAAACAAATCAATGGAACACTTGGGAAATAAAATAGATGAACTCTTCCAAGAGGTGGAGAAAAACAGCAGGCATCGAGAGAGAGAGAAGACGACAGAATGTGAGACTCAAGAAGCGTCAGTGGCCAGTGAAAGAGATCACAGGGGATTGTGGACTATCCCATGCAAGAAAGTGCTTGCCCTGAACACATGAGGGCCTGAGGTCGGTCCCCAGAACCCATGTTAAAACAAAACAACTGTTTCAGGACTGCATAGGAAGAGACAGGAGGGTCCCTGGGGCTCACTGGCCAGCAAACCTAGCTTACTAGGTGAGTCCCCAGCCAGCCAGAGACTGCTTTTAACGAGTGGATGGTGCCTGAAGAACAAACACTAGAAATTGTCCTTTGATTTCCACACACGTGTGCATGCACATCCATGCACGCCCACACACATGTACTTATATACACACAAACTCTCACATACATGCACACACAGACACACACATACACAGAGAGACACATATCTATATCTTATCTATCATCTATCTATATGTATATCTGTATCTGTATCTACCCATCTATCATCTATCTATCTATCTATCATCTATCTATCTATCTATCTATCTATCTATCTATCTATCTATCATTTATCTACCTACCTATCTACCTACCTATTTACACAGAGGCAGAATGGGGCTGCCCATAGTGACATACAACCGTAAGCCTAGCACTCCGGGGGCTGAGGCAGGACTGTTGTTACTTTGAGTCTAGCCTGGGTTATATAGTAAGATTCTGTTTCCAAAAACAAAACAGGACAAAACAAAGATGAAATCACAGGAAAGAGGGGAGAAACAGGCCACCAAAGAAATAGCAGAATGACATTTCCAAGCCCTTTAGCTTAACACAACCACTGAGTGTTCCACACAGTAAGAAAAGACCCAGGCACAGCATGCCATTTTGAGATTTCTGAATGGCAGAGAAAAGAGTCTGGCATAAAAATGACAGAGAATCAGAGTGACGAGGAGCCACAAACGGAAGCACAGACAGCTGGAGGACAATGACCGGTGCCTTCAAATCAGAACAAGACTTATTTTTAAGCTAGAATTCAATTTTTTAGCCAAATTGCCAAACAGACGAAAGGGTAGAATTGAGATATTTTCAGGCAGGAAAGTTTCAGTAATCTCACCTCATGTGCACTCTTTCTCAGGAAGGGAGTGCCACCAAAATGAGGCCTTAAACACGAAAAAAGAAAACAACAGGAACTGAGCAAGAGAGGCCCCAGCACAAGAGGGGAGGGATGAGCACTGCCTGGGTGACGGTGGACACGAGTCCTTGGACAGCTGGCCGGGATCCTGCCCTGCCCTGGAAAAACAGCAGGTGCGAAAGAGGGGCTGGGCTTCGGGGTCTTGAGACACTGATAGGTGATCCGTTCCTACTACCATGTGGAAAGTTTTGGGGAAAATTCTGGGTGATGTGGCATTTAGGAATAGTTACACACAAAACCAACCTGGCGAAAAAAACAAGGCAATTATTAACTCCAATAAAAACAAAAAGTCCAACAAGAAAGGAAAAGTAATTATAGTGTAGTGTTGGCTCAATAGAGAACATTATTTACACAGTTATAATAATATAAATTCAGAATATTGACTTATTGATCCGAAAGGAGAACCCAAGGGGTGTTACAGGAACAGATTTAAAATTGTCACGAACTAGAATAGTTACTAAGAAGAGAAATGGCAGGATGTCTTCTAGGCCATATATATTATTCAGAACTGTCAGAAGAAATCACTGAAATGAACAAACAATTGCACCTTCTGGGAAGCAGGAACAGTGATGAAGAGGGCGGCCAAGAGAATTTCATTTTTACCCCATTCATTTCTATTATTTATTTGTTTGTTTATTGTGTGTGTGTGTGTGTGTGTGTGTGTGTGTGTGCATGCACACACCATAAACCACACATGGGATCAGTGGACGACTTCTGGGAGTCAGTTCTCACCCCTTTACTTTGTTGGAGCAGGGTCTCCCTGATGTGCTAGATAGCCTAGGCTAGCTGGCTGGTGCGCTTCAGGGTGCTTCCGGGTCCACCTGCCATCTCCCTGTAGGAATGCTGGGATCACAGAGGTTCACCACCACATTCAGCTTTTTGCCTGAGTTCTGAAGATGGAACTTGGGTCGTAAGATGTGCCTTACCTGCTGAGCCCTCTCTCTTCTTAAAGCTGTTGAGGAATACTTGATTCTTAAAATGTTTATGTTATTTGCAGCTGCCATGCACTGATAATTGAAAAGGCTCATGATCAACAAATTGCATACATTTCTGCCCTCAAGAGTCATACAACTTAAATACAAATTTGAGCAAACCACACAGGCTACTTTCTAACATAACAAAGGCTTGGAGACTTCAGAACCAAGCCAAATGCATTTGTCTCTCCAATTTGTAGAAATATTTGAATGTTCCATAAACAGAATTTCCCATGTTTTCCTAAAATGTTTGAGAGATGAATCACCAGACCTTTACCATTGTCTGAGTACATCCGCACGTGGCAACTCTCATTAACCACAACAGGAAAATAGATTAGTGTTGGGAGAAGTTGACATGCCTTTTTATGGATCTAAATTCAAACAGAAAAAGCACTGTGGACAGCTGTGACTTGAGCCAAATCTTTACGCACAATGGGAAAGACAGGTGGAGACTGTTCCATTCTTGATTTGTGGAGAATGGTTTTGAAAGATGGAGCGTTGAAGGTCAGGTGCAGACTCAGAATGGTCCCTTGCGGTTCCCAGAAACATGCACTGCTTGAGGAAATAAATCACTGAAGAGTCACGGGCAATGTGACCTGCTAATTCATCTCCAAACTGCAATTTCTTCATCATAGTAGAAATCCTGGTAGACCAATAAGGACTTTCTGCCTCAAGCGGCCTCAGTGTGACCAAGCAGCAGAAAGCTGCCTCAAGACAATAATAATGTGTGAATGAGGGAGAATCTGTATCATTATCACCTCTTAATTACCTTTGGGGCATAAGGAAAGCAGCTGTGTAAAACACAAATCAAGGACCTGGGGGAGGAAGTGGCCTCCAACTGGCCCCTTGATGGTTAATTTAGAATTCTTCTGCCTCTGTGAATTATCTTTTTTTTTTTTAAACTGGGTATGGTGGCTGTGCCTTTATTTTCTTTTATTTGTTTGTTTGTTTATTTATTTTTGTCTTTTTGAGACAGGGTCTCCCTGTAGTCCCAGCTGGCCTGGAACTCACTCTGTAGACCAGGCTGGCCTTGAACTCACAAAAATCCGCCTGCCTCTGCCTCCCGAGTGCTAGGATTAAAGGCGTGCACCACCACGCCCAGCGTAACTACAATATTTTAAAAAGAGTTTACCTGCCATTGACTAAGAAGCAGGATAGATCAGAGATTAAAGGACTGGCTCCAGGATGGATCCAATAGTAAAGGACACACCTCCAGGAGGGCTGGAGAGAAAAAAATACGGAACAAGAAATAGCATTGCCTATTACCATTACTTGAAAGTTATGTGTTCTCTAGTAAAATAGAACTGTTTAAAAAAAAAAAGATGGGGGCTGGAGAGATAGCCTAGTGGTTAAGAGCACCGACTGCTCTTACAGAGGACCCAGGTTCCATCCCCAGCACCCATATGGTGGCTAAGAACCGTCTGTAACTCCAATTCCAGGAGAACTCCAGTTCCAGGGGAATACGAGACCCTCTTTTGACCTCCACAGCATTGTACAACACGGGTGCACAGACCTACATGCAGACAGTACATTCATACACATACAAGAATAAATAAATAAAAAAAGAAGCAAAGCATAATTGGGGCAGTAGCACATGCCTTTAATTCCAGCCCTTGGGAAGCAGAGGCATGTGGATCTCTGTGAGACTGAGGCAAGCCTGATCTATACAGCATGTACCATGCCATCTGGGGCTATAGAGAGACCCTCTCTCAAAAGGGACCAAAAGAAGGAAAAAAGAAAAATATAAAACAAAGAAGCACAGTGTAGTGGCTAGAGAGATGGTGGCTCACAACGGTCTGTAACCCAGACCAGGGGATCCGGGGACCTCTTGAGGGCTCGTCTGTCCTCTGCAAGCACAGCACACATATGGCACACTTACATACATGGAGGCAAAATGCTCATCCACATAAAATACAAAAATAAAATAAAATAAAGTTTCTCAAAAGAAGCAAAATAAAGGTCTATGGTTGATTCAGTTCCAATGAAAGAATTTGGTGCCGAATTTCTGGAAGCTCATCTTACTCAGGCTCAAAGCTTAAAGTGGACCCCCCACCCCCATCCATCTGCTGGCCCCTAGTCGTCACACCACTGGACAGAGCCTGACACATTTATTTTACAATGGAACTCAAGACACAAGGGACACTTTGTGTGGCTATGATTGTGTATTTCCCTCTCTCTTTCTATCCTTTCTCTTTCCTTTCCATAGACTTTTTTTAAAAAATTTAATTTATCTTATTATGTGTATGAATGTACTATCTGCATGTAGGTCTGTGCACCCATGTCATGCAATGCTGCAGAGGTCAGAAGAGGGTATCGGATTCCCCTGGAACTGGAGTTAAAGATGGTTCTCAGCCGCCATGTGGGTACTGGGGATCGAACCCGGGTTCTATGCAAGAGCAGTCGGCACTCTTAATGGCTAGGCCATCTCTCCAGCCCCTCCATAGACTTTTTGAAAAGATTCTACTTTCTTCTATTTTATGTGTATGAGCTGTTGGCTTGTGTGTATATAAGTGTACATACGTACGCTTGCGTGTGTATAAGTGTACATGCGTACGCTTGTGTGTGTATAAGTGTACACGTGTACGCTTGCGTGTGTATAAGTGTACACGCATACGCTTGTGTGTGCATAAGTGTACACGCGTACGCTTGGTCCCCATGGAACCCAGAGGAGAGTGCTGCGTCCCCTGAACCTGGAGTTAAGGACAGGTGTTAGCCACTGTCTGTGTACTAGGAACCCAAACTGGGTCCTCTGGAAGAGCAGTGCGTGCTCTTAGCCACAGAACCATCTCTTCAGCTCCTTTCCCTTCTTTCTGTTCTAGGGATCAAACTTGGGGTCCCATGCTTTTGAGGCAGGCCCTCTCCCTGCTGAGCCATATCCCCAACCCCTGTGATTTCTTAATAGAAAAGCCCAGATTTTATTTTCTACAGCAGTCAACATAATGTCATTCATCTAAAAGCTATTCAATGAGTATTAATTGGATAAAATACATGTTTCCTGTTACTATGCTGTAGTGTGGGAGTTAATGGATTAGCAAACCGACATTCCTGAAGTGACACACCTCAAGCCAACTATTTAGGAAGAAAAGTCGCTTATTCAAGTCACAGTTTTGGAGGGTCACGTTTGAGCTCAGGTGGCCCCTTTGAGTTCTGTGAGGGCAGCAGATGGGGTCACATTATGGTGAGAATATAATGATGCTCTTGAACCAGTATAAGTGCAGAGGGTCTCATGGAGTCAGACTGAGGTTTTAATGTACATCCTCTCTCAAGGAACACTGAGGAAGGCTCAGGAAAGCCACTTGAATCCTCGTTGAGGACATTTCCCTACTGGCTTACAGACCTCCCTCTAGGCCCCTCCTCTTAAAAGATTCCATACCATATTCCTAGGATTATCACCCTGGAGACCATGAAGCTTTGGGGACTCAACCTAACCAGGCAGGCAGGGCTAGACAGGAAGCTTCCGGGGTAAGGTACGTGCCTGTGAGCACAAGGACACAAGTTCAGTCCCCAGCACCCATGTAAAAAAGCTGGACTTGGTGGTGCTAGGGAGGCAGAGGCAGGACATTCTTAGGGCTTGCTGCCCAGCCAGTCTAGATTATTTTGCAAGTTCCCGGCCAGTGACAGACCCTGTCACAGGAAAAAAGAATAATGTGAACAGTGCCTGAGGAAAAGCATCTGAGTTTGTCCTGACCTCTGTAGGAGGCACATGCACACTCCTTCCCCCTCCGCCCCCCCCCAACACACACCAAGAAGCCAGACTTCGACTGGGTCTGCTCATCACATATGACAGTCATCAAAGCTTCCTTAAGCAGAAACACAAGAAGCACATTTTCTCCCAGGCAAGGGGAGAAGGGAGGACCGCTCTATATCTTTCTCTTCTCCATACCCTTCAGACTCTCACGAATTCTTTGTATGCACAAAGTATAAAATGCTGAAAAGTAGCTGGGTGTGGTGGCGCACGCCTTTAATCCTAGCACTTGGGAGGCAGAGGCAGACGATCTTTGTGAGTTCAAGGCCAGCCTGGTCTACAGAGTGAGTTCTAGGACAGCTGGGGCTACAGGGAGACCCTGTCTCGAAAAGACAAAAAAAAAAAAAAATGCTGAAAAGTGAGTCTTGAAGTATCTCTGCCCACTGGTTGGCCAGGGCTAGGTGGTTTTGTGTGGTTGAACCTGTGGCCCTTTTTCTGTCTCTCTACGCAAAAGGCCGTCATCAGCATCAGTTTTGTCTTTGCGAGATGCTCTGTGGGAGTTCAAAGTCACAGGAACACAATTCCCATTATCGCCTCAAGATTCTGCCCTGACTCCTCTGCAGCTGCAGGAAAGTCCCTCTTGGTTTCTGGTTATTGGCTGTGATATTAAATGCTCCGAAGACAAATCATTCCTCTACAGGTTGATGAAATCATTTGCAACTTTCCAAAGAGAGACCGGGCGGGGGGGGGGGGGGGGGGGGAGAGAAAGGGAAAGGAAGGGAAGGTGGGGCTGAGGGAGAAGACAGGGTTGGGAATATATTTAGCCAGAAAATGCAAACTGTTGGTTCTTTAGCCAAGTTCTCCACCCAGAGATAGATGAAGAAAATAACACGATGGGATTTTATTCAGCCGTAAAGAAAACAACGAAATCATGAATTTTCAGGAAATTGAATGAATGGGAACTCATGTTAAGCGAAATAAACCACTCAGAAAGACACTGTTTTCTTACATACAGACTGTATATCTAAATGTATGTATCTGTACATATACATACGTTTGTGTGTGCCTATTTGTTTTTGTGTATGTCTGTCTGTATATACGTGTGGTGTGGGTGTATGGTGTGGGTAGGAAGGAGACCAGCAGTGTGTGGAGGGTAACATAAGAACAGCACGTAGGGCTGGAGAGATACCCTAGCGGTTAAGAGCACCGACTGCTCTTGCAGAGGACCCGGATCGATCCCCAGCACCCACATGGCGGCTGAGAACCGTCTGTAACTCCAATTCCAGAACTCCGGCTCCAGGGGAATCCGAGACCGTCTTCTGACCTCCGAGGCATTGCACGACACGGGTGCACAAAACTGCATGCAAACAGCACATTCATACACATACAAAAATAAATAAAATTTAAAAGAACAGCATGTAATGACGTGCAGGGCTGAAGATGCCACGGCAAAACCTCTTCCTCACCCACGAACTCATAAAAATACACGTGATAAATACGCATGACACTGGGAGTCTCCTGGAACCCCATGGCCAACTGCTGTAAGGGGGGTTTCTCCCAGCTGGCATGGTGAGTCTTGTTATACGGCTTTAGCTAAAACACATACACACACACACACACACACGCGCACACACACGCACACGCACGCACACGCACGCTGCGCACACGCACGCACACACGCACACACACTCGCGCGCACACACATGCACGCACATACGCACACACATACACACGCATGCACGCACAAACACACGCACGCATGCACGCACACACACGCACACGCGCACGCACGCACACACACGTGCGCATTCTTCAGTAGGCTTTGAACTTTGAAGTCCTCCCTGAGGACTAACTCTCCTTCTATCAGAGGATACTATCCAAGCCGCCAAGGGAGAAACCCAGTCAATGGTCCTACCCAGCTGCAAAGTCTCATAAAGAATGCCTGGGGGCTGGAGAGCTGGCTCAGCGGTTAAGAGCACCTCTGCTCTTGCAGAGGACCTGGGTTCGATTCTCAGCACCCACATGGTGGCTAAGAGCCGTTTTTAACTCCAGTTCCAGGGGAATCCGACACCCTCTTCTGATCTCCACAGTATTGCACGACAAGTGTGCACCTACTTACATGCAGACAGTACATTCATACACATAAAATAATAAATAAATAAAAACTAAATAATAATAAAAAAAAAGAAAAGAACGCCTGGCGCAGCAAGCTAGCCTGCTGTTGCAGTAGTGGTACTTTTTGTCTCGGGGATATTCAAAAGCTGTCTAATTGAAATTAAGGTCTGCTCAGTGGGAGGAAACTTGTATGTGGTACTGCAAACGTCGCCATATACATATGGCTGGAGAGGTCACAGCTCCTGGAGGAAAACCTACCTTTGCACCATCCCTAGAACATAATTTCTTATTGTATTCTAAATATGTATCTTCATGTTTACAGACAAGTGTACCTCTCATCACCCATCAAAGAAGCTTCTTTCTGAAACAGACGGAGACTAATACAGAGTTCCACAACTGGTAAAATACAGAGAACAAGTGTCTGTGAGACACTCAGCCTTAAGTGACAGGTCTTCAACACAACCTCTACACACAGGATGAAGGCGTCTCTCATCTCTCATCTCTTCTCTCACAGAGAAGGTCCTTATGAGGCAGATGGTGATTAACTCAGAAACTCACGATTGGCCAATGTACAGAAAACACAAGCTGCGGAGTGCTTATCTCCAATAGGACACCCATTTCAAACTTCTGCCTTGAGAGGCTCGGGGATCATTGCAGAGAAGAGGCGGAAAGATTGTAAGAGCCACAGGTGGTGGACAACCACAAGGAAATAGTTTTCCGGACAGTTTCACGTATGAACTCACAGCAATGGTGACAGCACAAGTCCCATGTAAGTTCAAACTAGACAAAATCCCAGCCTAGATATTATGTGTGTGTGTGTGTGTGTGTGTGTGTGTGTGTGTGTGTATCAGAATACATTAAATTGGGGGGAAGCAATAAGAGGAGGTACAGTAGAAGAGGGAACCTAAATACCATTAAATTATGTTGTATAAAAATTTTAAAATACACATGACATGAAAGTAGAAGTGGGAGTGCTGGGGGTCTGCAAGAGGAGGAGGAGGGGGAGGGGATGATCAGCCAAAAATTACAGGTGAAAATGTTATAATGAGGGGTTGAAGAGGATGCTCAGCAGATAAGAGCACTTGCTGTTCATCCAGAGGCTCCAGGACCCATATCAGTCAGCTCACAGCTGTCTGTAACTCTAGTTCCAGTGGCTCCAATGCCCTCTTCTGTCCTTCATGGGCACTGCACACATGTAAGTGCACATAACACGAGACAGTCATACACATAAAATAAAAATAAATCTTTTGAAACAAGAAAACATCATAATGGAACCTATTACTTTATACACTAATGTAAATCAGAAATACATAACTCAAAATAAAACATTGGACCTTAAACTTTGCCTGTCTTGTTATTTTTATTTTTACTCATTTTGTTTTCTTTTCTGAAACCTGTTATATTCATGAATGCAGAGTGATCTAAATCTAAGATTATCCCTCAAATCTGAAGTTAGCATAAAACCACAACGATGAGTCGGCAGCGGAGACAACCACAGATCCCATTACTTGGACGTGAAAAAAGAGATTACAAAAGTATTATCTAAATTAACACTCACTCTGATTTTTCTACAGTTCTTCTATCTTGTGTTTTGTAAAAAAGATAAATGGGTCATTTGAACTTTAAGGAGAAATAAATAGTTCAGGCAAGTGTGGTTTGTTGGGCCTTTCTCAGCTGTAACTCGGGAGGGAGCAGATGATATAAGAACAGATATGGGGCTGGAGAGATGGCCTAGCTGTTAAGAGCGCCAACCGCTCTTACAGAGGACCCAGGTTCAATCCCCAGCACCCACATGGCGGCTGAGAACAGTCTGAAACTCCAATTCTAGGAGAACTCCAGGTCCAGGGGAATCCGACGCCCTCTTCTGACCTCCACAGCATTGCACAACATGGGTGCACAAACCTGCATGCAGACAGTACATTCATACACATACAGAAAATAAATAAAAAATAAAAAAAGAACAGATAGATGTGTGTGTGAGAGAGACAGAGAGAAACAGAGACAGAGAGAGACAGAGACAGAGAGAGAAGCCTCCTGCTTAGCTTCACCCAGACCCTCCTCCCACACCCATTCTCCAAATCCCTGGCACTTCTTTTCTTCTAGAAATTTCTGGAAGCCAATCCTCAGTTCTACCCTCATACTGGCATCTCACTAAGATGAAGACTAAGTTTTTGCCTTAGGTGATGCTATCTGGGAATATCCTGCTGCTAGCTCTGATAACCTCATGAATCTATCCCTCCCCTTCCCCTTGGTTAGAACTGAAGGTAAATAAAGACAGGAAGTGGATGGACTGACTGCCAGTGTTATTCCTGGAGGAGAGGAGCAGGTGACAGCACACGGCAGAACAGCGATTCCTGCCTGCCTGCCAGCCAAGCAAGCGAGCTCTGCAATTCCACATTAGGCTGTGGTGGAAGCTATGTGGTTTGAATGTGTACTGTTCCTCGTAGGCTCCTGTGTGTGAACATTTGGGGTGCTGTTTCAGGTGACTGTGAAATCTCTGGGCATGGGGGTGGCTGCTGGCTGTGGGGCAGTAGTGGTCTTGACAGGTAGAGGCCGGCTGGCTCCCAGTTGCGCTCTCCGCTTCCCGGTCAGCAACAGGCACCAAGCACCTGCCCTGTGCTCCCACTGCCGTGGACCAAGCTCTCGGCCACGTTTTTCCCACCGTGAGGGAAGTTACTTACAGTCAACCTCTGTCTTCCACACACATCGACACACATGAGCATACATGCCCACATTCGCATGTGTATGCATACACAAATGTACATGCACCACAAACATGGAGCTCTTTTAACCTCTTGTATTTGCTCATGGTTTGTCCTTGAGTTTTGGTCTCCAGCTGGGATCCTACACCACCATGAAGAGAGGCCTGGTGAATTCTTATTCCAGTGTCATTCATAAGGAGGAAGGAAAGGCTGTGGCCCCTCCCGCTCTGAAATTACATGGTGGGGAGGCCGGGAGAGAAGAAGGGAGCTCAGTGGTTAACATGTACAAAGTTGGACTCGATCGTTTTCTGAACAACTCAGTTCACATAGGGTCAGAGTCTACAGCATTAATATTACACTATGCTAAACTTTAAGTACATAGTAGGTATAATAGGCTTTTATGTACTGTGAGGCCAAGGATGTAATCATCATGCAAAGCATTGTTTGCATTAGAGAAAGGTGTTCCAAAGTTCCTTAGAGGCTTCTTAGCAGTGAACGCTTAGGACACAACTCCTACCTAATTTGCAAATTTCCTGTTTGATTATAAGTCACCGGTAGTCATTTCCCTTGAAGAATCTACAGCAGATCTTACTGACTGAACCAACAGCAATTAAGCCCCAATAATGATCTGCTTTGAATTTACCTGGCTACAAAGCCCAGACCTTCAGAGGCTGTCGGTACTCTCAATTTGAAACCGTGCTCCAGCAGAGTTCTGTTTGCAGTACATTCTGTTCAGTGGATTGTCATTGCCCAGAGGACAACCTGGGTCTTAGTGACCTTTCGATCCTCCGAGCTTTGCAGAGTCTACTGCCCACACTAGGAGCTGGAGAATCTTTACCGAATGACAGCATTGACCTGGCTGTTACCTGGCTTCAAAAAATCCTGACCTGATTCCATGAATTTTTGAATAACTACCACGAGGTTGGCCCCATAGAAGAGGAAAAATGGACAGTTGAGGAGATAATCTTTAGTCACAGATATTACCCTTCAGAGCTAGAGGCACAGAAAGGCACGTATCCCATCGTGTCACTTACACGTCGTGGAAGCTGAAAAGATTGTCCTTCATAGCAGTTGAGAATAGAATCTGTTCCAGAGATGCTGGGAAGGATGTGGAGGAGGGTATTATGGTTTGGATCTGAAGCTCATGTGCTGAAGGCTTGGTTCTCAGTGCAGCAGTGTTCAGAGTGGGGGTCTTGGAAATTGATTGCATCATGACGAATGCCCTCACTGATGACCTCACAGCTTAATGGGCTATTGGGAGGGAATGGAATCTTTAGGGGTTGGGGCTTAGTTGGAGCCTTCGAAGAGTCTACTTGGTCCTATCCCCCCCCCCCCGCCTCCACTCCCACCAGGCCACCGTACTCCAAGTAGGTTTCCCCATCACACATGTTCTTCTGTGTGCTGCCTTGGCACAGGTTCAAAAGCAGTGCAGCCAGCTGAATGTGGACTGAAACTCCCAAACCCTGAGCCAAAACAAATCTTCCCTGTCTTTCAGGTGTTTGGCCACAGTTATAGAAAGCTGACTCACAGAGAGGACTCAGAGTGTCATCAGATAGGGAGCACATTCTAATTGACAACACACTAGGATAAGTAAACCACCAACAATGAATTGTGTGTGGATTTCAAAATAGCCAGTAAAGATTATTTTGAGTGTTTCCAACTCAAAACAATGACAAATGTTTGGGTGATGGATGTGCCAGCTGCCCTGTTCTGATCAGCACACATTGTATATTTTATTGATTGATTATGAGTGTATTACCTGCTTGTATGTAAGTGTATCCCTGTCATGCAATGCCCATGGATGGCAGAAGTGGTGTTGAATTCTCCTGGAACTGGAGTTTCAGGTAGTTGTTAGCTGCCCTATGGGTGCTGGGAACCAAACACTGGTCCTCTGCATGAACAGCCAGTGCTCTTAACCACTGAGCCATCTCTCTAGCCATGTGTGTATGTTTTGAAATATTACAATGTAACCCCATATCTATATTATTATGTATCAGTTAAAAATTTAAAAATCCAGTATTGTAAGTGAGAATTCACTGGCACCTGGCTGTGGCACCCTTGCCTTACATGGAGGAGCTTTCCTGTCTACTGGCCATGTTTCTGGAAGGCCGGACATGTGCGTGACACTGTCTGCACAGATTTAACCTAGTACCCAAGAAAAAAAAGCACAGAAATCCTCTCAAGTTCAGTTAGATAGCAATGCTTTTGTAAATGTGTGACTCAAGTAAAATAAAGTGCCACAAGTAGAGCTGTTGTGGGCCGCTCAGCTCCGGAGTATTGGAGATAAACTGGATTCCAACCGGTGTGCTACCAGCATCACTACAGTGCTGGCGGAGATGCCCGGGAAGAAGGCCTGGAAGAGCCCGCAGCAGAGCCCGAGGCCTACGTGGATGCCAGCAGAGCTGGTAGCTTGGTGTGCTCAACTCAGGAGAATTGGAGACAAACCCGACTTCTGGCAGAAACTTCTGAATTTGATCTCCAAACTTTTTAATAACCTTATTTCTTCAGACCCTTTGGAATGGAAAAGAAGTTTTCCCAGTTGGTGCACATTTCTGTTATAGGAGGGACTGTAGGACTACAGGGAGGGATGTGAAGGAACACTGGCTTGCTTTTGCTTCCCTTCATGGAAGTAGGAATGATAAACTTAGATGAAAATGGGTTTCTGAGGAAGATCTCCTAGAAACCATTCTTTGAGATGTGAGACCATAAAACCACTTCATTTATTTTAAAATAAGACTAGACAAGCCCTGGAAATAGGGGAGTGATTAGTAGTACATTTCTATTTTGGTAAGATAATTGATCAAAAAATACAGAAAAAATGTATTTTTGCTGAAGGTTGATGCCCAGAAGGCTTGACAGGTGATTTTGTTGGATGTGGGGAAGAAATAGTTAAGTATGTATTTTTGCTTTTAAATAACAACTACAGAACAATGTATGATGTTTTGTTTTATATGAACAGCTTTGGTAAGAGGAAGCATTTTATTTTGATAACACTGAATGTCATGGAATATTGATTTCAGAGTTCACTACAAACTCAAATTTTATTGTTCCTGTTTAGATGAATTTTTAAGTGTGTTACTATAGTCATTAACTGAAAAGTATTGGAAAATGAGGAAGTATTTGGAAAATATTAAACAGAAGTATATCAGGGTTACTTGGAGCCAGTAAAGCTTTCTAAGACCAAATACTAAGTGGTAAAGAATGTTGAAATTGTATATAACTTTAGATTGAAAAATAAGGAACTTTTAAATTGAGGTAATTAAAACCTTATTAGGTTTAGAGATACTCCTAAGAAGGTTCTAAACGTTTATTAGAATACAATAGAGTTTCACAAATTTCATTATTTAATCTTATTAAACACTTAAATAGGTATTCCTGAAAAGATACACTGATGTCCAACAGGTGGATTATTCAGAGAAATGTAAATGAAAACCATGATGATATACCATCTTATACTAGATTATAGCTAGATTGGCTGTTATTAAAAATATGAACAATAACAAGTATCAATAAGGATGTGGAGGAAGAAAACGAATCCTAGTATATCTTCATTAGTAGCATAAGGTAGTGTACACATTTTGGAAAATAGTATGAAGGTTCCTTTTTAAAAAATAAGCATATATATTCAAAACAACTGAAAGAAAGAGTTTTACATGTTCTTACCACAAAGAAGTGATTAATAAGTCTCATTTGACCCTTCCAGAGTTGATCCATATGTTGAAACTGAACCTCATAAATACATAACTATTTGTCAATTAAAATTAAAAATTGTCACCAGGAGTAGTGGTGCATGCTTTTAATCCTAGCACTTGGGAGGCAGAGGCAGGCGGATCTTTGTGAGTTCAAGGCCAGCCTGGTCTACAGAGTGAGTTCCAGTACAGCTGGGGCTACAGGGAGACCCTATCTTGAAAAGACCAAAAAAAAATTTTTAATTGTCTAAAAAGAGGAAGTAATCTCATAATTGAGTTTTACCAGGAATATTTATTTTCCCTATTTATAATTAAGATATTTTTGTTTAGTTTGAAAATGTGTATTAGTTTCATTTTTGTTATGAGATAATATTTCATAACCACTTGAATGACAGTAGGAATGGGTTTTTTTTTAAGAATGTTATGTTTGATGAAAAGTTACCTCAGCAGTTAGTGGTCCTTGGTATTAAGATTGTTTATTTCAAAGATTTTCTTTTCTTTGCTTAAAGGCAGATTTTTGCCAAATAGGTATTTATGGTCTGTAACTGTATTTATATGTATGTACATGAGGATGAAGTATTAAAAATTACTACCAACTATCAAAAAAAATTTTAAATCCAAAGTCTATTCTTAAGGAGATCACCATTTAATTGATCTAAGACTAACTTAGGGGACAAGCAGAGGACAACAGAAGCTGCCACATAATTAAGCTGTCAATGACTTAGAAGGTGAGTGTGAGGTCACAAGACAGGGGTGTAGTGTGAGCTGGAGGAACTAGGGGAAGTGTTTGAGATTCCAGACACAGGTTGTCCCATAGAATGCAAGGAAGAGCAAGGGTCTGTGAAGACAGGGGCTGGGCTGAGTCTGTTCAGGCATCAGTGAGGGGGGAGACATGGGTAGGTGGAGCCAACTTCCAATGGCCTTGGAAGCCCACGTCAGACATGCAGACAAATGTGGTAGCAGACGGAGGCAGTCCAGGGCGTTTCTGGGCAAGAGTCACTTAGTCTTCTCTTCCTCCTCTGACGGCTGAGGTAACTCATACTGGCTTTGATGCTAATGATTTCCTGAAAATGCGGCAGATGACAGTGGTGGTAGCATCAGGAACTTGGGTCTGCTTCCCAGATGGTGGCGCATCCAGACCAGCCAGGAAGCATCATCATTTCTCTAAGTTCTGCGACTTCACACAAGTTGAAGGGAAAAGGTGAGGCTGGGATAAAGAGCTTTTCTCCACAGCCTCAGAAGGTTGTGCTTCGCAAGAGACATCTGGTACCATCTTCTGTCTGAGAAGGTTTCCATGCGTGTATCTTTTTGCAGGCTAGAGAAGAATCTGATCAGAGGGGCGTGGGAGGTGGAGTCAGTTGGTGGAGGGCCTGTTATGCCGGCTCAAGAACCTGAGTTCAGTCCTGAGCACCCATGGAGATGCACAGCTGTGATCCCGGAACCAGTGAAGCAGAGACAAGCAGGACTGGCCCGCCTAACTGGATCAGTGAGCTTCTAGCTCAGCTAGAGACCCTGCCTCAAAAAATAAGGCAGAGTGACAGAAGATACAGCACTGACCTCTGAGCTCCACGCACACACATAGGGACACATACACACTGCACCACACACGTACACACACACACACACACACACACACACAGTCTTGGACCTCAAGATTGACTGATAATCTTCCATCTCTCCAAATCAAAATTTTCTATAACAAGTCTTTATCTCTGAACACAAAGGAAATATGCCCGATGGATTATATAATAATGGCTAGCATATGGGGTGTGGTGGTGCACGCCTTTAATCCCAGCACTCGGGAGGCAGAGGCAGATGGATCTCTGTGAGTTCAAGGCCAGCCTGGTCTACATAGTGAGCTCCAGGCCAGATGGGACCTAAGGGATACCCTGTCTCAAAAATACCAAAAAAAAAAGGCTATCCATGAAAATAAATTTTCCACCATACTTACTCTGCTTATCTCCAAATAATTGTTTGAAGCCTTTATGATGGTGATAAAGTGTCAGAGCTTTAGCAAAATAAAAATATGCCATAAAATAAATTCCTTTCAAATTTTATGCAAATTACCCAATTTGAATAAAATAAACATTAATTAAGTTTACATATGCAGATTGATTCTAACTAGCCATGTTTTCGTACTTAGTTATTAACTGCAATCTCACTGCAATTGGCCCTATCATTTAGAAAATATTAACAGAAGAGCACCTTAAGTGTTTTAAATGTCTAAGCATTAACTGAAATATTATCATTCAGACAAAAGGATGTGTGTTTGAAAATACAGTTTGAAACAATAAGAAGTAATTTTATGAGTCTAATTTTATGTTCATTAGAGAGCTTGCTCGAGAACAAAGAGAGCGTGAATATTTGTGTCCCTCTCTATCTGTGGTCATACTGATTTCCATCAAACGGTGCTAGGATGGGTCCTTGTGGGAACAGTGAGAAGGTCTTCTATCAGTGAAGAAGCTGTCAAAGATGTTTGGGGAGAAATGTTGAGGTGTTTGATCTTCTGTTTTATATGCCAGTGAATAATCGTAGCAGCTTTAATGAACGTGTCCTTTGCAGCCTAAATACATTTCAAATCACATTTCCAACAGACACAAAGTAAGAGTCATTGCTTACAAAATCCATTTTGCAGGTACAAAAACTGATTGCAAGAATGAATGACTTAGCTAAAGACAGATTGCCAATAGCAGACAAAATCAAATCTGTCTGACTTTCAGCTCAAAGTTCTTTTCACTAAATCTTATTTCTGACTCGGATGTCACCAGCACTGAGCAAGCTCTTCCCTAGTCCAGAGAAAGAATCCCAAGGAAAACACAGGGGCTCTTATAATAATGTATCTCCTATCACACCCCTCTTACACAGGCAATTAAGATGTTGGTCCCCCCAAATTACAGATCATCAAAATTACTCAGGAGGCTTCATGAACATGCAACAGGCATGCCCATCAATAGAATGGATAAAACACAGTATGGAGAGGGGGAGTTCTTTTAAACTTCTTTTTCCAAAAAGCACATAGATTCATACAGACACAGATGTAGAAACACTAATCGACTGTCTGATTTGCTTCCCATGTGCTTTGCGTTCCTCTTTGGAAGCTTTCTGCCTCTCATAATTCATCTTCTTTTTCATTTTCTAAATCCTCTATTCCTTTAGTCTTATAAAAGTTCTCCCCCACCCCAAAGGCTTTTGATGATTGTGGAAGTTTGGGAAGCAGTTGACATTAGAAGAATCCAGGACCCTATGCTTTTGAATGAAAGGATTAAGCTTCCGCCATTTGGGCCACAAGTATCTGACTAACCATCTTGCCAGCATTTCCGGAAATTTTTTTTCTGAGCAAGAAGATTCATAAGTAGTAGCTATGCAGAAAAGAAGAAAGACCCAGGTACAGTAGTTCATGGTCAGTGTTATTCTGAGATCTCTTATAATGCTCCGAGTGGCAATCTTATGTGAGCGAAAAGGGCTTTTTCTAAGGAAACAACATGGCATTGATCTTCTTTTACAGTTTCTGTTAACTAGTATCATAATAAGATTCATTCAAAAATATGATAAAATAGAACAACAAGCTTACTATTCCCTCAGAATTCTTGGCACCTAATTTAAACGACTCCAACACTGTCATAAATTGGTAAGCATATCCTGAATACACTTGTGTTGATTAGGAATATGTTAGACCATCATCCATATGCATAAGTCTCATGGGTGGTTCTCCAGTCATACACACAAGTGACACAATGGAACGAAGCAAAAATGCATCCCCTGCATCCACCCTTCCATGACTACTGCAGCCAAGTGGTCAGAGCTGACACATCATGCAAGCACACACTTTCATCTAGTACTGGAGGCTGAGTGTGCTTGGCACTGTGCTAGGAATTGAATTTACAATGGAGAACTGGTGGGCATGGCCCCCGCCTTTCTAGAACTTACACTCCAGGCTTCCAGCTAGGGAGACAAAGAAGCACAGAGCTGTTTGGATCTGGGATGTCCCCCAATGTCCATGTGTAAAATGCTTGGTCTTCAGTTTGATGGTACTGGGAGATAGTGGGATAATTTTTTAATATTTTATTATTTTATGTTTATGAGTATATTTCCTGCATGTATGTATGTGCGCCCATGTCATGCAATAGCAGCAGAGGTCAGAAGAGGGTTGTCAGATCCCTGGAACTTGAGTTATAGGCGGTTGTTAGCTATCATGTGGGTGCTGGGATTTGAACCTGGGTACTCTGCAAGAGCAGCCAGTGTTCTTAACTGTTGAGCCATCTCTCCAGCCCCATGCAGTGGAACATTAAGGGGAGGGGCTAGTAAGAGGTTGCGAATTATTGAGGATGTATCCCTAATAATGGGACACAGATTACCAATCCTCCTCCTCCTCCTCCTCCTCTTCCTCCTCCTCCTCCTCCTCTTCCTCTTCCTCCTCTTTCTCCCCTTGGTTCTCTACTTTCAAATCCTAGACACAAGGTAAGCAACTTTGCTCTGCCATCATGTGCTACTACAGGTCTAAAGCAAAGTTGTTCACTCTTCACAAACTGAAACCTCTAAATCTGAGGCCCAACAAGTCTTTTTCTCTTTGTAAGTTGATTGACTCAGCTATTTGTTATAGTCATGGAATGCTAACACACCTGGCATCTAGACCCTCAAATAGCAATGCAGATAAGTACTTTACTAGGATATTAAGGAAAAATCAATGCCAGCTCTGAGGGTCCTGTCCTCACAATCTCATCAAAATCTTATCACCTCTCAAGGTCCCACCTCCTAATGCATCCATTAAGGTGATGTCTTGACATATGTGAATTTATTTTTTTTAAAGTGGAAGTATATTTTAATATTGATAAAGATTTTCTTTCTTTTTTCTTTTTTCTTTTTTTTTTTTTTTTTTGTCTTTTCGAGACAGGGGTTTATTTGTAGCCCCAGCTGTCCTGGAACTCACTCTGTAGACCAGGCTGGCCTTGAACGCACAAAGATCTGCCTGCCTCTGCCTCCCAAGTGCTAGGATTAAAGGTGTGCGCCACCATGCCTTACATTTGTGAATTTAGAGGGACACAAATATGCCTTGGCCTGTACTGCCCAACAGTAGAGCCGCCTGTGGCTACCCAGAACTGGGCTCATCCATTTTAAGATGCACTGTGTGTATAGAATACACAAACTCCCCTAAATAGCTCATTGTGTATTTTTTTAATTAATTAATTAATTTTTTTATCAAATCTAGACCCGTGTCCCCCCATCCCCCCACCCCACCAGAGCTCATGCATTCTGCCAAACATGATGTATTTTATTTTTGTATTGATGACACATTGAAGTGATAGTATTCTGGATACATTGGATTATAGTAACACATTAAAATTTAGCTTTCAAATTTCTTTTACTTTTGTTTAAGATTGCCTTTAGAAATTTACAGTGACTTCTGGGGCTTCAATTTGTGTTTGGTGTTAGATTTCTATTGGATGTGTGTGGCCTATCCACGCACATTCTCAAATGGACTTCCCCTGGAGACCATGTTGATGTCCTGAAGCAGCCCTTGGTTGTTACAGCTGAGGGGAGAAGGCGCACCCAGTGCAGCTGTCCAGGAGCACTCTATGGTTCTTAGGCACAGGGCAGCCTCTCCTCATGTCAAAGCACTGACTGTCCCCACATGCCAATGGAGCCAACATGGAGGGAACAGTTACAGAAGCATGTACTTCAGGCCAGTGAGATGACTCAGTGAGTAAAGGCTCTCTACCATCAAGCCCAACAGCCTGTCAAGTCCCAGGACCCACATGCTGGGAGGACGGAATCAACTGGAGATTGTCCTCTGGCCTCCACATGAGTGCTGTGGCTTGCACACTCCTGCAAATACATGCATACAAAATAAAGTAAGTTTTAAAATGTTAAAAAAAAATGAAAGACCTTAATGTGAACAAGTGAACAGTCTTTAATGGGAGACCTCCATAAACCCTGAACCATAAAGCAATTCTTGCTTTGCAAACAAGTCTGTCTGGGACCCTCATAAACCCCAACCATAAAGATCTGCCTTGCAAAGAGTCCCTCAGAGATCCTTATCCGGACTGCAGGCCCTAAATTTTCTGCCCAGGTCCCATGACTTTATTTACATACACTTAGATACCTAAGTTCCCCATGCTGCTTGGTGGCTATATTCCTAAGAACACCTAAAGTTGTCCTCTGGCCTCTACACACACACATACACACACTCACACACACACACAAACATGTACACAGGTATGCCAAAAAGAAAAAGAAACTGGGCAAAATCAGTCTGCAACATTCTAGAAATTGCTTTTCCTTTCAAAGCGTGCCTGGTTTCAATCAGTTTATTTGCCATGTGCTTTTTCTTATTCGTAAATAATAGCGTTCTGATTACTCCCAATTTTCTGGTCCTCTGGACTGCAGTGAGAGGTAATAACCATATTTGGCTGTGATACACAGAGTATTCGGAGTTGAGGGATTCAAGGAACATGAGGCCTCCGGCTGAGTCTCTGGGACTCTTACTTTTCTATTTGGGTAAGTACACAGAGGAGAAGCGCAGGCCTCATTGAAGTCCTCCGCAAACAGCTCCAGGAAGCAGCTTCTTTGCTCGGTCCCCAAGCGTGGAAACCTTCCCCTGCCAGCCCGCCCCCATGTCTTCCTGAAAACCATACTTCTTAGAACTTGCAGCTCCACAGGATGGCTCCCCTTGGCTTCTCTTGCTCAAACTGCAACTGTTAACTTGAGACCTAGATAAATAAAACCTTCTCACTGGTACATTTGCACTCTTGTCTACAGGGCACCTGGGGTCGTGGCTTCAACGTGTAGAAGGCCATGTTTGCTTAAACTCACCATCTTCAAAATTCAGGCTCACATAAGACTCCACTTGTAAGCAAAAAATAAATTGGTCGGTGATTGGTGAATGAAAATTATCTCGTTATAGAAACCACTTAAGGAAAACCAGGATTGCTCTGCAAATACTGTACTGTATTATTCAACCACAGGAAGAAAAAAAAATAGCCACATCATTTTACATAACTTTAGGACCTCATATAACCTTCCAGACTTTGCCCTCTCCAGCCAGATTCAGTGTCTGCCTTAAAGCATAATTTTGTGAAGAAAAACATCTGTAGAAAAAGTACATTTAGACTAAAGATAAGTCTAACACACTGGATCTGATGTTGAAGGGCAGCACGGCCACCCGCTTGACCTGTCCTTGTTCCTGAGTGCGTTGCTGCTTCTGACTCTGTGGTCACCTTGCACTTTCCACCCTGTGAGTTTAGACAAGGCCATGTGACCCATGGGACTAGCAATGAAGCATGTGTAGAAGTGACATGTGCCGTTTTAGGTCTGCTTTATGAGACAGTGGCAATGAAGCCCAGATCAGCCTGAATCCTCGAGGCCCCTCAGTAAGTCCTTCTGGAGAACCATGGTGTACACTATGTAAGATGCAAAATCCCAGAGGCTTGGGGCTTTCCCTTGATGTGGTATTCCTTACTGTGTCCTGACTAGTGGGCTCTCACGGACTATCCACATCTTGTTCTTGCTTTCTGGATCTAAATTACCGTATTACTTCTTCTCATGTAAGATGGGAAGGGGAATTTTTTTTAAAAGCAGGTAATCATTGAAAGTGATCATTCAGGGGCTGGAGGGATGGCCTAGTGGTTAAGAGTGCCGACTGCTCTTGCAGAGGACCTGGGTTCGATCCCCAGCACCCACATGGCAGCTGAGAACCGTCTATAACTGTAATGTTTTTTTATTGTGCCTTTACAAAGTCCTTTCACCACTCCGGTCATTCAGGCTGTCAGTGTGGGGGTGCATGCATGTTTGCGTGCACACGTAAGTGTGTGTTTTGTCTGTCCTGCCCCTCCGCTGTCCCCTCAGCACTTTCAGGCTGGTGATCTGCCCTACTTTTCCTTAACGCCAATTCAACAGTGTTGCCACAGACTCCATTTTTGTGACCGCTTTTTCCACGGGCTGACTCTGGGTGCAGCAGCTTTCCATCCCAGCTTTGGATGCTTGTAGTCCTCCCGGACTGCTGAGTGGAGACTACGACTTGCAGAACACCTGCGGCCTGTGCTCTGCTTCCAGTTCTCCCCGCTCTCTTTTCAGTTTCCCCACTCTGCACGGACCGCAAGCATGTGAGTGTGAAGACTGGATACTAATCGAAAGGGAAATCTGGGTTAGTGGTGGCAAGGGCTGAACTGGAAATTCCTCTGGCCCTGAGGCGTGTGTCAGCCACTTGGCTGCTGCTGGTGGAGACAGAGCTGAGCTCCCGCTGCCTATAATGGCTTGAGAGTTCAGTTTTCCTTTTGGTTTCTCCTTAATTTGTTATATTACCAAAATGAACTGTGTGTGCACAGTTTTTAAAAAGGCAAGTTTGCAGAACCCGTAATGAAGAACAGTCCGCTGCTCTGTCCCTCCTCCCCCAGGGTTCATAACCCTTAGGATCATCTGCCTGAAAATCTAGTCAGTCTTTATGTTCCTAAACCATGTGCTTCTGATGCATTGCAAGAGTTTCGTGTTTTACACACAGCTTTAGTCAGAGCACGAAAGCTTTATTTTACTAACATCATCTATATACATCTCTCTCTCTCTCTCTCTCTCTCTCTCTCTCTCTCACACACACACACACACACACACACACACACACACACACACACACACACACACATTTAGCATCAATTACTTTTTGCTGTGTAACAATCCACCCTAAAGTCCCCGGCTTGAAGCAGCTGTTTATTTATTCATGATCCTATGGATCGGCAGCTGGAACTCGGCTGGGCAGGGCGATCTTTCTGTTCTTGCTGTGTCCATTTATGCAGCCATGCTGTTACTGGGTTGGCTGAGGACTGGCTGGCCTAAGCAGCTCCAGCTGGGCGGCTCTTCTGCACTCCATGGATTCTTTCATCCCGCCACGGACTAGGTTAAGTCTGGTCACCCACAGGATGGCCAGGTGGCGAGATGGTCAGATGAAGTGTCTACATGTTGCTGATATCCAGGCTCAGAACCACATCCTTATGTGGACCTCTGCCAGGGATAAGACATACACCCTGGCTCTTGATAGCAAGTGCTGTCAAGGGTCACTGCAAAGAGCACAGAATTGTGGCTGCTTTTGCAGTTCACCCTATAACAGATACACAGACAGCAAAGAGAATGCCTCCCTCAGGGTCTGGGAGGGTTAGTCCCAGGATGCCCTCTAGCTCCCCAAATCCCATCACGACAAGTCCCCCAAGTAAAACGGCACACAATTTTCACATAACCTATGCTCATCTTGACAAACAGTTTATGTAAATGTTTTCATTTGTTTATTCTGTGCGTATGTGTACATGCACGGGTGTGCACTCTGTCATGCATGTGATGGTGAGAGGACAGCTTCCGGGAGTTGGTTCTCTGCTTCCACATTGTAGGTTTCAGGGATTGAACTCAGCTCATCAGGCTGGGCAGCAAACACCTTTTCCCACTGAGTCATCTCGACAGCCCTCAATGAATACCTAAATCATCTCTTCATTATTTAAATATCTAACACAATGCAAATGCTATGTAAATTGCTGTTATACTGCATTGACAAGAAGGAAAAATAAACGGCTGCACCAGCTCAGTAGTTGAACCAGTTAAGTAGAAATCTATTTAAAATATATTTTTGATCCAAGGTTGGTTGAATCCTCAGGTGTCAAGAGCCTAGATGGCTGACTATACACATATCTACACTTCTACAGCATGGGTCCACATGTAGAGCTGTACATATCATCAGCACTGTGAGTTAAATCAGTTAAATCCCCATTAGTTATACTAATAGGCGTTCATTTATAATGCAGCTCCACAGTGAATTAGAATTATTTTCTCCTGTGGGGCATGGTGACCCTCACCTTTAAGCCTTGCACTCCGGAGGCAGAGGCAGGCAGATCTCTGTGAGTTCAAGGCCAGCCTGGTCTACAGAGCATAGAGGGTTCCAGGACAGCTGGAGCTACAGGAAGACCCTGTCTCAAAAAAAGACAAAAAAAATTGATTTTCTCCTATATAAGGATTTCTGCTATGATTGCCAGAGTGAATAACTGTTTTAGGTTAATTGTTTCTTAGTTTCGAATGCACCATTAACTGAAAATCACAATAAGACACCATTTATTTATTTACTTATTTATTTACTTATTTATTTTTGATTTACTTATTAGAGTATGGTACATGTGTATGATATGCAGTCCCATGTGTTTGTGTGTGTGTGTGTGTGTGCATCATGCATTCTGCTCTAACTTTCTATCTTATTTCCTTGAGACAGGGTCTCTCTCTCTGGACCCGGAGTTAGGCCCCAGCTGGCAATCACCTTGTCTCTGCCTACCCACAGTGCTGGGGTTACAGGGATGGGTGATACCATACCCAGCTTTTTACTTGGCGTCTAGGGATTTGAACTCAGGTCCTCATTCTGTACAGCACACACTCACACCCACTGAGCCTTCTCCCAGCCCTGAAGTACAGCTTTCATAAAAGCATGTACAGCTGAGGGATTCTCAGCTCCTCCCCACCAGCAGCTCCTGTGGATTCGTCCCTTCTGGAGTCCTCATCCTTGCTTTGTTCTGAGTGTTCCCGTGACTGTCGCCTACCATCCCACACTTCCGGTCCCTATTCTCCTCTGCAGATGGCCACGGACCGCAGTTCACAGCATCCTCTCCTCTGCCTTATCTTGGAGGATTATGTCTTCCAGCAGACTCCTGGGCACGCCTGCAAACGAGGAAATGTTTTTAGACCTTTTCTGTTGGTAATGACTGACAGGCTTATCACACTTGTACACTTTTTTGAGAGCGCGTATGAGGCTTTGTAGGTGGAAATTAATTTCTTCAGAGTTGTTAAAGCATTTGTTCCTCTACCTCAAATAGTGTTTTCACAAGATGTCCATGGTCTCCTGAGACCTGACCCATGGCACGGAAACATATTCTCTTCTCTAGATGTCTTTAGAGTCATTTATTTATCAACGGACTTCTGAAAAGTGATACTTTTTTTTTTCTTTTTAGTCTTTTTCAGACAGGGTCTTCCTGTAGCCCTAGCTGGCCTGGAACTCACTATGTAGACCAGGCAGGCCTTGAACTCACAGAGATCCGCCTGCTTCTGCCTCTCAAGTGCTGGGATTAAAGCGCCATCATCCTAGGCTGTGACGCTACTGTTTTAGTGAAGGCCTTCATACTGTGGATATCCAGACTTTCCACCTCGTAACTGTTCTGAGACCCCTCTTGACTGTTCTTTAGAGATATAATTTTTAATTTTTCTTAAAACTGTTTTGGTTCTTTTTGAGCTTTTAAAGCTTTTTTTGTACGTTTCCAATTAACATAGTACGTATATAAATATTTTATTAACCCTTTGAGAATTTCATGCATGCATACAATGCATTTTGACCATATTTGCCCCTGCTTTTCCCTCTAACTCCCAGATCTTCCTCCACCTTTAGGTGCTCTTTTTGTTGTTATTTTATAAATAGCTAGCCCCCCACCCCGCCCACCGCGTGGGGGCATCCACTGGGGCGTGGTCCACCTACCAGGAAACACATACTTAAAGAGAGCAGACTCTCCCTTCCCCAGAAGCCAGCCACTGTCCCTAGCTCCTCAGCGAGCTCCTGACCCTCTGCTGCTGTTTGTGAGTGAAGCAGTCCTGTTATGCCCGCAGAGGTCAGAAGAGGAAGTCATCGAAGGAGCTCAGACATGGAAAACAGAAGACACCGTTTCGCTCAGGTCCTTCCTGACCTCTGGTTCTTACAGTCTTTCTTCCCTCTTCTGTAATGGTTCCTAAGCCTTGGGGAGTGGTGTGATACAGATGTCTATTTTTTTTTTTTTTTTTTTCGAGACAAGGTCTCCCTGTAGTCCCAGCTCTCCTGGAACTCACTCTGTAGACCAGGCTGGCCTTGAACTCACAAAGATCTGCCTGCCTCTTCCTCCCGAGTGCTAGGATAAAAGACCTCTATTTGTAAGCACTCCACTGACACTTATTCTCTGTTTGGGCCAACTGTGAATTTCTGCACAAAGAGACTTCTCTGATGAGGTCTGGGAGGTATGATGAGGGGTGGGCGCAGAGTTGTGGATTGAGAGGGGCCTTGAGACTATGCCCACTTAGCAAAATAATAGTAGGATGGGTTAAAAATGTTCTGAATAGGACCCCAGTCACCCAGAAAACAGGACCAACAATCAGCAAGCGGGACTCAATGAAATTACAAAGCTCCTGTACAGCAAAGGAAACCAGTAATTAACTGAAGAGGCAGCTTACAGAATGGGGGGGAAAAAAAACTTTGCCAACTCAAAAAACTAAATACCAAGAATGCAGAAAAAGGGGGGGGGGAACCTATGGAACTGAACAGAGAATTTGCAAAAGAAGAAGTACAAATGGTTAAGAAATGTTTTAAGAAGTGTTGTCCTTAGCCATCAGGGAAATACAAAAAATTTAAAAATGTTTTTGCATTCTGGAAGCTCTTCAAGCCTTCATGATATTCCTCCTAAGAACACCGTGTTCCTGGTTCACACGTGTCGTATCGTGGGTCCCTCTGGGTCCCTCTGGGGTTGTTTTCTCTCTCCTTGCATGCTTTCTTTTCTCTGCTGTATTTATTTACCTTTTGTGTTAGAGATTTCCTTCAAAAATGAGTCATTCCTGAGCTGTTTTAAATAAAGTTTTAAATACTCTCTGATAAGTTAACAACAGCCCGAAGAGTACGAGTGGGACTTGCCACTGACGAAGGTTCTTTGCAGGCGGTCCTGCCTTTGCTGGGCCCTGTCCAGTACTGGCTTTCTACTGCAGCAGTAACAAATGCTCGTAAATTGACGGCCTAAAACACAAATTACTTGTCCTAGACTTGTAGAGCTCAGGCATGGAATACACTCACATTGAACTAAAATCAGGATTAACTGGCTACATTTCTTCCTAGAGCCCCTTAGGAAAGAATCTGTTTCCTTCTGTTTTCTAGCTTTCTTGACTTTTGACCCCTTCATCTTCAAAGCCAACATAAAGGCCTAGTTCTTCTCATATCATACAATTCTGATCCACCTCTTTATTCTATTTTTAAAGACTCTTGTGATTGCACTAGCTGCCCTAGGTAGTCTAGGACATTTGATGTGAAAGTCAGACTATTAAGAAAATACCCTGCCACCATAACTACCCTTTGCCATGTAACCTGACACACTCACAGGTTCCAGTTACTGAAACATGTGTCTTTTCTTACTGCTGTGTATTAGGCTCATGTCACTGCAATAAAATACCTGACAGAGGTGACTAGGGAGATGGCTTGGCAGTTAAGAGTACTGGCTGCTCTTGCAGAGGACCCAGGGTCGATTCCCAGCACCCACATGGTAACTAACAACTGTCCATGATTCCAGTTTCAGCGGATTCAACACCCTTTTCTGACCTCTGCAGGCATTACATGACACTGGTACAATTACACACATGCAGGCAATACACTCATGCACATAAGATAAAAAAAAATAAAACCTGACATAAACAGCTTAAGAAGGAAGGATTTATTTTGGTCATGGTTTCAAATGGTTTATTCTGTTCACAGCAGAGAAGATGCGGTGGAGCGGAGTTCACATCTCAGCCAAGAAGGGAACATCAGTGCTACACTGGCCTTCTCCTTTTTCTCCTTCCCAGGTTATTCTGTGTGGGCCTCTAGGCCATGGGACAGTGCCACCCACCTTCAGGATGGATCTTCCCCTCAGTTAATCTTCTCAGAAAATGCGTACACAGAGGTGTGCAACACCTCCAGTCACATCAATTATGAAAATTAGCCTTCGCCCCTTATCAACTTAGTGTCTAAATACATAAATTTTATTTTTTTTAAATACATAAATTTTAAACCATAAAGCTCCACCCGTGGTCTCCAAATTCTCATATCTGTCTCATTATTGGACCTGCAGGGAGTCTAACTTCTAGAATTCCCATAGCCCTAATTGTAGGAGCTTCCTTTGCCACAAGCAAGTACAATGTGGTCCTGCTAAGGGAAGGTGAGCACAGTGCCCCTTGTGGACACTGTGGGGAACTGACCCCTCAGTGCAGAGGTCAGTCGGTTACCTTCCTTAACCCCACCTGAGAGGGACGTCCAGCTCAGGTCCTCAGCCTGGGACAACAGAACGTTTCCGTCTTGGCTGTGCTTCCCACCTGCCCAAACACTGCTGCCCCTGGACAGGAATTTCAGGCTGACGGCTGATGGCTGACGGCTGATGGCTGATGGCTGATGGCCTATCTTAAGCCTATGCTCACTCACAACTCACTTCACAGCTGGAGATCTGATAGATCTCCTTCCGGCCCCACACATGCCAGGTTGGTGGTCTGATGGACTGCCATCCAACCTACTGGTAACTCAAAATTCAAGCCTGTATGCTTCAGCCTGTATGCATGTAGAAATAATGACCGGGGATTCTGTGCAATGATGGCAATGGAAAACTTGATTTATTGCCTGCTACAGCTTGCTTCTATAAGCAAAACGAGGTCCACTCCCAGAGCCAATCACAGACCCCCAGTTCCACGATACTGCATACTGCTGCTCCACCTGCATCATGTACCTGGGCCACGTTGCTTGCTCCCTCTTGGGGTGGAGTCAGAGAAATCCCATGACTCCCACGTTGCACCCTAAGGTGTGCTAGCTGAGAACTAGCCCCCAATTCAAACTGGATCTTCCCACACCTAATAGCTCCAGCACTGCTCCAACGTCCAAATTCAGTCTCTTCTAAGACTCAAGGTAAACTATTTGCTATAAGCCTACAAAATAAAAATAAAGTTATATAATTCCAAGACGTAAATGTATGGAGTCAGCACTCTCATACCTAAGGAATGAATAGGATGATAGTAAGGAAAGATTGACTGAAAATAAAGCCCAACCCAGCAGGCCAAACATTGATTTCTGGAGCTCCATGTCCAGTGTTGGGACGCGGTGGCATGACGTGAGCTCCAGTAGGTGGGAGCAGCCCCGTTCTTGTGGCCTGGTCGCTTGGAGCACACACGGCCTCTCACTCGGGCTGGTCACTTGGAGCACACACGGCCTCTCACTCGGGCTGGTCACTTGGAGCACGCACGGCCTCTCACTCGGGCTGGTCGCTTGGAGCACACACGGCCTCTCACTCGGGCTGGTCGCTTGGAGCACGCACGGCCTCTCACTCGGGCTGGTCGCTTGGAGCATGCACGGCCTCTCACTTGGGCTGGTCGCTTGGAGCATGCACGGCCTCTCACTCCGGCTGGCTGGATTCTCTGCCTGCCGCTTTCATTGGCAGATGCTCCTCGGTCCCAGTATCTCCAGTTCCATGGAGGTCTTCACCGTGACTCAGGCTTTACCCTTACAGCTTCATGCATCCCACTTCCAGGTTGCTTCCCACAGGGATCTGACCCCATTATGAATGTCACGACCTCCCAGACCTTCCTTTAAAATACAAACAGAAGCCTTCCTGATGCTTTGACTCTTGACTTCTGCCTACCTGAAAACCAGTGCCGCAAGAATGGTGCCAAAGTCCACCCCTGGCTTGAGCAGTAGCCAGGGCCCCAGGGACCATGGCTGCCATGGTCTCAAGTGTCTGTTTCTAAATCTAGGAAAATGCTTCCATAAGTAGCTTTGGCTTTCTCTCTCTCTTTTTTTTTTTGGTCTTTTCAAGACAGGTTCCCCTGTAGCCCCAGCTGTCCTGAACTCACTCTGTAGACCAGGC
Organism: Rhizomys pruinosus; assembly: GCA_009823505.1. NCBI lineage: Eukaryota > Metazoa > Chordata > Mammalia > Rodentia > Spalacidae > Rhizomys > Rhizomys pruinosus. Next base: position 956,823 of record VZQC01009509.1, on the reverse strand, counting down.
TGGCCTTGAACTCACAAAGATCTGCCTGCCTCTGCCTCCCGAGTGCTAGGATTAAAGGTGTGTGCCACCACGCCCAGCACCTTTCTCTTCTTAGAGGAACAACCTTAAGATGAGTTTATAGGTTTTTTTAAATGTATGTGTATAAGAGTATTGCCTGCATGTATGTAAGTGCACCTGTGTTGTGCATTGCCTGAGGAGAGCAGAAGAAGACATCCGATCCCTGGAATGGAGTTACAGATGGCTGTTAGCCATCATGTGGGTGCTGGGAACTGAACCTGGGTCCTCTGCAAGAGCAGTCAGTACTCTTAACTGCTGAACCATCTCTCCAGCCCTGAGTTTAGAGTTTTGCTCTTCCCTGGAACCTGCAATCGGTGGTGTCTGGCTAATTTGCCACTCCCCCAAGCAAAATGTTTGGCTTGTCCTCGTTGCAGAGATTCCTCCTGGGTACTACCCATGCATGTGGCGTGCCACTCCGCCAACCGAGGTCCCCAAGGCAAAACAAGGAAAGGCTCTCCAAACTACAGTCTGGTCCCCCAGCAAGTTTACTCAGGTTTGCCTACAGAGCAAACGGGGGGAACATCACTTACAGGCCGAGCAGTGATTCCCCTCACCTCATGTCCGTCCAAAGTCCTGGTGGACTCCGTGACCTCTGCCCAGGATGGCAAAATGGCGAGAGCAAGCCACTGCCACATTGCAGCGGCCTTCTATATGGCCCCTGGCCCCTCCCCTTTATGCAGTCAAGGTTGTCTGGCTGGTTGGGCAGGGTGCTTGGTCTTGTGGCTCCTTTCTTTCCTTCAGAAGAACCGATCAAATTTATAATCTAGAGAGGTAAGAGCTCTTAGGTGTGAAAAAGCATTCGACGACATCAAAAGTCTGTCCTTTTTTTGAAGGACTGCCCACTTCACACTCCTCAATGATACTAATAATATTTTAACAACAATACCTTCCTTCACCACAATTTTTAACTCTCTCTTTATATGGTCATTCTGCATGTTTTCCAAATCCTTCTGTTCTGCTCTTGGCACCCCGTTCTCACTGTAAACCTGGGTAAAAACAGCCAACAATAGTCATCCCTGGCTGTCTTGAAATTCCTCTTCCAAATTAATTACTCCACATCACCTTTAAGCTCAGTCTCCCACAAAGACTCAGGACATACTCAGGACATACATGTAGACAAATTCTTTACCCAAATGTAACATGAACAGTCTTATTCTCAGCACAGTTCTTGTTCCCATCTAGAGTTGCCTGAGCCCAGTCTACGGTCTACATTTCTACCAGCATTCTGGACTTCTGAGCTCCACACGAGAAAATTGCCCATCGCCCTGAGATTACAGCCTTCTAAAGCTTTAATCTGAACCTTGAACTTCCTTCCAATTTCTGTAAACTGGTTCTAAAAACCCTAGAAATACCTGGAGAGGCTTAGTTAAGGCGATGGTCCCACTTTGCTGTTACTAGTTTTCTGTATTAGTTATGTTTCATGTGGCTGTGACAAGGTATCTTAAAAAAAAATTAAGAAGGAGGATTCATTTTGGTGCATATTTTTAGATAGTTCAGTCCATAATGCCAAGAAGATGTGGCAAAGCAGAACAGATTGTTTCATGCTGTCCAAGAAGCAGAAAAAAGGGGAACTCCGCTGCTCACCTGGCTTTATCCCCAACTTCCTTCGCTCTGACCTGATCTCTAGGCTGTGGATGGTACCAGCTACCATCAGTGTGGCTACTCCTACCCACTTCATCCTCTCTGGAAACATCCTCAGTGACACTCCCACAGAAGCACTCGCCACTCAGCACCTGTTTCCCACACTCTGTGTCCACGTGACCAAACACCTGGCAGGCAGCAGCTGCAGGAAGGCTTGGCCTTGACTCACAGTGTGACAGAACAGTCCATCAGAGCGGGGAGGCATGGTGGTGGGATTCCTCTGTGGCAGGGGTGGCAGGCTCATGAGGCTGCTTGCTCACGACTCAGGGGCCAGGGAGCAGAGCCAGGCTGTAAACCTCAAGGCCAGCCTCCTAGTGGTGTTCTACCTCCTAAAAGCTCCACAAAGTCTCCCCAACAGTGCCACTTGGAGACTGCCTGTTCACAAATGTGAGGTTGAGGGGGCTGGCTCACATTCAAACCACAAGGGTAGAGGAAACCTCTTTTCTCGTCACCACATGTTAAAGCCCGGCTGCTGACATCCCAGGTGGAAGGGGACATGGTGCTGTTGCTGCTGTATTTGCTTTGCGACAGCCTCTTTTGTGTCCCTGGCTTCAGATGCCACCACTGCCCTCGGCTCTGCCAGGTATTCCTCAGCCTGTGACTTCACCCATCACCCTCATTTGAGGATCAGCCTCTGTGCTGGATAACTTTAGTGTTAACTCGACATACCTGAGCGGAGGGAGCCTCCATTGGGAATTGCCTGCACTGGACTGCCCCGTGGCCACGTTCGTGTGGCATTTTCTTGATTGTTGAGTGGTATGGGAGGGCACAGCCCACTGTGGGCAGTGCCACCCCTGGGCAGGTTGTTCTGTGCTGTACAAGAAAGCAGGCTGAGCATGGGCCAGGGCGTCAGGCAGCAAGCAGCATTTCTCCATGGCCTGTGCTTCAGCTCCTGCTTCTGGCTTCCTGCTCTGAGTGCCTATCTTGGGCTCCCTCAGTGATGAACTGTGACCTGGGAGATATAAGACGAATAAACCCTTTCCTCTCTAAGTTGGTACTGGAGAGAGTGTCTTGTCACAGCAATAGAAGTCGAACTAAGACAGCTCCAGGCTTTTGCTGAGCGGGGAAGGGACCATGGCTGGGGGGAAATCTCAGGCTCAGACTACTTCCGTGCAGCCCTCATACTTCATTTCTGCCTCTGCTTCTATGGAGGCAGCTCGCAGCTCTACTGCTGCTGCTGTCCGGGGTTCTGTGGCTCCCGTCAGCCAGATCTTGAGCTTCAGGCTCTTCCCATGCAGCTTTCCCTCTCCTAAGTCAGCCATGGCCTCTGCTTGCTATTTCGATGTGGAACTACTTCTGTTTTCTCTTTTTTCTTACAGGTCTCACTGATGTGTGCTTTTCCATTTTCTTTTTTTTTTTTAATTTTTTATTTTATTTTTGTATGTGTATGAATGTACTGTCTGCATGTAGGTTTGTGCACCTGTGTCCTGCAATACCGCGGAGGTCAGAAGAGGGTCTCAGATTCCCCTGGAAATGGAGTTCTCCTGGAACTGGAGTTACAGATGATTCTCAGCCGCCATGTGGGTGCTGGGGATCGAACCTGGGTCCTCTGCAAGAGCAGTCGGTGCTCTTAACCGCTAGGCTATCTCTCCAGCCCAGCTTTTCTGTTTTCTTACTGAGCTCTTATCATGTCTTTGATAGGAATTGGAGGTGTAGTCATTTTTTAAGAATCCACTGTGGTTGCTTAGCAGTCCCCTATAGGTCGTCTCTCAGAAACACAGAGTAATAATGGAGTTCCAGGTCATTCATGCATACATAGTAAGTTCAAGGCCAACCTAGGTTACAATACATCCTGTCTCAAAAAAAAAAACCACAAAAACAAAACAAACAAACAAACAAAAAACAACGAACGAGCAAAACTCAAACAAGAACATGTGGATTTTATCACCTCTTCTTTGTATTAATTGCGCTCTGCCCCCCATGTGCTTTTTGATTGGTTGCTTTTCTCTTCTCTGATAACTCTGTTCAAAGAACGAGAGTTTAGAGAAATACTATTTGGATGATGCAAGTGGGTAATGTTGGAGTGTTATTTGTTTAGAGACAGCATGGCAGCCATAATGTCAGCTCTGTGGCTCTTTTAGCAGGAATCTGCTGCCCTCTGGGACACTGGCAGCTTGTGCCATGCAGGTATCCATGCAGGGGCTGGAGCCAACACTGAGTAGCCAGAGGCCCCCAGACATGCAGTTTGCTCAGACCCACAGTGTACACAGTAACTTGGTACTCCAGAAAGAAGGATGCATCTCAGAAACTTCCTCCCAGCCCCAGGCAGTGTCCCCAATGATGTTAGGGTTCTCCAATGCCTGGTGCAGCAGCAGCTTCCTGCTTGGCTGTGACACAGAGGTTCCAGTGCATTAGCAAGTCCGACTTCTTGAAATGCTACTAATTAACTGTTAACACATGACATTTTCACACACACCTCAGTCAGTGCAAAGAACAGCCAAGCCAGCCGATGCACAAAAAGAAGAGAAGAAAACTGAGAAAGATTGAGCACTGATAATATATTTTGTTACCTCACAGTAAAAAAAAAAAAAAAAAAAAAAAACCCAAGCTATTTGATAAATTGAATATAGCCATAGTTTTTGGTACCATATTTAGGACTCCAATCAAGAGGCGTCATCTGGAATGCTTGTGAGAAGTCATGGCAGAAGGGAAGGCAAAGACTGCTTTTTTAATCTGCTTTGCAGAAACATTAAAAAGAATTGAATATGCTTCTTTAAAAATGCTTAAGTTACAGGAGTTGGTTTTCTCCTTCCACCATGTAGGACCCGGGACTTGAACTCAGCTCCTTACACTTGGCTGCAGATGCTTTGACCTGGTGAGCCATCTTGCTGGCCTTGAAGATATTTAAACCCTCAGCTAGCCTTGTGATTACAGACACAGCCTTTCTTAACCAGAAACCTGAAGTTTTCGATTTGTAAATGAGGGGATTGGATTACTTATATATCCACATAAGAGACTTTTTAATGTTAAAAGTTTGAGATTTCAAGACATAATTTTCAGAAAGCAGGTGGGAAGAGGGCCCAGGGAAAGGCCTGTTATACAAGCTTCATAATTATGTCTACTGTAGCTGCAGCACTTACATACATCCGTATATCCACATACATGTGCATGTATCTGGAGACCCAGCTAGGTGCAGCTTGAAGTGTGGTGTTGGTTCTGTTCTGGCACCGCCCCCCCCCCCCCGCTCGTGGCTGTCCTCTGGTTCCTGCTGCTGCTAGGGGCCCTTGTGTGGCCTGTCTGGCCCTTCCAACTGCCCTGTGCTCAGTGTCCTCAGCAGTCCCTTCAGTGCTGGCTCAGAAGGTGCTGAATTCCCTACATGCCCTTCGGCATTCAATTCTGACTACTTGCCCTCTTTTTAAGTTAAAAATTTTCATTTTTATTTATTTAATTATTTATTTAGTGTGTGTGTGTGTGTGTGTGTGTGTGTGTGTACACATGAGTGCCACATTGCACATGTGGAAGTCAGAGGACACCTTAAGAGAGTTAGTAGTTCTCTCCTTCTACTATGTGGGTCCTAAGGATTGAATTGGATCATCAGGCTTCGCAGCATACACCTTTACCCACTGAGCCCTTTCACTGGGCCCTTCCTTCCCTTTCTTTTGACATTATTTCCTTTTCATCAGTGTGTGATAAGTGATGACATGTGTGTATGTATTTACATGCACACACACATACACACATGAGCCTACAAAGTGGTGCACATAAATATTTTCATGAGTCATAATGTAAAGCATACAATGACATGTCACACTAATAACTTATCTACTAAAGACAATGTCCACCCACTTCTGAAGTCTAGGACAAATTAAATCAAAATTTAATTTTCCTAGGAGTGCCACTTTAATTCTAATTCATAGGTGCCTTGGAGATGGCTTCTTGCAGAACCCTCAGGATTGCAAAGACTGTAATACATTTCTGCCTTCAAAGATATCCTACTCTGGTAGACATACACCTTTCAAGGAAAGAAAATGCTATGCTTTGAATCTGAACTGTCCCTGCCAGTTGGAGGAGGTATTTCTGGAGGCTGTGGAACCTTTACACAGCAGAGCTTAGCTGGCAGTAGGGCGTAACTTTTATAGCCCGCCTCCCAAGTCACCCACTTCACACACTGGTGGAAGAGCCAGGCAGAGCAGAACAGGGAGCTGGATGAGATCTAGTGGCAAGTGTGACAGACCCTGGACCCTCGGGACCTGGGACTCTCCACTGAAAGAGTAGCTTGAGACTGCCATGGAGGACCTTGTTAAGCTACTCTGAACAGAACTATCATGTAAAGCCTGTTTATCTAGGGGCGGTTCAGAGAGGGGAAGCTGGAGAGATGGGATCCAGACAAACTAATGACCGGCCCGGAACAAGGGCACTGAGGACTGACTGAGAAGAGAAGGCAGCAGTCGTGGTGAAGTGCCACAGGAACGGATGTGGGAGACAGGAGGGCGCCCAAGGCGACACTATGGTAGGCACCATCTACCTCGTGGCTCACATGTCCTCCCAGCCAAACTCAGAGTTGCGGGGCAGGACAGGGCAGGGAAGCCTCAGCAGACCAAGCAGCAACACAGAACCAGAACCAACAGCTTTCCCAGGCGAAGGGAGCCCTAAGTACCATCCATAGCAAGGCTCTTTTTGTCTTCAGTGTGTGTGTGTGTGTGTGTGTGTGTGTGTGTGTGTCTTGTTGTGAGTGTGACTGTGCATGCAGGTGCATTCATGCATATTGAGGTCAGACGTTCATGTCAGGTTCTTCCTCGATATCCTCCCTCAAAGCTGGAAAAGATTTTGTTTTCCTTTTAATTATGTAAATGTGTATGCGTCTATGTGTGGAGATGTGCAGGTGAGTGGGGTGTCCACAGGGTTCAGAGGTGTCTGATCCCCTGGAGCTGGAGGTCTAGGCAACGGCCCACATAAGTACTGGGAATCAGGTTCCCTGCAAGAGCAGTACACATTCTTAACTGCTGAGTCCCTATTTCCAGCCCCTCTACCTTTTTATTTATTATTTGTTTGCTTGTTGAGACAGGGTCTTCCTGTAGCCACAGCTGATCTGGAACTCCCTACGCCTTGATATCACAGAGATCTATCTACCTGCCCCTGCTTCCAGAGTGCTAGGATTAAAGGCATGTGTAGCCACACCTGTCAGGATTTCTCACGGAACCTAGAACTCATCTATTCAGCTAGCATTTACAGGGTCCTGGAGACCCAAACTCAGATCCCTGTGCTTGTCCAGGGACCACATTCCCAGCCGAGTCATCTCCTCAGCCCCCAGTCTCATATTTTCTATAGAATGAAGAAACAGGTTCGGGGCTAGACTGATGGCAGAAGAGATGTGGGTCCTGCCCATCCTGACAGTAGTGTTTTATTAGGGATGTCAATAGTAAGTACCCCAAAACACCCTGTAGGAAATCAGAAGTCAAATAAGAAACGAGGGCAAGCCTTTGCAGCACATGCTGTAGAGAACTGATGTCCCTAACAATAAAACGCAGAGAACATGAGAAGGAGGAGGCCGGTGCGCAGGCGCAAAAGTAGCTAATGAGACACTGAGCTCACAGTCAGAAGGGCACACACGCACACATATTCAAATGTCACTGGAACACCATGGAAGACTCCATATTGGATACCCAGCATCTCCTAGAACAGCAGCCAAAACCATAATGACAGACACAACTAGCAATGCTACAGGGAAACAGACTGTTTTGCTGACAAAAGTACAAACTGACACAGCCCACGGGGGTAACGGTGATATAAATACCCACAATGCCGATGTGGGTATCCTTTGAAGCTGCAAATCAACCCCACTACTGTCTACTTACTCTACGCATAACATGCACACACGTGTGCTCACATTCACACACATCCTTTGGTGGTTTGAATTTCAAGTGACCCCCATGGGCTTGAACATTCGGTTCCCAGTTGGTGTCGCTGTGCTGGAGGTTGTAGAACCTTAAGGAGGTGGAGCTTTGCTGGAGGAAGTATTTGTCACTTGGGGTAGGCTTTGAGGGTTTATATGGCTCTTCTTCCTGTCTCGCTCTCACTCTCCACTTCCTGTGTGCAGATGAATGTGATTGTCCTGACTGCCAGGACAGCCTTGCCATCGATTGATCGACTGATCGTGGTGCCATAAGCTAAGTGGACCCTTTCTTCTCTAACTTGCTCTCTGTCAGGGTATTGAATCACAGTAACAGAAAAGTAACTAGTAGACACTAAAAGACTGAAAACAATGCAACATCAGCACAGGGTACCGACTCCACAAGCGCTGGAACAGTTGCAGAGTGGAATACAACGCAATTGTTCTTTTTTATTTATTTATTTATTTTGAGACAGGGTCTCCCTTTAGTCCCAGCTGACCTGGAGCTCACTCTGCAGACCAGGCTGGCCTTGAACTCATAGAGATCCGCCTGCCTCTGCCTCCCGAGTGCTGGGATTAAAGGCGTGCGCCACCACGCCTGGCCCTGCAATTGTTCTTTATGTCTTCACATAGGCCATGTGCTGGACTTACAGGGGGAATGTCACCACACAGGATACGTGTTACAAAGGGAAATTAGATGCTAGCTTCGGCAGCACATATACTAAAAATTGGAACGATACAGAGAAGATTAGCATGGCCCCTGCGCAAGGATGATACACAAATTCGTGAAGCATTCCATATAAAAAAAAAAAAGAAAGAAAGAAAAAAACAAAGGGAAATTAGTTCTTGCAAAGAAAGAGAGGCTGGAAAGAGATAACAAATCAGTTGACAACATTTACCTCTAAAGGAAGGAGTTATGCGGTATATTAGGTTTCTAGAGGAACAGAACTGAGATGGCGTATGTGTGTGTGTGTGTGTGTGTGTGTGTGTGTGTGTGTGTGTGTTCCCAATCCATCTATATGGATTGATTAGATTGGCTTTCAGGGTAGCTCAACAATGGACAGGACGAATCTGGCAATGGCTCAGTCCACAAGGCTGGATGTCTCAGCAGTCCCCATCTGGCACTGAAGGCCTGGAGGATTCCTGGAGACAAGAGACCAAAGTAAATGTTTCTTTCTTACATCTGTTCTCTGGGCTGCCACCGAAAGTCCCATGCATATTTAGGGGACTCTTCAGGCTTCAAGTCATCTGATCAAGAAAACCCCTCACAGGATCACCCAGCCAATGCTTTGTGTTTTAGTTGATTCCTTGTCCAGTCAACTTGACTACCAAGACTAGCCATCACATGGGTAGGGCTGGAGGGATGGCTCAGCAATTGAGAGCAGTGACTGTTCTTTCAGAGGACCTGGGTTTGAATCCCTGCACCCACATGGCTGCTAACAACCATCCCCATCTGTAACTCTAGTTCCAGGGGACCCAATGCCCTCTTCTGACCTCTGAGGGCATTGCACAACACAGGAACACTTACATACATGCAGGCAATACAGTCATACACATAAAAACAAAAATAATAGAATATTAAAAAGACAAGCAGCTGGCCAAGGTGGTGCACGCCTTTAATCTTAGCACTCGGGGGCTGGAGAGATGGCCTAGCGGTTAAGAGTGCCGACCGCTCTTGCAGAGGACCCGGGTTCGATCCCCAGCACCCACATGGCGGCCGAGAGCCGTCTGAAACTCCAATTCCAGGAGAACTCCAGTTCCACGGGAGTCCGACGCCCTCTTCTGACCTCCGCGGCGTTGCACGTCATGGGTGCACAGACTTGCATGCAGACAATACATTCATACACATACGGAAATAAATAAAATTAAAAAAAAACATCTTAGCACTCGGAAGGCAGAGGCAGATGGATCTCCATGAGTTCAAGGCCAGCCTGGTCTACAACAGTGAGTTCTAGGCCCTAGCTGGGGCTGCAGGGAAGCCCTGTAAAAAAAAAAAAAAAAAAAAAAAAAAAAAAAAAAAAAAGAAAAAAGAAAAAAAAAAAACTGGGAGGGGTAGCTCACATTTTCTATTTCATATTGATTAACTATGTGAATATATTAATGACTTTTCAAAATCATCACACTACAAAATTTAAAACTGCGAGTGTGGAATCCCTTAAAAAAATAAGTGAAGAAAAAAAACTGTGACACATATACAAAGGAGATGCACATGGCTTCCTCATAGCCTAGAAAGACTTGACCTCATCAGGGAGGTCACGGAGCCCTTCCTGGAGGAAGTGATTCCTGGGCCAAGAGCTGAAAAGACAAGAGAGTTCATGTGTCAGAATCAGGGGAGAAAATGGACTTATGAAGAAGAGTCAAAAAACCACAAGATAAGGTTGGACTCATAAGGTCAGGCTAGACCACGTAGGCAGTGAGAAGCTGTCGAAGGGTTTTAGTCAGGCAGTCATGAACAATGGGGGTGAGAGGGAGTCTTGCTTTTACTGAGAGTAACAAGGGAAATCACTGAAGACTGTAGGAGGAGGTTGGTGTGGTCGCTCTGGTTGCTCACATACAGCAGGGTGGTCCAGCCCACCTCCCAGACTCACCTGGAAGACAACACTACGCTTGCGCACAGCATTCTGCAGGTTTCAATTATGATCCATCAGTTGCTATTTGCCAAAAACATTACACGAATTGCACACAGGATACAGTTGTTATAGTCTAATTTACATTGGAACTTATCTCGGTTTCCAGGCAACGCCATGGCACGGGATAATGATGGCTCCGACCCTCAGAGTCTTTCACAATCTGGTGAGTGAAATGAATGAGGGAACCAGTTTCTGAATGCTGGAGCAAGTATCAGAGCTATTGCATCCAGCCTGGGAATCCAACCCATTTTTAATGCACCATTTGATAAGAACACTTAACCCCAGTATGTACTGTAATTAGAGAGATAATTAGAACTGCACGGAGAGCCTCTTAAGACCAGGGATATGTTTGAAATTCACCTAGATGGAAATCACATTATCTAAGACCAACCCAAGGTATTTTTCCTTCCTTCCAACTTTGCCTTGCCTTTTCTCCCTACCCCAAGGCTTTTGAGGTCTAAGAAAAATGTAAAAAAGATAAGAATTTTATAGGTAATGCACATCACAGAGAGCTGATAGGCTTAGCTGAAAATTGCTTTAGAGTTATTTGAAAAGGCAGGGGGATCCTTAATTTTGAAATCAGTTTCAGAGGCCAAGTGAAGATGCGAAATGTCTGTGCAGAGAGAGAAAGCTGTTCTTGTGTGAATCCAGTCATGAAATGTTAAAATATGCATAAGAAAATTGTGTTCCTTAATCTCTGAAGAAACACTTATCACTGAGAATCCTTTAATTCTTTTCCTGTGCTTGATTTATTAGCTTATGAAATTATGTTAATGCCTTCATGTTAATGGTTGGGGGGCTCAAATGACCTGATTTTAATAATGAAGTAATTTATGCAATAAATGCAATCAGCATCTACGAGTCTCACTTAACAGAACATATTGGTGATTAGGCAGCAGTAAAGCAAGGGGCTGTCGGCATGGGGGAGCACATCAGCTTCTGCAGAGAAATCAGGCACCCTAGGCACCCCGCTGGAGCTAAAGCTCCTGGTAGCAGAGGCCATGACGGGGGTGGGGGGGTGGGGGGGTGGAGACCGAATCGGGGATTAATTGACAAACTGTTCCATGACCATGATGCTTGGGGGGGGGTGACAGCAGAGGAACTCTGAGGATGCGGTACCTCCTGCCTTTTGTAAAAGAGGTAGAGTGAAAACATGAGAATACATATTTAGAATATAATAAGAAATTATGTTGGTCTAGAGGTGTGGCAAAAGTGACCTATGACCTCTCTAGCCATGTTTATTTGGCTATGTTTACAGTACCACGGGAGTTCTCTCCCATGGAGTAGGCCTTAATTCAAATTAGATAGCTGTTGATTACCCCCAAGATAAAAGTGCCACTCCTGCGCCAGGAGTGCTGGTTCGCTGGGCCGTCCTTGCTGTTATTAGGCTTTGCAGCTGGGTGGGACCATTCATTCATTTTCTCCCTTGGCAGCTTCCACAGCAACCTCTGTTACCAGGAGAGCCAGTCTTTAGGGAGGAAGCTTCCAGGTCAGCTCCAGCTCAATTATTCCAAGTCCAAAGTGTGGCCTGTCTTCAGTAATAGGGTCCTCCCTTTAAGTTCGGGGAGACACTCAAGGGCCGTGGCAATAGCCTGTGTTATTTTGAGAGTTTCTTTGAAACTGCTTTGTGTGTGTGTGTGTGTGTGTGTGTGTGTGTGTGTGTGTGTGTGTGTGTGTTTCAGACAGACAGGGTCTCCCTGGAGCCCCAGCTGGCCTGGAGCTCGCTATGTAGACCAAGCTGGCCTCGAACTCACAGAGATCCACCTGCCTCTGCCTGGCACTAAAGATGGTGCTAGGAATTGAACCTGGGTTCTCTGCAAGAGCACTCAGTGCTCTTAACCGCTGAACCATCTCCCCAGCCCCAATTTTGAGAGTTTCTTTGACTACTCTGACCAACAACTGGAAAGGAGGTTTCTCCTGCCTGGCACTGTGTTTTTGGTTACACAGCCTTCAAGCTATACACATGCATATTTATCACATATATTTTTTCAGTAGGACTTTGAAGTAATACATTTCCCTCTGGTTTTTCATATCTTGTAAGCATTAATGTATATCTCCTCTCACTCCCCCTGTATAACCCTCTGTACTCTCTCTCCAGTTAAAGTACCCCCCATTTCCCCTTAATATCGCCTGTCTCTACTATTCCTCTCTCCAGCCCTCCTATTTACAGACAAGTAAAAAGAAACTTCTTTTTGCAACAGATGGAAACTATTACAGAGTTCCAATGCAGAGATAGTGTCTATGAAATGCTCTACACATAGGATAAATGCATCTCTTAATTCTCACCAGAGAAGTTTCTTTATGCAGCAGATGGTGATTAACAGAGACCCACACTTGGCCAGTGTGCAGAGAACAAGAGGCAGCGGAGTGCTTATCCCTGAATCAGCGATTTCAAACCTCTGCCTCCCAAGGCTCGGGGATCGTTGCAGAAGAGGAGGCAGAAATATTTAAGAGGCGGCGTGTGTGTGTGTGTGTGTGTGTGTGTGTGTGTGTGTCCACAAAGAAGCAGAGTTTTTCAGACAGCTGGTCAGTTATTCACATGAACTCACAGCAATGGCGACAGCACCCACAAGTCCTAAAATCCCAGCACCGACATGAGGAAGTAGGTAAGAAATCCCAACAAAACTTAAACTTTTGACAACTGATGACTGCTGGGACGGGTAAAGACAGTGTCTTACAGGGGTGGGACTCTTTGGGGGCCCAGTGGATGGATCCACACTACGGACATTTTGGACTCTATAGCATAGTAGGGGGAGGTGTGGAGAAGGGAAGGGATTTAAATACCATCAAACTATATTGTATGAAAATTACAAAAATCAATTAAAACATTTAAAAAGAAGTGGGAATGAAGTGGTTTCCTGGAAGAAATTGGTTTGTGTGTAAAGCCTCAAGAGAGGAAGTGGTGGAGGTGAGGGGTGGGCCCCTCTGGAGAGAAACTGTCAGGCTTTCAATCTCAAAGTCCACAGTCTAGAAACAGCATGGAGACAGACACTGCTGGCAGCTCCTGGGTGGTGTTTGAGATCAAGTAGAGGGTATTATTGAATCTCTCTCTCTCTCTCTCTCTCTCTCTCTCTCTCTCTCTCTCTCTCGTTCATGTGTGGCTAAGGTTAAACTTTGACTTTGTCCACTTCCCCAGCACTGGGGTGACAGGTACACAGCCACCCCTGGCATTTCTTGGGTTGGTTCTGGGGATGGAACTCAAGGTTCCTTCGTGTATGGAAGGGCTTCCCTGGCTGAGCCATCTTCCTGGGCTGTTTCTCCCTCCTTCCCCCTCTCTCTTTTCACTTCCTTTCTTCCTTCCTTACCTTTCATTTTTAATTTGTGGAGTGTTGTTTTCCATCTCACAGATTTAAGGCTTCCATCTCAGTGCACACACTCATCACACTGGCTGGACTAGGTTTCCTCCTTTCTTCCAATACTTCAGGAAATGCATTTCCATTTCTTTCTCTTAGTTTCTTAGGTGTTCTATTTTCCTACTTCCTCCCAACTAACGTATACTAAACTGTCCTCTGATTCTCCAGACAAGGGAAGACAGGTGTTTCTGTCATTGTTTCCTTCATTAACTGTACGAATCCCACACCAAGGCTGTGGACGTCCGGCCAACTGTTCAACCTGTCCAGACACCACTGTGCTATCACCCCATCTCAATCTTCACCCTGACGTCACCCTTCCATGGATGTATTTTTAAAATATTTCAATTGATTCTTTGAGGATCTTGTGCAATGTACTTTGACCACGTCCAGACCCTCCCATCTCCAGACCCTCCCATCTCCACCCCCTATCTTACTCCATCCACCACTAGCATGCCCTCTCCATTATTTTTTTTTTTTATTAATTTTATTTATTTCCGTATGTGTATGAATGTACTGTCTGCATGTAAGTTTGTGCACCCGTGTCGTGCAACGCCGCGGAGGTCAGAAGAGGGTGTCGGATTCCCCTGGAACTGGAGGTCTCCTGGAATTGGAGTTCAGACGGTTCTCGGCCGCCATGTGGGTGCTGGGGATCGAACCCGGGTCCTCTGCAAGAGCGGTCGGCGCTCTTAACCGCTAGGCCATCTCTCCAGCCCATCTCTCCATTATTTTTAAGGTCTATGGGGTCTAATTGGTGTTACCCAAATGTCCTTGGGTATGGATCCATCTTCTAGAGCCATGTCACACTCTTAAAGAAAACTGACTCTCCCTTTCCCATACACAGATGTATTTTTACAATATTTATTTATATTATTTTGTGTAATATGAGTGTATTGCCTATATATAGGTAGGTGCACCCTTGGAGGTCAGTGCAGTGCCTGTGGAGGTCAGAAGAGGGTGTTGGATTCCCTGGAACTGGAGGTGCAGACAGCTGGTAGGAACTGAACCCAGGTCCTCTGCAAGGGCAGCTGGTGCTCTTAACTGCTTAGCCATCTCTCCAGTGCCCCACAACTGTATTTTTAATGCTTGTTATGGTTGGAATATGAAGTACGTGTGGCAGGACCTTGTAGTCGAACACCTGGCTCCCTGCTGGTGGTGCTGCTCTGGAAGGTTGTTTAACCCTTAACAAGTGAGGCCTAGCTGGAGGACGCAGGGCCCTGGGTCGGCTGATGGGCCTGGTGTGAGTTCTAGCCTGTGTCTTGCTCTCTGCTTCTGAGCTGCTGTGCTTCCCCACCATGAACCTGGGAGCTAAAATAAATCCTTCCCTTAAGTAGCATCCTATCAGGTATTTGGTCTTAGTTACAAAATGTAAGGAATACAATGTTCAAAACTATTGCACACTGGAATACTTTGTGGCTACTTGTATCCCCTTAAAAAGTTTAAGATCAAATCTACTTTGTAACAGTGATAAGTGATAAAGGTCAGAATATCAAATTAGCTAAACTCTAAATTATAATCTAGTTAAAAAAAACTACATTAGCTTTGAAATCAGAATCCTTGAGTTCCTAAACCTTTCCACCCCCTATTGTTTATGGTATTTGTCATAATTGATACCTGAGGGGGGACTCTAATTTGTACGAATATTTCTTTTTTTATTTATTTTATTATTTTGTATGTGTATGAATGTACTGTCTGCATGTAGGTTTGTGCACCCGTGTCGTGCAATGCCTCAGAGGTCAGAAGAGGGTGTCGGATTCCCCTGGAACTGGAGTTAAAGACGGTTCTTAGCCACCATGTGGGTGCTGGGGATCGAACCTGGGTCCTCTGCAAGAGCAGTCAGCGCTCTCAACCACTGAGCCATCTCTCCAGCCCTATACAAATATTTCTAAATTTCAGTGGGTGGATTTTGTAATGGTTACTGTGGAGTGCCCAGATTAACATTATCTCTGGATGTGTCTGTGAGGGTGTTTGCAGAGGAGAGTCACACTTGAGTCCATGCAGTGTAGGTGAGCATCCAAGCTGGACTGAAACGTGAAGAGAAAGAGTGGGTCCCGCTCTGTCCTGCCTCTGCCTGTTGAGCTGTGACATTGACCCCTGGTTCCTGGATTAAGGCGCACACCACACGTTGTCTGTCTTAGGGTCTTAGGCTTTCAGATGTGGACAGAAATGATTTCTATCTCTCCTGAGCCTCCAATTAAAAAAAAAAAGAAGGCTGATTGTAGCAATTCTCGCCCTCCACAACCTGTGAGCTAACTAACTGCCCACAGTAATCTTTCTCTCCTTCCCAGTCTCTCCGAAACACACACACACACACACACACACACACACACACACACACACACACGCACACATGCACACACACACACACACACACACGCATGCACGCACACACGCGCGCACACACACACACACACACACACGCCCACATACACACGTTCCTCTTGGTTTTGTCTTTCTAGAGAACCCTAATGCAAATACTAACTATATGATAAAAATCATAAAGTACAGCTGGGCATGGTGGTGCACACCTTTAATCCTAGCACTTGGGAGGCAGAGGCAGGCGGATCTCTGTGAGTTCAAGGCCAGCCTGGTCTACAGAGCTCCAGGCCAGCTGGGACTAAAGGGAGACCCTGTCTCAAAAATACAAAAAAAAAAGAAAATCTTAAAGTACAAAGTTTTGCAGATATGGACAGAAAATGCTTTGCAAGAAAAAGATATAAATCTGGAACAGAAGTTTAATTGTCCAGCCCAGGTTTAATTGGCTTTGTGTTCGTACCAGGAAATCTCATGTCTCACCTGAACCTGAAGAAGACTCACACTTGTTCTTGGATTTGTATAAAGTTGCTTGAGAGTTTTCCATACAGCATGAAGTCAAATGCTTTTGGGGAGCTTCCAGTTCGGCCTAGCAGAGGAAGTGCTAGGCCCAATTCTGTAAAGCCAGGGATCCCCTGTGCTACATGCTTTCCTGCACCATCCTCAGGCACCTGGCACCAGGTGGACACGTAATGAATACTAAACACCACTCTCTCATTAACCCCCTCTTCTGAAAAAGCTCCCAGATGTGCCACCCCCATTTTATAAACAAATACCTGCCAAGAAACTTCTGTGTCTTCTTTGCCTGTGTTTTTAAGACAAGATCTGAGTTGTCTGGTTACCATCGCCCAATGTAGCTTTGTGATATGACAAATATAATTAACAAAATTCCAAGGGTTCTGTCTCCTTGAAAAGGAGACCCTCCTCCTAAAGTTGAGCCATCTCTTATCACATGTCATTTTCAAGATTTTGCCGTGTAGCCAGAATACTTTATGACAAGGAAGAAAACATGTTGTTTTCTATCATCAGTGTGGGAGGCAAGGATCTAACTAACCACAGAGTGGTTCTCTAAGTAATGGCTCCAACATGTGCAGCTGTTTTCTGTTGAGATTATTGAATTTCACATATAGTTCATATCTACTTATACAAACAGATATATGCTGGCTTCTTTTTTTCAAAATTTTATTTATTTTTGTATGTGTATGAATGTACTGTCTGTATGTAGGTCTGTGCACCCGTGTCATGCAATGCCGCGGAGGTCAGAAGAGGGTGTTGGATTCCCCTGGAACTGGAGTTAAAGGTGGTTCTCAGCCTCCATGTGGGTGCTGGGGATCGAACCCAGGTCCTCTGCAAGAGCAGTTGGTGCTCTTAACCACTAGGCCATCTCTCCAGCCCCTATGCTGTCTTCTTTAGTGTGTATGTATACAAGTGTGTATGTATATGCATGTGTGTGCACATGTATACACGTGTAGCCAGAGGACACCCTTAGATATTATTTTCAGTCCACCATCCACTATCCACCCTCTGCTTTGGCTACTTTTAACTTTCAAGTTGTTACAACCTAGAATCACCACTTGAGGACTCATCAAGATCAGGTTGATCTGTGGGGTGTTGTTAGTTGACCTGGGAAGTCCCAGCCTGAGGGTGGTCGAGTGAAGAGCTCTGGCTGAGCATTTGTGGCAAGCAGGCAGCTGGATGCACTCGTTTCTCTCTGCTCTTGATAGGATGTGGTGTGGGCCCTGGTCTCAAGCTCCTGCCTTGGTGTTGCCCGTGTAGTGACGGACTGTAACCTGGGATCATAGGGGATAAAAGCCTTCCTTCCCTAAGTCGTTTTTGGTCCAGATATTTTGTCATAGCAACAAAAATGAAACTAGAGCATGGTCCCCGGCCTGAAACTCATCAAGTCGGAAGGCCAAGTGGCCGCTGAGCCTCAGGGCTGTGCCTGTTCCTGCTGCACCCCAGCACTGTGATTGCAAGTGCACTGCACCACGGCTGGACTCTTTATGTGGGCTCTGAGATCCAACTCAGGTCCAGCAGAGCAATCTCCTCTACATAATTTTAAAGAGGAGGCAAGGAGGTCACACAAAGATGACAAAGGTCATACAAGGCAGTACAAAGAGTACATTATGCATACTGTATTATGAAATGAATGGGTGACAGGAAAAAAAGATTTATTATTGCTAAAATAACTATTGCTAGAGTCAGTAAGTATATTTTTTAAAAAATGACCCAAATGGGCTATTTTTAAAATCTTAATACCTATATATAGTACAGACCCACAGTGCTGAGGTTGGGAATGTGGATTCTGGAGCCCAAGTTGACTAGGTACAAAACCTGCCTCTTCTCAAAATACCTGCGTGATCTCGGGTGCTGATCTTTAAATGCGGATCCTGCTCCTCTTCCATTAGGAGTGAACTGGATTTATGATCCACAACAGGGAGAGGAGGTCTGGTGTGGACTAAATGCTCAGTCCTGCTGTTACTATCTTGGTGATGGACTACCCCTCTCCACTGACTACGGACTCGGACTCGCAGATGGGGGCAGGAAGTAGGGTGGCTTCTGCAACTTGCTTCCTCTCTAAAGTACATTTCTTTTTTGCCATTAAAAACTCCTTCAATTTGGCACAACTCTGAAGAGATAGTAATTAGAGTAACATTCCTAAGGAATGTATGCTTTATTTTTAAAGTGTACGTGTGCGTGTGCATGTTATGTGTGTGTACAGCCACATGTGCATCCCTCTGCATGCATGTGGAGGCAGAGGTTGATGCTATCTTCTTCAACTGCTCTCCACCTATTTTTTGACACAGGGTCTCTCACCGAACCTGGAGCTCCCCGATTCTGCTCGTCTGGATGACCCTGGGATCCTCCTGTCTCTGTTGCCCCCGCCCCAGCACCGAGATTATGGGCGTGTACTGCTGCACCTGGCCTTTCCACACACGTGCTGGGATCTGAACCCAGGTACTCAGGCTTGTGTGGCCGGCACTGAACCCACTGAGCCACGCCCCCGGGCCCTTGGGTTGTATGCTCAGATTTAGAGCTTTTAACTCTGGTTGAAGCTCCATGTTCCATGAAAGAAGTCAAAGTGGGTGGCTCTGTCAGCCTTCCCAAGAAGCAGCCTCGGAGGCCGGCAGAAATAAAGACACTTTTGCTTTTCCCTGAAAGAACTTTTCATCCCACATACAAAGTGAGAATTGCTATGGCTGCATGCAGCTCTCAGGAAATGACGATGGAGTGTGTGGAAGGAATTAGAAACTATCCATCCAGAGCAGTTTTGCAACACTCTATGTGGGAAGCGGGGAGGAAAGGTCAGCACTCGTCTCATTTCCACCCCATCGCGATTATTCTCCAACCTGACATTTCTTAATCTGAGTTTATTTTCCAGGTCATTAATTTGATTCCTCAACATTCGGCATCCTCTCAAAGTCTCCATTAAAAACAGTATCATCAATATTAATAATCGCTTTTGCTTCTCCCTTAGTTTTTTTCTCATGTCAAAGGTTTTTTTTAATCCTTTTTCAACAGTTTTTAAATAGTGTCTGACCTCTTTGCATCAACCCAAACTAATGCAACTTAATATAGCAATTTTGACTCTCCTAAGAGAGACAGTGGAGAAGCAGGCAGGCTTATTTCAGAGACTGTGAACATCAGAAAAACAGAAGAACTGACTTTTATTCACGTCTTTACTATTCTCCTAAAAAGCCACAAAGCAGGACACAAAAGAAACTTAGAGCCTCAGGAACGAAAATCGGAATGTGTCCCTAAGTGCTTCATGCCACCAACAGCCACCTGCTGTCCCAGCTTTTCTTGGTTCTGTCCCCAGGGTGTCTAAGGTGGACAATGGGTTATTTCTCTCACTACTGAACAGGTGTTGTTTTGATTATAAATATTCAGAAGAAAGGCTGGTGGCATACACCTTTAATCCCAGCACCGCAGAGGCAGAGGCAGGTGGATCTCTGTGAGATAAAGGCCAGCCTGGTCTAAATAGTGAGTTCCAGGGCAGCTGGTGATATAGGGGGACCTCTCAACCTCCTCTCAGAAAACAGAATGAATATTCAGTGGACTTCAGTTTGTGGGTATTTCAGGCCAATCAGATCTCCTAGAATATAAGAAACCCAAGGCAAACAAGGACCTAAATATATAAAGAAGAGGAAAAAGGAGAGAGACAGAGAGAGAGAGAGAGAGAGAGAGAGAGAGAGAGAGAGAGAGAGAGAGAGAGAGAGAGAACTGAAATCCATACCTGCAAACCAGAGAGTACCGTCACCTAGAATCTGACAGCTTCGGAAAATAGTCCTCAATAAAATGAGGCTCCTGCATCTTAGAAGCTGAGAGAAAGCACAGCCTGCAGAACCCCGTACCCTGAGCTGCTGAGGAGCCTCTCCAGGCAGGAAGGACATAGAAACAGATGGAGTCAGCTTTATAGAAGAAAACAAATGCCCCAGTCATGGGGGGCGGTAACCACTGGGTAAATATGTAGACCTGTCCTCTCCATTTTAAAAAGTTATTGAAAAAAATAGAAACTAGTCATGGTGGCTCACATCTATAATTCTAGCACTAGAGAAGCTGAGGCAGGAGGGTTGCCATGAGTTTGAAATCAGCCTAGGCCACATAGTGAGACCCCCATCTCAAATAAAAAACCAAAAGCTCAAAAAAGAAAGTAGATTGTTGGGGCTGGAGAGATGGCCTAGCGGTTAAGAGCACCGACTGCTCTTGCAGAGGACCCGGGTTCGATCCCCAGCACCCATGCGGTAGCTAGGAACTGCCTTTAACTCCAGATCCAGGGGAATCCGACACCCTCTTCTGACCTCCGAGGCATTGCACGACACAAGTGCCCCAACCTACATGCAGACAGTACACTCATACACATAAAAAAATAAAATTAAAAAAGTAGATTGTTGAAATCATTTATAAACCATTGTGCTATGTTTTAAATAATTATTTTAAAATATTTTATTATTTTTATTTTATGTGCATGAGGCTGCATGTGTGTAAGTGCACCTGTGCTGCACAGCGCCTTCAGAGGTCAGAAGGTGTTAGATTCCCTTGGAACTGGAGTTACAGATGGTTGTCAGCCGCCACATGTGTGCCAGGACTCAAACCCAAGTCCTCTGCAAGTACCGAGGACTTCTTCCATGTTAACTCAGTCAATGATCATGTAAACTCTGAATGAAGTATTAGTACCATTTTACAAACAAGAGAACTGAGGTTCAGGGGGGTTAGGTGATTTGGGCTCTGATGACACAGGCTGGAGTGTGAATCTAGGCAGAGCTGCCCACACAGCTATGTATATTTTTATGGATTCATCTTTCATAACAAAAGTAGGAAGACACAGATAGAAAGATGTACCAACCGCAGGTCAATGGTTCCCCTCTGAGAAGGGAAAGAAGGAAGAGGATGTAGAGATACCGTTCCTTCTGGAATGTTCCACCTCACTGTGAACACTGAATGCATAGTGGTAAAGTATGTGGAATCAGAATGCCTTTCTGCAGAATAACATTCTGCATATGTGAAAAGTTTTAAATTAAAATAAATCGAATATGACAAAGTTTTAGTGTCCCTGCGAGACAGAGAGGAGAGATGAGTGAATAATGTCCTTGTTTTGAGAAAGCATGCACACTGGGCAGGTGAGAGGGCTCAGCTGAGAGGGCGCTTGCTGCCAAGCCTGACCACCTGAGTTTGATCCTTGGAACTCGCATGGTGGAGAGAGAGAGCCAACTCCTACAGGTTGTCCTATGACCTCTGCACACATGCCATGGCATGTACATAACCATACATATGTCTGCATGCACACACACACACACACACACACACATAAACAAATTTGATGAAAAATTTACAAAGAAAAAGACTCCTTGAAACAGACACAGAAGACATACAGCCCCTGATCTTTGAGAACAGCTGTGATTCCTTTCTTGTTTCATGGCATTAAGTAAAATTCTCTTCTCAAGACAAGATGTGATTTCCAAATTAATTAGGTTTGTCATACATTATAAATCTTTTTAAAAAATGTTATGTGTTATATGGCAGAGTGCAGGAACTCAGGTGGGGTGGGGGGCATGGAAAGGGAAGTGACTCTAAATTCCATTAAGAAATGATGTATGATGTATGGAAAAAGTTTAATAACAATAAAAAATAAACTTTAAAAATAATATTATGTGTATGCATGTTTTGCCTGCATATATGTATACATACAACATGTATGTGGTATCCGTGGAGGCCAGAAGAGGGCATCAAATCCCCCGGAACTGAAGTTACAATTGTAAGCCACCCTGTGGGTGCAGGAACTCAAGCCTCGATCCTCTGGAAGAGCAGGAAACACTCTTAACTGCAGAGCTGCCTCTCCATCTCCACATTAGAAACTTCATCAGCCAATAGTATTTCATCAAGGGAGCTGGGACCAGCATTTTCCATGCTGTTTTTCTGTGAATTTGCTTTGGACTTTGGGCATCAGACCCATTCCCCTGACTGAAAAACACAGCCGAGCTCTCTTCATGATCTCCTTTCATTTTTAAAATTATTTTTATTTTATGTATATGAGTGTATTGCTTGCATGTGGTAGGTGCGCCCGTGTCATGCATTGCCCACAGAAATCAGAAGAGGGCATTGGGACCCCTAGAACTGGAGTTATAGATAATTGTTAGCTGGCATGTGGGTGCTAGGAGTCGAGCCTAGGTCCTCTGCAAGAGCAGCCAGTGCTCTTAACGGCTGAGCCATCTCTCCAGCCCCATGATTTCTTCTATGTTAAATACAGAGTGCATTCTCAGGCAATCCATAGCATTGTTGACAATGTAATGCAATTGTTATCACTAAATTCCACCCTATCACAGTGGAGTGGAATAACTGGTGGCAGCAAGTTAATATTGTTCAAATTTCATTTTTGGACATTTCTCATTTGAAGGTAGCCTCTTAAAAACTGGCTGCATAGTTGGTATTCTTATTTCTATTATTATACAAGTTAGGTTCCCCTGAGTTCTCAGAGGGTGGATGATAAACTAGCTTGATAGTATCTGATTCCCTCCAATAAATCTGGAGCACTTTGTGTTAATCACGGACTCTGTGCTCAGTAGGGGTGAAGACAAGGTGAATGCACATCCAGTTCTACTTCCAATGACTTTCCAGTTAGTGATAGAGATATGACATTCATGTAAATATCTAAGATGAAAATTAGAATACTTGGGACTGGAGAGATGGCCTAGAGCGCCGACTGCTCTTGGAGAGGACCCGGGTTCGATCCCCAGCACCCACATGGCAGCTGAGAACCATCTTTGACTCCAGTCCCAGGGGAATCCAATGCCCTCTTCTGACCTCTGCAGCATTGCACAAAACGGGTACACAGACCTACATGCAGACAGTACATTCATACACATAAAAAATAAATAAAAATAAAAAAAAAGAAAATTAGAATACTCAAAGTATCTAAGCTATACAGTGGGCCTCGGTGTCCATAAGATCTTAGCACTGGGATCAATCAAGTGTGGATGGAAAATAGTTCCATTTCATCTGTATTGAACACATACACTGTTTTCCTCCCTGGACAATTCATCATAACTTTTATGATCATTTGTGATGTAGTCAGCATTATTAACAATCAACAGATCTTACATGAAAAACTTCGGCATTAGGTTTGATGTCTTCACAGGTCTTGAGACCAAGAAATTAGTAAGAAACACTTCTTACTGTTAATGAGGTTTCAGGAGGGGCTAGATGGTCACAGCTTCAGTCGCTGAACTACTTCTTAGTTGTCTGGCTAAGAAGTTACATCACTGAATCAGGAGAGGAGAGAAGAGGAGAGGAGGGGAGGGGAGGGAAGGGGAGGGGAGTGAGGGAGGGGAGGGGAGGGAGGAGAAGAAAGAAGAAGAGGAGGAGGAAGGAGAAGGAGGAGGAGGAGGAGGAGGAGGAGGAGGAGGAGAAGAAGAAGAAGAAGAAGAAGAAGAAGAAGAAGAAGAAGAAGGAGAAGAGGAGGAGGAGGAGGAGGAAGAAGAAGAAGAAGAAGAAGAAGAAGAAGAAGAAGAAGAAGAAGAAGAAGAAGAAGAAGACAGAAATGGAGTATAGAGGACAGGGAGGAAGGAAGGAGAAGGGAGACAGAAAAGAGGGGAGGGGAGAAAGGGATGGAGAAAAAGACAAGATGATCTGTTGTCCAACAGGCTCAACCCTAAGGAACCAAGTCTTTAACACATAGGCCTTAGGGGACATGCATGCAAGCCACAACAAATGTGCTCCGGTAAGATCCATGAGTCAAAAATAGCTGAATCAAGACTCTTGACTGCAAATGAAAAACGGGCTGGCTTTTGTCTGGCGGGCTCTCCAGAGGTGGGTTGGATTTGTGACCCAGGAAGGAGCGAGGTTCTTTCTACCCCCTCAAGAACAAGGGGATTTTTGCAGAAGCCTTCCAGGCACTCCTTGTATCTCTGCCAGAAGTAAGTTGTAGCGCATCCTGAACCATCACAGACAAGTGGCTTAGTGTTTTCCTTAGGCCTCCACGTTTCCCTAATATACCTCTAGGTGTCAGATAAATATATAGATGAACAAAATAAGGATGCTTAAAGGTTAAAAGAACTTGGCATTCAGAGTCTGGGCGGAGGACTGGAAACATCCATTAGGGGAGTCTGGGCGGAGGACTGGAAACATCCATTAGGGAACCATGCAGCCTGTGTGGCACAAGGCCATATTAAATGTTCCCGTAATCTAGAGATGATCACAGCGGCTTAAGTGATGCCACTTTGGTTAAGGAAGCCATCTTAGGGACCTGCTTCCCACGCAGCTTGAAGCTGATAAACAATTGCAGGGACTACAAAAGCCCCTTTGCCCCCTTCCCAGAAATGTGTTTAACCATTGTCAAATGGTTAATAGCTGCTTACTCTGCCTTCTGTAAAACCTGCTTTGCCGCTATCTGCTCAAGGAAATAATTATGTATTTCACACAGTAGTAAAGTAATTGTGGATTTTTTCCTCTTCTTCTTTCTTCGCCTTTAAGAACTCTCCCCCCACTTTGGCCCAGCACTACGGCCTCCACTCCTGACCCCATAGGCTATGGTCAGCTACGCAGCTTAAACAAATTTGGCTGATTAAAATTCAGTCAAGGATGCATGGTCTTTCCCGGGATCCTGACCTCTGTAACGGTGACCACTGCATAGTACATTAGCTGAAGGTATAGGACCCATCTGGATCCTAAATCCTGAACCAGGGCTCATAGTAAGGGTCCATTCCCCACCCAAGCCCACACACCTCTACTCATGGAAGTTACAGGAGGAAATTTTCAATGATGGGCCTGGCCGGCAGTGACAGGGACACTCAGTACTGGACTCTGAGATTCCTTCATCAGCCTTTTCCCTGAATGCCTCCAGCATTCCTAGGATCGAACAAACATTGTTTCCGCCAGTGTCATTGGAGCCTGTCAATAGGAACTGAGAACGCACAGGCTTTTTTTTTCTCTTGTTGCTAACAGCTTTCTTAATTAACCTACTGATAGAGTCAACAGCACAGTTCCAGCTCACTGTTTGCTCTTCGGGCTCGGCAGAGTCACTGTGGTCTTTGAGAAGTACAGAACACTCGCCGGAGGTTGTTTTCCAAAAAGAAGGGGGGGCGGTGTGAGGAGGAACCTTCATCACTACAGTGAATTTGACTTAATAGCTAAAACTTCCTTCTGATTGTTTAGCCCAGAGTTATAGCCTTTTCTTAACTAATAACTTTAATTATAGCGACCGCAGGTTATGAAAATGTGCCCTTTGTCCTCACTTGCCTTGTTCTTATAATGATGAAACCAAGGATCAGCAAGTCAGCCTCTGGGGCTGGCAGGAGATGGGAGGTAGGGTCCTGATCTACCAGCTGTAAACGCATGCTTCGTAAGCTGGCTGAAGTCTATCTCTGGAATCTGTCTCTATGGTTGCCCAATACACAGGACACGGGAAATAAAACCAGGATTCTGATTACCAAAGAACTCACCTTCAGAAAGTAACAAGGTTCGTTTAGCATACTGAGACAGAAAGACTGCCGTGAGTGTGAGGCTAGCCTGGGCTACATAGTGAGTACCAGCTGAGCCAGGGCTATGTAGTGAGACTGCCTCAAAATAAAATAAAATAAGTAAATAAATTAATAAAGGGAGTCAAAAGAAAAGAATACAAGACTGAAGATACTCTATCCATCTTAAGATGAAATGTAAATTTACCAATTTAAATAAATTTCTTTCCTGAAGTTGACTAAGAAGCTACTAATTATGTAGCTACTGTAAAAAGACTATAAAGCATGGTGTGGTGGTGCACACCTTCAATCCTAGCACTTGGAAGGGAGAGGCAGGCGGATCTTTGTGAGTTCAAGGCCAGCCTGGTCTACAGAGTGAGTTCTAGGACAGCTGGGGCTACAGGAAGACCCTGTCTCAAAGAGACAAAAAAAAAAAAAATCAAAAAAACCCAACTATAGGTAAGTGGGAAGATATAGATATACAGAGCAGATTATCTAAGTCAGTCAGTAAGGTGCTTGCCTTAGAAGCATGAAGACAGGACTCCAACCCCCCGCACTCCAGTAGACAGCTAAGTGTGGTCTTGTACACTTGTCATGTCGGCCCCAGGAATGCTGAGCCAGGCAGATCCTGGTGCTCGGCTCCAGCCAGCTCAGCCTAACCAGCAAGGTGACTGATTCCTGAAGACTACAGGTGATGCTGTCCTCTGGCCTCCACATGTGTGCACACACACACATAACTGGCATCCACCTACGCTGTATGCATGCCTGTAACATGTATATAACACATAGCTGTTTAAATTGAGGCATCACAATTCAGCCAGATCAAGCCTTCCCTCTGGCTCTCTTCACACCACATTTCCATTGGATCATGAAGGAAAATAAAAATGTTCTTGCATTTCAGGTGATCTTTACAGTGTTGGTGGAAGGCCACATTGGACCCAGTGATAGCAGGAAGCCAATCAGATAATGAGGCCCTTGTTGCTGACTCTCATGGCAAAGGATGTTTTCTGCATACTTGGCTTTCTTTATTTATTCTTTTTTTTTTTGTCTTTTCGAGATAGGGTCTCCCTGTTGCCCCAGCTGTCCTGGAACTCACTCTGTAGACCAGGCTGGCCTTGAACTCACAAAGATCCACCTGCCTCTGCCTCCCGAGTGCTAGGACTAAAGCCGTGCGCCACCACGCCCGGCTGGCGTCATCTAACTTGCTCTCACAAGGCTGCCCTGTAAAGTTGCTTCTCTCTTTGAAAATGACTGACCTCTGCCCTCTCTTCAGTGATACTGTTGGATCAACACGCTGCCCCCAATCCCTCCTCTGAGTTCACTAACTGGATAGATGGATAGCTCTACAAATAAATCTCTAGATTTTTATTTTCTTTTCTTATTTTTTTGTGTATGAATGTACTGTGTGCATGCAGGTCTGTGCACTGTCATGCAATGCCACGGAGGTCAGAAGAGGGCGTCAACCTACATGCAGACGGTACACTCATACACAAAAATAATAAATAATAAATAAAAAATTAAAAATAATAAAATAAAACGAAGGGGGAAAAGAGACTCGAGTAAATACATGCTAGCACAGGCTAAAAATGTCAGCCCTGGCCTCCGCTGTCTGTCAAAAAGAAATGAGGCCAGATATAGCCGGTTGACAGGATTTGCACCCCCACCCCCCACCCCCTGAACAAATTAACCTCATGTTTATGTTCACAGACCAGGGCAGCAGGCAGCCGATCTAAATTGAGAGCCCAGAGATGTAGATACCCGGGCTGCATTCCCAGGAGGCCAGGGCAGATGAGAACCAATATTTCACTAGCTGGAGATTAGGAAAGTGACATATCACATCTTGTCTGTTTAGGGAAACAAACATGAAAGCCACCAGACATGCTGTATCGTGTGGTGACCGAGAAGGACCCACTCAGCTGCAGATAGATATAGACACATTATTCCTGTCCTTCTGGAGCAGAGCAAATTGTCCAAAGTATCCTCAGAATAAGACACTGTCCTTCAGAGCATACTTGTGCATAGAGTCTTAAAAAGGCCCCGAGTTGGCAGCTTTTATGATTCACAGGAAAATAAAACCAGGCTGTGAGTTTGTGCAGGGAGTCCTGTGTTCAGCAAATAAGCAGCCCGGCACAGGGTGTGATTTGGCTTGGTGACAAAGCAGACTTTAGATTTGATATTCCTTCTCTGGCTCTTCTCCTCACCCCAAACAACACGGAAAAATCTAGGCAACCAGAATCCCCTGTTCTAAGTGGTACCTTTCCTATTTGTATTGAAGGTTATTCATGGAAGCCACAGGGCGGTGCACATCAGCTCATACACGAGCCACGCATTTGCAGGCCTGAGGGTGTGGAATGGAGGGTCACATTTCTCTTTTCATCCCTCAAAACTTATGAACAGGGTTGGGAGGGGGATCAGTGGATAAGGCGCTGAGCCACAGCGTGAGAACTCAGTTCAGATCCCCCGCAACCACATAAATGCCCGGTAGGTGTGGGAGCCCACCTGGAACCCCAGCACTTGGGAGGGGGAAAAGGGATCCTTGGAGCAAGCTGGTTTACTAGACTGCCCATCTGGGTTCAATGAATAAGGTGGAGAGATTTCAAGACATCAACCTCGAGCCTCCACGTGCATAACACGCACACATGTGCCCACATACGTGCGAACACGGATACACATGCACTCATACCACACACATACAGATAGGGATTTTCCTCCAGGAGGGGTGATGGCAGTCATGGGTCATGTGCTAAGGCACACTTGGATTCCGCAGGGCCACCAGGAAGTGGGCCTTTCCCGGCAACAGGCCTCTACCTCTCCCAGGTGTCCACAATAAAGGAACTCTGAAGAAGGAAGGGCTGGCGGCTCTCAAAGACCTAATTGCAGCTCTGACAAGCATCAGATCAAAGGCATCTCTCCTGGGCGCTTTGATCTGCTGATAACTGCATTTAGCACCCTCTCCTGGCTGTGCCTGGGGCCAGCGGTTCTCCCTTCCAACTCCCTCCTCTTTCTGGTTTAAATAATTCAGCTGCTAAACAGTTTCAAAGGAGTGAAAATAAACAAATACTCTAAAAATCCAACTCGCTTGCTAGATTAAGTTAAAGCTTCCTTCCCCTACAAATACCCTGTGTGGATGGAACCGATCTAGAGAAGACTCTTAAAGGGGATGGTTATTGTTTTGAATACCTTACCTGACTTCAACTTATGCAAAGAGTTCTCATGAAGTGGGGACCCCCAGGAGAACCTGGTGGGAAGCAAGGCTCCCTGCCTGTTGCAGTATCAACCATCGCCAACCGCCCTCCTCCTCTCTTCACCCTTCCCTGCCCCCAATTCTCAAGATAATTAAATGGGCTTTATCCAGTGGTACAGGCTTCTTCTGCTGAGTGGGTTTGGTATGGTCCACTCTGAAATGATATTTATTAAAACATAAGGGAGGAGTAGAAGGGGGTGTCTCAGAAGCAAAGAGCTTGCCCTGTAACCACGAGGACCTGAGTTCCATCTCTAGAACACATTTTTTTTTAAAGCTGGTGCTTGTAATGCCAATTCCAAGAAGGTGGAGACAGGCGAATTGTTGGGGCTCCTCTGATCAGTCAGTCCAGCCTACTTGGTAAGCTGCAGGACAGTGAGAGACCCTGGCTCAAAAAGAAAAAAAACAACGATGTGGGCCATAGCAGAGGAGCAACATCTGAGGTCGTCTTTTGGTCTCCACACGTTCATGAACACACACACACACACACACACACACACACACACACACAATTTAAGAGAAGGGGATCAAAGGCAGACTGTAGACTCTTTTCTACCCTAGGCTCGCCAGGACAGCCACAGCTAAGGGAGATTCAAGTCCAGCCATGTCTCAAGCAATGTTTAGGCATCTCTGACTTAGGGGTGATCTGTCCACTTCCTGCAGCCGTCTCTTTCCCTTTCTCCAGTGCAGAAGTACAAAGACAGGGCTCCAACACAAACAGACGTCTTCATTCCGGAAGTCTCTTCTCACTTTCCTTCACAGCTCTGGCTCTTCTCCCTGGAAATGGTGGTTCTCACCTTCTAAGCAGGGGATGGGACATGCCGTCTGAGGACCAGAAATGGAGCTGACTGGGAAGGGAACTCCAGCCAGAGAATCAGCCTGTTAGCAAACCTGTCTTCCTTGTCCCCAGGGCCCAGCTTCCAAATCCCAGCTTCCAAATCAGAACCCCCCCACACACCCCTCACCCCCCCGACCCCCCCCCCGCCTCTTCAAACAGCTTGCTGAGGTTTTGCCCCTCCAGCCTCCACCACCAGGAGCACTGCCTGAGTGGGTGTTCAGTGGAGCTTCAGACTTCATAGTTGTGGCAAGTTCCCAGGTAAGGGCGATAGAGCTGATCTGGAGATTCTTCTCAGAGATCCCCAGCTCTAGGATCAGGGAAAGATAAATGGTGTTTAGAACTTAAGTCCACATACACTGTCCAGTTGGAGGCCATTCTATAGTCCTCTCTCCTGTCTGAAAACACGCTGCAATCCTTTCTCCTCCTTAAGATTCCATTCATTCCTTCACCTACTCATTCTCACAGATACTGGTGAGGCACAGTCAAGTACCAGGTAGTGCTGGGATCCTCAAGAATCAGGGATGAACCAGAACACAGGAAACGGTTATATGACTGAGGTAACACCACCAGAGGAAGCCTGTCTGTCACAGAGGAAGAAAGAGGAAGGAAGGGAGACTCCTCCAGGGATTTAACCTTGAGCTGAGCTTGGAAGGCTGGCGAAGGGGTCACCAGGAGGTCAAAGGGGAGAAACAGTCCGGACAGAGGTGTAGACCCATGAGGCAAGCTCGGGGGCTGTGGATTTACATCCTGGGTTTGGTGATGATGGGGAATTCAGTGAGCCAGTCATACTGAGATGTGGGCTTTTCTTCTTTTAAGATGATGGCAAAGCCCTGGGCGGTTCATAATGAGGGATGATATC
Organism: Rhizomys pruinosus; assembly: GCA_009823505.1. Taxonomy (NCBI): domain Eukaryota; kingdom Metazoa; phylum Chordata; class Mammalia; order Rodentia; family Spalacidae; genus Rhizomys; species Rhizomys pruinosus. The sequence continues at coordinate 926,111 of VZQC01009509.1, read as the reverse complement.
ATCAGACTTATCATTTGGAAAGTTATGTGAGTGGAGGGGTGAGAGTCAGCTCGTTCCCAACAGAACACCATCATCTGGTGGCCTAGAAACAACAGAATCCTTTCTCAAAATTCTGGAGATGGGAAGTTCAAAGTCAAGGCATTTGTAGTGTCTGATGAGAGCCACTTTTTAGCTAATAGGACACTACTGTCTTGGTAGGAGTGAGGGAGCTCTGCGAGCTGTGTGTGTATGTGTGTGTGTGTGTGGTGTGTTTGGTGTATGCATATGAATGGGGTGTGGGCATGTGTTTGTATGATGTATGTGTGTATAAATGTGTGCACACCTATGTGTGAGCATTAAAGCCAGAGAAGGACATCGTCTGTCTTCTCTCACCACTTTACTCCTTTGAGACAGGGTCTGTCACTGAATGTCGAGCCAGGTTGGCAGCAAGAAGGACCTGGTGACTCTTGCGGGATACAGATGGCCACACACAGCTTGGGTTCTGGGGATTGGAACTCGGGTCCTTAGGCTTGTTCAGAAAGCATTCTTACTCTCTGAGCCAGCTCCCTAGCACCTCAAGAATCCTTTTGCTAGGGCACTAATCCTGCTGCTGAGGGCTCTGACCATGACCCAACAGACTTCATACCTTTCTCCTGCAGGCCTTCATAGGAATTCTGACTTCTGAGAGATCCAACTAGAAGCTGCTATGGAGATTGATGTTACAGGGTTGAACAGAAAATATTAACTTTCCCTCTAGATTGAAAACTACTTTCAGGGCCCATGAAGGGGCTCAGCAGATACGAAGCCTGCTGCCAAGCCTGATGACCTGAGTTCAAGCCCAGGTGGTAGAAGGAGAGAACTGACTCCCACAGGTTATCCCCTGACGTCAGCACGTACACACATAAGTTGATGTTAAAAAAATAAAAAAGGAAGAAAACTACTTTTAAGAGGACAGTGAATTTCTGTCTTAACATCAGGCTTAGCACAGCATTTTATCACTGGGCATCAGTAAACATATTTCAGCAACTGAGGAAACTAATTAAGCTATTTTCATACATTAATTTCATTTGAATGCCTGAATTCAAATATAATAGAAAGTTTCCATTATTTGATTTTTCTCTAGATAAGTTTTTTTTTTAGATATTTTGGATATTTTAATCCAGTACTTTATTGGATTAAAAATATTTGGGGGAAGCTGGATCTGGTGAGGCAGGAAGATTGCTGCAAGTTCAAGACCAGCCTGGGCAAAGGGGGAGTTCCAAGCCAGCCTGCACTATAGAGTGTGCCAGGAAAAAAAAAAAAAAAGTAAATAAACAGGCCGGGGATAAAGCTCAGTGGGAGAGTTTACCCAGCATGCTGGAGACCCTGGGTTCAATCCCAGCACCACAAAACCAGAAGAAAAGAGGGGGGTGGAGGAGGGGAAGGGAAGGAAGTTGTTTTCTTGTTTACTTATGCAAGAGCAGACGTGTAGTATCAAGCTACCAGGTGTAAAACACTAGCACCGACAATGGGCCTTGACTTTATTTTTTTTTTTAATTTTATTTATTTCTGTATGTGTATGAATGTACTGTCTGCATGCAGGTGTGTGCACCCGTGTCGTGCAATGCCGCGGAGGTCAGAAGAGGGTGTCGGATTCCCCTGGAACTGGAGTTCTGGAATTGGAGTTTCAGACGTTTCTTGGCCACCATGTGGGTGCTGGGGATCGAACCCGGGTCCTCTGTCAGAGCTGTCGGCGCTCTTAACCACTAGGCCATCTCTCCAGCCCTGGGCCTTGACTTTAAAGGAGGGAGCAGGCAGTTCGTTAAGCAGAGCTCATTACGCAGTGACTGAAGATATGCAAGAAAAATCCATCTGTGGGCATGAGCAGCAATTGCAGAAGTTTTCACCGGTCATTCCCACGTGTACATTGGAAACCTGAAGCAACAGTTGAAGCTCTTTAAACAAGGCCAGTTTCCAAGATCTTCAGCTGCCGCTGGAAAAGGAACAAGTGATCCTCAAAGACCTGACTCTCCTCTGCGCCCCTGTGGACACAAGTCCTGAGCATGGTGGCTCCTCCTGAGCTCCATCTATGACATCAGCAATCACAGGGAACAGTGTCACCCACTTGGCGTTCAGAGAGTCCTTGCCAGAGAGCTGCCAGCATCTTGGTCCATCCAGCGAACAGAGACTGTGCTCCGTTCTCTAAAGCCCAAGGCCCTGACCTCATCGTGGGGAAAACCCATGCTTTCACAGCCAAAAGTCTTCCAAGATGAAAGGAAAGGAAAATGAAGTGGGGGGAGGGGCGGGAGAAATGATGAGCCGGGATGACTCACGCCCGCCCTCCCTCTGCTCTTTCTGAGCTAACTCAGGGCTGGCCTTGCTTTTATGACTCCCAGACTGCCCTAGTCATCTGCAGGTCAGGGAGGGAGCCTCCAGGGTGTCATCTGGCCAGCCCAGCTGAGTCTCGGGGTCCACGGTGACCTCTGCAGGAGGGCCTGTCCCCAAGGCCCTTCCATCTTAAGTTTTTGGAAAGTATCTCGACTGTGATTTTTTTTTTTTATACCAAGCCTCTGTGGAGGTTACAGAGGGACGCCTTGGGGAATTAATTTAGTGAGCGGTACTGGAGAGAAGCTGGCACTTCCGGGGGACTTACAAAGCGAATCGGGTCATGTAGCTCCGGTCGCCTTCTGCCCTGCAGCACCTGGGCCCTACGGCTGCTGGCTAATTTCTGTTTACACAGTGATCTGCACTTTGGACTCTGAATAAACCTGTTTCTTTTTTTAAAGTATACCAGACATGGACACCCTCTCACTTTAAACCCTGGGAAACATTTCTCTCTGCTGGCCTCTCTAACTTAGGTAAGAAGCAGTCAGATGAGTTATTCTTCATTCTAAGGTGTGAATGCGGACAACAGATCAGCAGAAAGTGTTCCTGGCTTACTCCTTCTCTTCTTTCTCCTACCTATAATCCCAGATGCCTGCCTTGTTTGCCCAGAGTCCCTTCCAGTCTTGGGTGGCCATGAGTCACAATTCCGGCCAATGAGACCAGGGCACGAGGCTCCTGGCTCATGTCCTTGGAAGTGTTTGCTCTGTAGAAGGGACTGACATACCTAGAATCGTCTTTCTTGGAAATGGGGCCCTACAGCTAGAGGTAGAAACCATGGTGACTCCCGGAGACGGCCGGCAAGGGGAGAGGCTGAGCTAGTCCCAGCAACGCAAGCTGCCATCCATCATACTGTCCCTGCCTGCTCCCCTCCCACAGGCTGCGATAGATGCCTGAAGCTCTCCAGATCCTTTCATTTCTCCGATGTGCACCCATGAGCCTACCGCCTGTGCTCCACATGACTGACCTCTTTCCCTGTCGCCACCAGCCCTTCTTTCCCTGGGAGATGTTCATAGCCTCTCCTCCTTTTTGAAGGCTGAGTAGTATTCTACTGTGTGTGCACACTTAAAGAATTAGCCTCGGTTTCCACTCTTCCCTGGGCTTTGTCAATAGATTCATACCTGTATTTGCAGTGAAAAACACAGGCACTAAATGAACTTAATAACTTCCTCTGGGACCCCTGCCACCAGGGCTTAATAAATCTGTTTTCAAGCTAATTAAAGATTCCCACTTCCTTGTTCTCCTGATACTGTCCCGTTATTATGAGATACGAGGTCATATTAATGTTTGGAAAGCCTGGGTTCCCTTACCACTCTGACCACTGTGTTAAGTCGCTCCATCCCCCTACCCTCAATTTCTGCACTGGAAAGCAAGGCCCTTTTGTTTTGTAAAACAGAAACAAGCTAGCACGTAGTACTGTGTACTACAGATCAGCCATTTTTCTCAGCATGGTCTATACCGATATCTGCCACCCTGGGGCCCCCTTAACTGACACCACCTCCAGGTCACCACCTGAGATCACTCCCTTGCCAAAGTGCATTGTTTGCAAGATGTTTCATTTGTTCTGAATGTGTCACTGTTTTAGTGGAAGAAGCTGGGATAGAACTCCAGTACCCGAAAGCCAGGCATACTGAGAATCTCAATACCTGGGAGGATTGGGAGTTGGAGGTCAGCCTGGGGTATATAACAAGACCTTGTGTCAACCCTCCCTACCCATCTACCCATCACCCTCACAAAATGAGAGAGAGAGAGAGAGAGAGAGAGAGAGAGAGAGAGAGAGAGAGAGAGAAGAGACTCCTGGGGGCTGTAGAATCAAGAAAATACTGGAAGAGGAATCAAGAGAGAAGCATACTTCTACCCTTCGAATGACGCCAATTAGTTCCTTTTCTTCCTGTTCTTGTTTCCTCTGGCTTAAAAATACAATGTCCTGTTTTAGCTCTTATTATGCCTTTTATTTTCATATTTATAAGACTAAGATTGCATCACCTGCCCAGGACAAGCTATGATCCTGGGCACTTGATGTGTGCTGGAGAAGGGAGGGCCTGGAAGCCCACTTGAGGACAGAAAATGCTTATGTAGTATGAGAACTTTGTTGACTCAAGAGTCAGGATTGTTCTCCCAGGCAAGGAAAAACCATCTTAAAAAACAAACAAACTTGTATTCTGGGGTATTTCCCAGAAAAGACGCAGGTATGGTTGGTAAGATGGGATTTGGGTTTGTTTTCCAAGCTGCAGCTGTGGGAAAGGTCAGCTCTGTGTTGTAACACACTGGTGGCTCCTCCCGTAATCCAAACCACAGCCCTTGGAAAAAAAAAAAAAAAAGAAGAAAAAAGGCAGCATGGCAATTAGCATTTAGAAATTTTATTTCTAAATGCCTGCCCCTAGATACCTTAAGATGTTAACTGCTGAGTTTCAGAATGTTCTGGAAAAAATCTGGTGGTTGGAATTTCAGAAGTTTCCCTAGGAGAAAGCTGTTAAGATGATTTCCCTTAAAAGAAGTTCACGAGACAGAAATTGGAGAGAAGCTTACAGGAGTGAGGCCTTGGGATGGGTTAGAAGGAAAAAGGAAGGGCTGGCGCATGGGAAGTGGCTGCTTCCAGGGCTCTGGCTCACTCTCCACTGCAAGTGAGTGGTTGCGAGTCCAGTACACAGCCCACCACCCTGACCTTGTCTGCCCATCCAGACCAGAGGGCCTCAAGGGAGGGGGACCACCTCCCGGAGGTCCCTTTGTCCCCAAGGTCCCCCTCTCTCCATCTCCCCGTCCTCGTAGCCCAGAGAAGAACCAGCTGCCTACACACACACCATGAAGCTGTCAACCGACTGAAAGACAGTGAGCGTCAATAAAACAATGTGTTAACCAGGCACGGTGGCGCATGCTCTAATACCAGAACCCAAGAGGCTGTGAGGTAGTAGGTTGCTCTTGAGTTTGACTCTACTGTGGGATACAGACTAAGACTCTGTCTCAAAAGACAAAACAAAACAAAATAACAGAAAACCCCAAGCCAAAAATGGGCTGGAGAGATGGGTCAGCAGGTTAAAGTACTCACTGCTGTGCCAACCGACAACTGGGCTCCTCCTCTAGGACCTAGTATTTATTTATTTATTTATTTATTTATTTATTTATTTATTATTTGGTCTTTTCAAGACAGGGTCTCCCTTTAGTCCCTACTGGCCTGGAGCTCACTATGTAGACCAGGCTGGCCTTGAACTCACAGAGATCCTCCTGCCTCTGTGCCACCATGCCCTGCCTAAGACGATTCTTAGCTACCATGTGGGTGCTGAGAATTGAACCCGGATCCTCTGCGAGAGCAATCAGTGCTCTTAACTGCTGAGCCATCTCTCCAGCCCCTAGAACCCACTTTGGGGCTGGAGAGATGACCTAGCGGTTAAGAGCACCAACGGCTCTTACAGAGGACCCGGGTTTGATCCCCAGCACCCACATGGCGGCCGAGAACCATCTGAAACTCCAATTCCAGGAGAACTCAAGTTCCAGAGGAATCCAAGACCCTCTTCTGACCTCCGCGGCGTTGCACGACACGGGTGCACAGACTTGCATGCAGACAGTACATTCATACACATACAGAAATAAATAAAATTAATTAAAAAAAAAGCCGAATGTGGCCAGGTATGGGTGGCACATGCCTTTAATCCCAGCACTCAGGGGCCAGAGGCAGGCAGATCTCTGTGAGTTCAAGGCCAGCCTGGTATTTGCCCACAATCACAATACCCCCTGTCAATAATAATAATAATAATAATAATAAGATGGAAAGAGAATAGGGAGAGAAGGAAGGAAGGAAGGAAGGAAGGAAGGAAGGAAGGAAGGAAGGAAGGATGCAGTTGAGTACTACAGGCCTCCATTTCAAGTCCATTTCCACCCCTCACTTCCTCTGGTCCTTGTGTGTTAGATGTGGCATTCTAGACTTTAGTTACACAATATCTTTATGTGATATGTTTAATTGCGGTATGAAGCCATCTGCACACAGCATGAACTGAAAGCTTCATGTTGACACCCATCCTGATACCAAAACTTAGTGCAATAGTCTCAGATAAATACTTGTGAACTTCATTTGCCATCTTGTTTATCTAATTCTTATTTTAACAAACTGGACATCAAAAACATGTAGAAAGAATTAAGAACTAGGTAATCTATAAACAGAGCTTATTGGTCAAGATGCCAGCTCTTTCTTCAGGGTGAAAATGTGTAGTCATGCCCTGCAAAACCAAATTTGTAGATTGAAGCTTTAAACCCTAATCTCTTGGAATGTCACCTTATTTGGAGTTTATTTGAAGAGATACTCAAGTTAAAAGGAAGTCATTAGAGTCAGCCCTAACGCAGCCTGACTGGTACACTCATAAAAAGCAGACCTGGAGACAAAGGTGTGTGTGCATGTGCGCGTGCGCACACATACACGGAGGATGTCACGTGAGCATGAAGGCAGAGACAAGGGATGCTCTGTAAATCTAAAGAACACCCAACACAGGCAGCAAACCCTCAGAATGAGGGGAGGGGCAGCACCAGGCTTTGCTACAGCCTGACAGGAACCAGCCCCTACAGTGCCAGTATTTCAGCCCCTGTCTCTAGAACCCTGAGAGAAGAAACTAGCAGGGGCAGGTGGATCTCTAAGAGTTCGAGGCCAGTCTGAACTACACAGAGAGTTCCAGGTCAGCCATAGTGAGACCTTATCTCAAAACAAAAAGAAGGAGCCTGGTGTGGTGGCGTATGGCTTTAATCCCAGCACTGGGGAGGCAAAAGCAAGCAGATCTCTGGGAGTTCAAGGCCAGCCTGGCCTACATAGTGAGCTCTAGGCAAGCTGGGACTGAAGGGAGACCCTGTCTCAAAAAGACAAAAAAAATAAAGTCAAAACTGTCTGGTTGAGGGGCTGGAGAGATAGCCTAGCGGTTAAGAGCGCCGACCGCTCTTACAGAGGACCCGGGTTCGATCCCCAGCACCCACATGGCGGCCGAGAGCCGTCTGAAACTCCAATTCCAGGAGAACTCCAGTTCCAGGGGAATCTGAGACCCTCTTCTGACCTCCACGGCATTGCACGACACGGGTGCACAAACCTGCATGCAGACAGTACATTGATACACATACCAAAATAAAAAAAAAAAAACAAAAAACAAAAAAAAAAACTGTCTGGTTGAGCTATGAGGCGATCCAGTGGCAAAGCAGCTTGCCACCAAGCCTGATAATGTGAGCTCAACCCCCAGGATCCACAGGTAGAGGATAGAGCCCTCCCACAAACTGTCCTCTGACCCCCACATGTATACATCATATGCATGGTCCCCCCAAATAAATAAATATATGTAACAAAAATCCTCTGCCTGTTCTTATTGTTTTTCTGATTCTTATTCTGACAAACTGGGCATCAAAAACATGTAGAAAGTCCTCTTTCTACTTTCGTGTCCTATACATGTGCACATACACACACACACACACACACCTACGGGGGGAGTGAATATGTATGTGTGCACATCCACACATGTAAATTTAAATACAGATTGTCCATGTAGGAGAACACATCATATTTGTCTTTCTGAGTCTGGGTAATCTTGCTTAACACAATGGCCTCCAATTCCATGAATTTTCTACAAACATTATCACTTTCATCTTTACACAGAATGTGTTCAGAAGACAAAAAAAAGAAGGCAAGGCATGGTGGTTCACACCTTTAATCCCAGCACTCAGGAGGCAGAGACAGGCAGATCTCTGAGTTCAAGGCCAGCCTGCTCTACATAGCAAGTTCCAGGCCAGCTGGGGCTGCAGGGAGACCCTGTCTCAACAACCGCAACAATAAAAATCAAAACGAGAAACAAAATAAAACAAAAAGGAGGGACTAGCTAGGGTATGGGAGCCAACCAGAGGGAGGAGGAGCTTTAGGAGAAGGTGGTAAAGTGTAACCATAAACATGTATGAAAACGTTGAAATAAAGCACAACACTTCGTAAACTAACTGAAAAATAAAAATCGTATGCTCTGTGAGCAAAGCAGGTTAGTCAGGAAGGAAATGCTGGGTGTCCACTTAAACGTCAGCTGTCCATGGGTCTCACAACGGCTTTGTTCTTACAGACAGACATGAGGTCCTCCCAGAGATGAACAGAAACCTCAGTGTAATTAAAAGTGAAATGTGCTGTCCTCTGGGGAGGCCTGCCCAGTTCCTGCTATGGGCACCAAGCTAGCTTATTTCCACAGAGTTGGGGGCTGAGGCAGAGGAGACGGGCACGCTAAGCCTCTCAGAACCTCTTCTTATAGTCCTAATGTTGAATGTCGCCCTCACCTCCAGGGCACTAAGATGAAGATGAAAACAAGTGGGACTTCACAGCTCTTCAATGTCAACCATGCAACAGTGAGTCTGCATTAAGTGCTTTAGGACAGTAATATCCGTGTGTGTGTGTGTGTGTGTGTGTGTGTGTGTGTGTGTGTGTGGTTGCATATGTGTACAGGCCAGAGCACACCCTCCTCAGGAGCATCTACCTTGCTGTTTGGACAGAGCCCCCCACTGGGCCAGTGTTAGGGCTCTAAGCACACACTACTATATTCTGCCTTTTTTTTTTGACAGGGTCTTCCTAGTCACAGCTAGCATGGAAGTCACACTGTGGACCAGTGTGGCCTTACTCTCACAGAGATCTGCCTGCCTCTGCCTCCTGAGGGCTGAGAGTAAATGTACAACCAATCCATCACGTTCTAATTCACAGTCAGCTTCTTCCGTGGGTTCCGGAGATCGACTTCAGGTCTGCACACTTGCAAGGCTCCCCACTTACCTACTGTGCCACCTCCCCTGGCCCCAGTATATTAGTATTGGTACTGCTGATTACTGAGGAGCCCAGCGAGAGACACGAAAAGAGGCAGAAGGCATCAGGGACCACCTAATTCCTCTTGGGCCTTTGATATCCAGTGCCAGGATATTCCAGAATATTCTAGTAAGTTCCTAATGGAACCAGGTCTCAATAGCCTAAAGGAAACTGATTTTCAAAGGTTTCCGCCCAGAATCACATCTATGCATCACAGGAGTCCTGAGTTAGCCTGGGAAATACTGACATCAACAGGAAAGCAAAGCAAGTGGATGAATATTAGCAAGAAGCTTTTCTGAACTCAACTTCTGCAGACATACTCCATTGGATTGACTATTTTCTTTTTTTTTTTTTTTTTTTTTTTTTTTTTTTTTTTTTTTTTTTTTTTTTTTTTTTTTTTTTTTTTTTGTATGTGTATGAATGTATTGTCTGCATGCAGGTCTGTGCACCCGTGTCGTGCAATGCCGCGGAGGTCAGAAGAGGGTCTCGGATTCCCCTGGAACTGGAGTTCTCCTGGAATTGGAGTTAAAGACGGTTCTCAGCCGCCATGTGGGTGCTGGGGATCGAACCCGGGTCCTCTGCAAGAGCGTCGGTGCTCTTAACCGCTAGGCTATCTCTCCAGCCCCCTGGATTGACTATTTTCATGGGAGCGGGTCATAAAAACGATGAACTCTGCCAACCAGATGGCTCCCCAGTATTGCCCCTACCGGCCCCAATGTCTGTATTTCCTTACATCACTTCACTTTGATCGGACATTTTCCTTCCAAGTCCCAAACAGAACTGTCCACAAAACTCCACCCAAAACTGCTGCTCCTTACGGGCGCTAATACTTTTTATAAACAGAAAACTAAAATTGGATATACCAGGAAAAAAATATTCCTCTCACTTTATGACCTGGAGAACACTTTATGTCTAGTCTGAAAAATGCCGTAGAATTTGAAAGGGGGACTCTATATGAGACTTGATACTCCTGCGGGAGCAGGTTGCCAGTCAAGCCATCAACTCACTGGTCCAGACGGTTACACGTGGTTTGAACATGAACTGTCCTCCCAGGCTCACGCATCTGAACACTTGGTCTCCAGCCCGTGGGCTTTTGTGGAACAGTTGTGGAATCTGCAGGAGGCAGAGCCTGACTGGAGGAAGTGAGTCACTGAGGGCAGGCCCCGCTTTCTGCCAGCGCTCCCCTTCCTGACTGGGGGACTGTGACCAGCCGCCTGCCTTTTCCTCCATAATGAACTACCTTCCCTGACACTGAGCCACGGTAAACCATTGTTCTCCTGAGCTGCTTTTGTCAGGTATTGTCACAATAAAGATGGTGACATTGAAGCATGTTTGAGGGCAATACATTTTTTTAAACCCTTTACAAGAGAAAAGATTTTAGGCTCAAATGCAAGTAATTGGGAAAGAAATATTGATGATGGTGGTGGACCAACTATAGCTTTCTCACGTGAGCACAGGGAAGTCAAGGGCTTCTGGGAACCTGAGGGCTTTACCTTCACGTTCAATCTCTACGTCCTTTCAGGGCTTGCTATCCTCTTAATACCAGTGAACTTGAATGTGGAGCCCTCTGCCCTTGCTAGTTACCCAGAGAAACAGGAAAACCCTAAGGTCTACAGACAGAGGCCAAGCCTGCGTGGAGCTCCGTCCCTGGGCCGGCTGGCTGAGCCTTCCATCTCTCACCACGGAGGGCTTTTGTAAGGATTGGTGAGCCCGCGTGCCAAGTGCAAGGGCTGATTCTGAGCAGGTGCTCGACAGCTGCTTGTACAACTAGTTTGTGTTCCGGACCAAGCTGGGCACAGCATCCATCAGGGGGTCCTCGGCATGCCTACCCTCAGTTCCTGACAGAGCACAAAGAAGAAAAATTTACTTTTCTCATTGCTGAGATAAAATACCTGACAGTATCTGCTTCAGAGTGGACAGAAGGGCTTATTCACACAAAAATATGTGTGCACAGACACCACACATACATGCACACAAGACCGATGTCAGGGGCTGGGTAGATGGCCCAGTCAGGAAAGTGCTTGCTGTTCCCCATAAAGGCCTGCCTCTGGATTCCCATGTAAAGCACCAGGCAGGGCGGTGCACACCTGTAATCCCAGCTCTGGGGGAAAAAGCAGGAGGGGCCTCTGGGCTCACTACCAGCCTGCCAGAGAGCTGATGAGCCAGCTTCAGGGAGAGACAATCGAGGAGGACACACCCAGTATTGCCTTCTGACCTACATGCACACGCGTATATAAACACCCATTTACACACACGTGCACACACACGCACACATATGCATTCGTGCACACACTAGTAATTAGCACAGACATTTTGCAGCTCTTCCCTTTGTTTTGGAGACGGGGTCTCACTCTGCAGCCCAGGCTGCTTTCCTCCCAGTTCTGCCCCCCCTAGTGCAGGGATTGCCAGCACGAGCCGCACGCTTGCTGTTGGGGTCCTTTAATCTCCATCAGTCTCCCCAATGTCCGAGTAGGTTTCTGTATGGATTTAGAATCCAGAGAATCCTCCCCTCCTCCGGGGTAAAATGATGCAAACCAACACCAAGTACTAGACACAAAAATTTTCTTGCCGAGAGTGTCCCTCCATTCCCTGAAGGATTTGTTCGGTGCAGCCCATCTGTCTCAGGCATGGTCACGTCCAACCTGGAGTTTTCCCCCAACATCCCTTACCCACCCCAGTTCTCTCTCTGGTCCTCTGTAATCACTTCTCCATTCGCTCATGCTCAGGCTGTGGCACACTATTTCTAAAGCTCAAGAGGTTGATCTAGTCAGTCAATAGATACTATCAATTCAGCCCCTATGTGCAGAGCTGAATTGAGCACCGGAGTCAGAGCTACGAACAGGCACAGGGGTCCCAGCCCATCACACTCACGGGCCAGCGAGGGAGGATATGACTGTACACCATCCCACCATGTGACCTGTGCCACTAAGGAAAAGAACATCTGCACCGGCATCTTCTGTGTGGGAGGCTCCATTCTTGTCCTGCATGGATCCATCCTCCCTGAGGCTTCCAGAGTCATCCTCCTAAAACAGGAGCTTGGCCATAACTCAGCATGCCCTCTTGTCCGTGGGTTCACATTCCGAGACCCCCAGGATAAGGCTGAAACCAGAGAGCTGCACATCCTATGTGACCATAGCGTGAGTAGTGCACAGAGCATGTATGCACAGAACAAAGCAATGACTGAGACATCCTTATGGGGTCAGGGGTCAGACACAGGGAGGCAAGGTTTCACCCTACTGCTCAGAACAGAGCAGTGCACAATTTCAAACCAATGAATTCTTTATTTCTCAAATCTTTCCACATGATATTTTCAGTCTTTGGTGGACCAAAAATGACTGAAACTTCAGAAAGGAAACCTCACATCAGGGAAGATGAAGTACATTCACCTCGTCAAACACACTGACAACACACATCAAGAAGCTTTTAGCCTGATACAGGAAAGCCCGAGCCCTGGCCCCCACCTAGATTTCAGCTTTACCTATGCCAAGGAATCAAACACCTGTGTCCCTACAGCATGCTGGGATGCAGCCCCTTCCTCTGCCCCCTTGTCCAATCCGGCTCCTTCCACTTCCCAAGTGCTATGATTACAGGCATGCTCCACCACACCATAGGATTACATGTGTGCTTCACCACATCATAGGATTACAGACATGTTCCACCAAATCATAGGATTGCGGACATGCTCCACCACATCATAGGATTACAGACGTGCTCCACCACATCATAGGATTACAGACATGCTCTACCACACCATAAGATTACAGATGTGCTCCACCACAGCATAGGATTACAGACATGCTCCACCACACCATAGGATTACAGACGTGCTCCACCACTCCATAGGATTACAGATGTGCTCCACCACATCATAGGATTACAGTCATGCTCTACCACATCATAGGATTACAGACATGCTCCACCACATCATAGGACTACAGATGTGCTCCACCACATCATAGGCTTACAGACATGCTCCACCACACCATAGGATTACAGACATGCTCCACCACATCATAGGATTATAGACATGCTCCACCACTCATAGGATTACAGGCGTGCTCCACCATATCATAGGATTACAGATGTGCTCCACCACATCATAGGATTACAGACGTGCTCCACCACTCCATAGGATTACAGACTGGCTCCACCACACCATAGGATTACAGACATGTTCCACCAAATCATAGGATTACAGACGTGCTCCACCACTCCATAGGATTACAGATGTGCTCCACCACATCATAGGATTACAGTCATGCTCTACCACATCATAGGATTACAGACATGCTCCACCACATCATAGGACTACAGATGTGCTCCACCACATCATAGGCTTACAGACATGCTCCACCACACCATAGGATTACAGACATGCTCCACCACATCATAGGATTATAGACATGCTCCACCACTCATAGGATTACAGGCGTGCTCCACCATATCATAGGATTACAGATGTGCTCCACCACATCATAGGATTACAGACGTGCTCCACCACTCCATAGGATTACAGACTGGCTCCACCACACCATAGGATTACAGACATGCTCCACCACACCATAGGATTACAGACGTGCTCCACCACACCATAGGATTACAGACGTGCTCCACCACACCATAGGATTACAGACGTGCTCCACCACACCATAGGATTACAGACATGCTCCACCACACCATAGGATTACAGACATGCTCCACCACAACATAGGATTACAGAGGTGCTTCAGCACACCGTAGGATTACAGGCATGCTCCACCACACCATCTCTTCCCAGTGAGGGCTCTATGCATGCTAGGCAAGCATTCACCAGTTGACAATATCCCAACTCTCAGAGACACTCTTCTTTCCAGCACAGCTCCTCCCTAGGGCACAGCCACATGTCCCCTGCTGCCACTGATCTGGGTCGTGTCACTCCATCCAACGGCAGTCCCTTCTCCTTGTGCCTGCTCTCCAGACTATGTTGCTTTGTGTGTAGAAATGTTCCTGGTGGCTGTGGCAGCCTGTCCTGCTTTCTGATCCCCTGGCTTTGGCTTGGCCGAGTCCGATGCAGTTGAAGGAGCAGTGGACCAGGGTCATGAGCAGTGCCCGGTCTCTGCAGTCGCCTGACCATGGCGGAACACTCTTCTTCATCTGTGACACTAACGACCATGATTTCCAAGACTCTCCCCTCTTCACTGAAGTCTTTAAGTCTCTTCAAGCCTCTCATTTTCTAAGTCGCAGCCTTGTAATTCCCATTCCTTCCAACACTGAGACAGTGCCCGCTGTTTACCAAGCAAGAGAGCTTCATTTCTCACCATGTTTATTTCAGAAACCAACAGAAGAGGATGTCCAGGACAGAATTGCCTTTATCAAAAGGAGGGGTTTTTTCCTACTTAAAAAAAATTGGATCCTAACTCTGATTGCAAACATATCAGATGTGTGCTTTTAAATAAGTTGTGTACTAATAGAGATGTTTACAGGCAAATTAAGCTACTCTAGGCTTACTGGCACAAACGTAACTGTTCACAGTGGGAGTAAAAGGAACAACACACAAGCCCCAGAGCTTGGCTGAACCACCTATGACACCCAAGGCTTGTGGCTATCAGCTCATGTTCCCTATAAATGCTGAAGAGCTGAGGGCTTCCGGGGCAGAGCCAGGCCTCCTGCTATGTAGAACTCCCCGCTCCTCTACACAGACGGCTCCAGTATCTTCTCCCAGGCCTCTCCTGAGCTAACTCAGCCCTCAGTTCCTCTTAAGCACATGGTCTTGACCAGCAAGATATTCCCTTCCAGCATGGAGCAACTCAGAGCCACTCACCCACTTCCATCTCGAGGCTTTGGAAGGCCTACTGAAGATAAACTTCAAATTGAGCCCTCTTGCTCAGCAGACTCTCTACACTCGGTCACATGTTCAGTCACCATCTTCCTCCTGGTGAAGCTTTAGGGCTGTGGAACATCCAAGTGTGTCACCCCTTGGTGCAGAATCAGGAGACATGGGGTGGGCTTGATGGTCCTTGAAGGGTTGCTGTTGGCGGGGGGCTACATTCCCCAGGTCAGCACTGAGCAGCAAACTGGCAGGCTTTAGGTCTTCTTTCTCAGTGGGAGGCAGACCAAGCTCATGATCTTAAACATGCTGAACTTTTGAGAAAGTGAAGATCTTTCCATTTTATTCCTGGGATCAAGCCCAGGCTCTCAGGGGTGTTGAGCACTACCCCCACTGTTGAACTATTGATTCCCAACCCCACCCCAAGACTTGTTTCTACATTTTAGCCATGTGCCTGATGCGCAGGATCATCTCAGGCAAATCTTGAGAAAAGCAGTAAGGAAAATGGCACTAAGCTCTGAGCTTGATGTCGCTGATCGGCCTCGGGATCCATGGCCTGGAGCTCCCTCTTCTGCTGTGGCAAACCTCCAAACGCAGGCATCCGCATTCAGGCTGAACCGTCTCAGTCTGTACCGCAGGGGAGGAGAGTGTTGCGGTAACTGGCTCTTGCTCAGCACAAGTTTCAAATTTCTTTCCACATGGGAAGACACTCAGGGAATTTCAGTGCAAGGTGTTATCCTTCTCTGTAGGAACTCAGGGATTCATGACCATGCGGCAGGGAGGATGGGAGGCAGGGTAAGGCAGGGACATTTTGGAAAACATGCCGTGGTGCTGGGATCTGATCATAGATTGCACTTTTCTAACTTGTTTTTTTCTGTATGTGTATGAATGTACTGTCTGCAAGTAGGTCTGTGCACCCGTGTCGCGCAATGCGGCGGAGGTCAGAAGAGGGTGTCGGATTCCCCTGGAACTTGACTTCTCCTGGAATTGGAGTTTCAGACGGTTCTCAGCTGCCATGTGGGTGCTGGGGGTCAAACTCGGGTCCTCTGTAAGAGTGGTCGGCGCTCTTAACCGCTAGGCCATCTCTCCAGCCCAGATTGCACTTTTCTAGCAAACTAACCTGTCTCGCTGTAGAGCTCTGCACACAGGACTATGGGCCAGCGTTTCAGGGGAGATGCTGCTGTCCAGAGTGTGGTGGCTCCTCTTTAGAAGTCTGCACTTCTCGCACATTCGGGTCTAAGGATCTCACTTCATGCAGTGGTAGAGAGCTAAGGACTGAGTGAACTCTGCAGAGTTTGCCTCAACTTTGCAGACATCAGACATGCACATCCCTCCATGCATGTGTGACAGAGAGATGTATGTGCAAGTATGTGTGCATGTGTGTGCAAGTGGGGGATGTGGAAGCCAGATGTCAATGTTCGGTACACATGGGGTGTCTTCCTCCATCGCCCTTTACCTACTTGTTAAGACAAGGTCTGTCCCTGGGTCTTGAGCTTACTGGCTGGCTAGGCTGGCCAGCCAGGGAGCAATGGGGACCTGCCTGTCTCAGCACTGGGTTACAGCAGCACCACCATGCCTGACCCTTTACATGGCTGCTGAGGATCCGAACCCAGGTCCTCACATTTGTGCGGGAAGTGCTCTTACCCACGGAGCCACCTCTCCTGCCCCTTTCTTGACACAAGAAGTCTTCAGACAGATTTGAGTCATTTAAAAAAAATCCAACTAGGGCTGGAGAGATGGCCTAGCAGTTAAGAGCGCGGACTGCTCTTGCAGAGGACCCGGGTTCGATCCCCAGCACCCACATGGTGGCTGAGAACCATCTGAAACTCCAATTCTAGGAGAACTCCAGTTCCAGGGGAATCTGAGACCACGGGAGCACAGACCTGCATGCAGACAGTACATTCATACACATAGAAAAAATAAATAAAAATTTTAGAAAAAATAAAAATAAATAAAAAATAAAAAATAAAAAAATCCTACTAAAAGAGTTTGAGAAGCAGCCCCCTGCTGGTTCCCCCCCATGACATGTTTACCAAGAGGCATTATAGCCTCCAACCTTGCTGCTTGAGTCGTGATGGGGTTACATCCCAGTAAACCAATCACAGTCAGGAAAGGACATTTAGCACAGCCCATCTACCAAGTTGTAGGTCAGCCTGGCCTGCTTCGGACGTGATGAGGGCAGTCCACTTTTGCTGATGACTAGACAAGAGCAGCTCATGGGGGAGTCTATCACAAAGTGCTGTTCAATGTCTCATGTCATTATAAAATGTGTACAGAAAGCAAAACGCAGAGTGTCTGTGCATGTACACTTCTGCACCGTTATGTAGACAAAAACTGTCAGTCAAGCTGCTGTAGAGATCACCCCATGTCTCTGCCTGGAAAAACACACATACCCATGATTACATGTTCACACATAGACATACACATACTCACAAATGCATAGTCATACAAACTTTCACACGCAGGCTCAGACGTACACACAGGCACACGCTGAAGCTCGCTGACCCTCAAGGTTATTTTTCAGGGCATTTGATAAGATTCTGAGCAAAGCTTAGCTGGAGCTGGTCTGTCCTGCCTAGCATGTTCTCTCTACTGATTAGCGTCTATGTGTATTCCTATATTGATTGCCTCCATGTAGGTAAGAACACGTACATGCAATGCCCACAGAGGTCAGAAGAGGGTGTCAGATTTCCTGGAACTGGAGTTATAGACAGTTGCTAGCCACAGTGTGGGTGCCGGGAATTGAACCCAGGTCATCTGCAAGAGCAGCCAGTGATCTTAACTGCTGAGGCATCTCTCCAGCCCTACTTTCTCTATTTTATTCTTCTTCTAAAATCTATTTTTTAAATTTGATTGTTGATTGATCAGGAGGAACATATGTGCCACAGCATGAACATGGAGGTGAGAGGACAACTCGAGAGGGTCAGTTCTGTCCTCCCACCATGAACATGGAGGTGAGAGGACAACTCGAGAGGGTCAGTTCTGTCCTCCTACCATGAGCATGGAGGTGAGAGTATAACTTGAGAGGGTCAGTTCTGTCCTCCCACCATGGACATGGAGGTGAGAGGACAACTCGAGAGGGTCAGTTCTCTCCTCCCACCACGAACATGGAGGTGAGAGGACAACTCGAGACTGTTAGTTCTGTCCTCCCATCACGGACATGGAGGTGAGAGGACAATTCGAGAGGGTCAGTTCTGTCCTCCCACCATGGACATTGAGGTGAAAGGACAACTCGAGAGGGTCAGTTCTGTCCTTCCACTATGAACATGGAGCGGAGAGGACAACTCGAGATGCTCAGTTCTGTCCTTCCACCATGAACTTGGAGGTGAGAGGACAACTCAAGAGGGTCAGTTCTGTCCTTCCACCATGAACATGGAGGTGAGAGGGCAACTCGAGAGGGTCAGTTCTGTCCTCCCACTGTCGTGACCCCCTTCATCCAGCGAAAGAAGATGCAATACGAGAGCGATCTTCCTCGAGCAGTTTATTCGGGTACCCTTACATGTGCTCTCTTTCTGTCCCTTCCTGGTTCACCACCTATAAGGCATGTCACAACCAATCGACTTCCACCACGTGGGTCTCAAGGATAGGATATCTCTATGCGGAACAGCGGGCTTCAGCAAGGCCAAACCAAATAAGGACATGTTTGCTGCATGGAGCGCTCACCCCTGTGGGGGTGGAAGGCGGAAACCGGCGCCATCTTTGAGGCACGGCACTCCGCAGCTGCCAACAGTTCCCCCTTTTTGTTTTAATAGAGCATGGTCTCGAGGCCGCAGATGGCTGAATTCAACAATCCCCCCTGTCTTAGGATCATTCCTTCATTAAACCCGTCATAGGATACCCCATCGCCCTGAGGGTTTCATGCCTTAGGTAGAAGGAAAGTTGCCTGTCTCTGAGTAGGATTGTGAAGACATTCAGGGGTGACACGACCTTTAAGATTTTTGCATAATTGAGAGCCAAGCTTGTGGGGAATGTCCATCTTCAATGGCAACAAAAGCCTGTGCTAGCAAAGCCATGTTCTGCTGTCGAGATACTCTCATTTTACAAAGACACCACAGGAAGAGGAAAGATACGAACAACATTACGCATGCCAAGGATCCCAACCCC
>VZQC01009509.1:812610-904706 GCA_009823505.1 Rhizomys pruinosus | reverse complement strand
GCAAAATCAAGATCTCTCCCCAATTTATCCCAGCTTGTTACTGTCAGACTCCCTGACGCTAAGAACCAGGGGGCAATAAGATCACATTCTGTCAAAAAATTAATCAATGTTTCCTTTTTAAGTTTTAGCCCCTTTGCCTTAAGTAAGTCTTTGAGGGCATAAAAAATTGGGTGGGTCGGTGAGTTCCCCATGTTAACTCCTTTTGGACACGCCCTGCAGAATACTAAGAAAACAATCACCCCGAAAAGAAAACTAACAACCAGACCCCAGCAAGAAGTAGATATACTTCCATCTACTGATCTTGGCTCGCAAATCCACGAGCTTTCACTTTTGATTCGCCAAACAGCAAATTTATCCTTGCCGCTTTACCGCAGTCTTTGATTTGTCGCTCACCACGACCTTTATCGTCCCTCCTTACCTGGGGACATTCTGGCGCCGCCCCAACTGCTTGAGGTTCTGATCAGAAGCGAGGATCCCTGTACGGGCCACCACTTGTCGCGACCCCCTTCGTCCAGCGAAAGAAGACGCAACATGAGAGCAATCTTCCTCGAGCAGTTTATTCGGGTACCCTTACATCTGCTCTCTTTCGGTCCCTTCCTGGTTCACCACCTATAAGGCATGTCACAACCAATCGACTTCCACCACGTGGGTCTCAAGGATAGGATATCTCTATGTGGAACAGAGGGCTTCAGCAAGGCCAAACCAAATAAGGACATGTTTGCTGCATGGAGCGCTCACCTCCGTGGGAGTGGGAGGTGGAAACCGGCGACATCTTTGAGGCACGGCACTCCGCAGCTCCCAACATCCCACCATGAACATGGAGGTGAGAGGACAACTCGAGAGGTTCAGTTCTGTCCTCCCACCATGAGCATGGAGGTGAGAGGACAACTCGAGAGGGTCAGTTCTGTCCTCCCACCATGAACATGGAGGTGAGGACAACTCGAGAGGGTCAGTTCTGTCCTTCCACCACGAGCGTGGAGGTGAGAGGACAACTCGAGAGGGTCAGTTCTGTCCTTCCACCATGAACATGGAGGTGAGAGGACAACTCAAGAGGGTCAGTTCTGTCCTTCCACCATGGACATGGAGATGAGAGGACAACTTGAGAGGGTCAGTTCTGTCCTTCCAACACGAGCGTGGAGGTGAGAGGACAACTCGAGAGGGTCAGTTCTGTCCTCCCACCATGAACATGGAGGTGAGAGGACAACTCGAGAGGGTCAGTTCTGTCCTTCCACCACGAACATGGAGGTGAGAGCACAACTCTAGAGGGTAAGTTCTGTCCTCCCGCCATGAACATGGAGGTGAGAGGACTAATCGAGAGGGTCAGTTCTGTCTTTCGACCATGAACATGGAGGTGAGAGGACAACTCGAGAGGGTCAGTTCTGTCTTCCGACCATGGACATGGAGGTGAGAGGACAACTCGAGAGGGTCAGTTCTGTCCTTCCACCACGAGCGTGGGGGTGAGAGGACAACTCGAGAGGGTCAGATCTGTCCTTCCACCATGAACATGGAGGTGAGAGGACAACTCGAGAAGGTGAGTTCTGTCCTTCCACCATGAACATGGAGGTGAGAGGACAACTCTAGAGGGTCAGATCTGTCTTCCCACCATGAACATGGAGGTGAGAGGACAACTTGAGAGGGTCAGTTCTGTCCTCCCACAATGGACATGGAGGTGAGAGGACAACTCGAGAGGGTCAGATCTGTCCTCCCACCATGAACATGGAGGTGAGAGGACAACTCGAGAGGGTCAGTTCTGTCCTTCCACCATGAACATGGAGGTGAGAGGACAACTCTAGAGGGTCAGTTCTGTCCTCCCACCACAAACATGGAGGTGAGAGGACAACTCGAGAGGGTCAGTTCTGTCCTCCCACCATGAGCGTGGAGGTGAGAGGACAAGTCGAGAGGGTCAGTTCTCTCCTCCCACGATGAACATGGAGGTGAGAGGACAACTCGAGAGGGTCAGTTCTGTCCTTCCACCACGAGCATGGAGGTGAGAGGACAACTCGAGAGAGTCAGTTCTGTCGTTCCACCACGAACATGGAGGTGAGAGGACAACTCTAGAGGGTCAGTTCTGTCCTCCCACCACGAACATGGAGGTGAGAGGACTAATCGAGAGGGTCAGTTCTCTCCTCCCACCAAGAACATGGAGGTGAGAGGGCAACTAGAGAGGGTCAGTTCTGTCCTCCCACAATGAACATGGAGGTGAGAGGTTCAGTTCTGTCCTCCCGCCATGAGCATGGAGGTGAGAGGACAACTCGAGAGGGTCACTTCTGTCCTCCCGCCATGAGCTTGGAGGTGAGAGGACAACTCGAGAGGGTAAGTTCTGTCCTTCAACCACGAACATGGAGGTGAGAGGACAACTCGAGAGGGTCAGTTCTCTCCTTCCACCATGAATATGGAGGTGAGGACAACTCGAGAGGGTCAGTTCTGTCCTTCCACCACGAGCATGGAGGTGAGAGGACAACTCGAGAGGGTCAGTTCTGTCCTTCCAACACGAGCGTGGAGGTTAGAGGACAACTCGAGAGGGTCAGTTATGTCCTTCCACCATGAGCATGGAGGTGAGAGGACAACTCGAGAGGGTCAGTTCTGTCCTCCCACCATGGACATGGAGGTGAGAGGACAACTCGAGACGGTCAGTTCTGTCCTTCCACCATGAACATGGAGGTGAGAGTACAACTCGAGAGGGTCAGTTCTGTCCTCCCACCATGGACATGGAGGTGAGAGGACAACTCGAAAGGGTCAGTTCTGTCCTCCCACCATGAGAGTGGAGGTGAGAGGACAACTCGAGAGGGTCAGTTCTCTCCTCCCACCATGGACATGGAGTTGAGAGAACAACTCGAGAGGTTCAGTTCTGTCCACCTACCATGGACAGGGAGTGAGAGGACAACTCGAGAGGGCCAGTTCTGTCCTTCAACCATGAACATGGAGGTGAGAGGACAAGTAGAGAGGGTCAGTTCTGTCCTCCCATCATGAGCGTAGACGTGAGAGGACAACCAGAGAGGGTCAGTTCTGTCATTCCACCGCGAGCATGGAGGTGAGAGGACAACTCGAGAGGGTCAGTTCTCTCCTCCCACGACCACATGGAGGTGAGAGGACAACTCGACAGGGTCAGTTCTGTCCACCCACCATGAATGTGGAGGTGAGAGGACATCTCGAGAGGGTCAGTTCTGTCCTTCCACCACGAACGTGGAGGTGAGAGGACAACTCAAGAGGGTCAGTTTTGTCCTTCCACCATGAACATGGATGTGAGAAGACAACTCGAAAGGGTCAGTTCTCTCCTTCCACCATGAACATGGAGGTGAGAGGACAACTCGAGAGGGTCAGATCTCTCCTCCCACATGAGCCTGGAGGTGAGAGGACAACTCGAGAGGGTCAGTTCTGTCCTCCCACCATGGACATGGAGGTGAGAGAACCACTTGAGAGGGTCAGTTTTGTCCTCTCACCTCAATTGTGGAGGTGAGAGGACAACGCGAGAGGGTCAGTTCTGTCCTTCCACCATGGACATGGAGGTGAGAGGACAACTCGAGAGGGTCAGTTCTGTCCTTCCACCACGAGCATGGATGTGAGAGGACAACTCGAGAGGGTCAGTTCTGTCCTCCCACCACGAATGTGGAGGTGAGAGGACAACTCGAGAGGGTCAGTTCTGTCCTCCCACCACGAATGTGGAGGTGAGAGGACAACTCGAGAGGGTCAGTTCTGTCCTCCCACCACGAACATGGAGGTGAGAGGACAACTCGAGAGGGTCAGTTCTGTCCTCCCACCATGGACATGGAGGTGAGAGGACAACTCGAGAGGGTCAGTTCTGTCCTCCCACCATGAACATGGAGGTGAGAGGACAACTCGAGAGGGTCAGTTCTGTCCTCCCACCANCACTTGGGAGGCAGAGGCAGGAGGATCTCTATGAGTTCAAGGCCAACCTGGTCTATAGAATGAGTTCCAGGACAGCTGGGGCTACAGGGAGAGGCTGTCTCGAAAAGACCAAAAAGAAAGAAAATGTGTTTCCCATGTGATGAGGTCCAGTCCCCTTTCCTTCCCACTGGCCCCTTCGAGCGACATGCAGCACTGTCCACTGCCGTCCTTACTCACACTGTCCTCACCCACACAGGGTCCTATTCTGCCTTCATACTTTTGAGTCCTTCAGCCCATGAAGGGTGGGGTCTCTATGCTTCTAGCGCAGCCCTTGTGTTCGCCTCCTGTGAAGAAGCCCTCGTGGGTCTTGGCTCTGTGGCTTCCAGCCTGTGCCTGTAGTCCTAAGTGGTTCCTGCAGGACAGGGGAGTGTTCCTGTATGCTTTTATCTGGGACATCAAAAATCTCTGCCTTCCCTGACATCAGCATTATCTTATTTTATTTTATTTTATTTTATTTTTTTGGTCTTTTTGAGACAGGGTCTCCCTGTAGCCCCAGCTGTCCTGGAACTCACTCTGTTGACCAGGCTGGCATTGAACTCACAAAGACCCGCCTGCCTCTGCTTCCCAAGTGCTAGGATTAAAGGTGTGCGCCACCACACCTGGCAGGAGGACATTTTTTCTGTGAATCATGGGTCCCTGTGAAAATGTAGCTTCTAGGACCTGTTATCAGTGATGAAATCAGAGTCTCAGGGGTCCCGCACGTGGTTCTCAGGAGACTGTGATCATTGCTGTGTCCTGTCCCAGATCACGTGTGTGCTGAATGATCTAGCCAGAAGATGTATGTGTTTTGGTTAGACTCAGGTTCCAGTGCCCACCACAGCAAGGACCCAGTCTTCTTGGTGAAATATCTCAGATCATTTTACAGCTCTTGTTTTTGATGGAGAGAAAAACCATATGGTACCCAATATGAGATGTGAAGGGTTAATAGCTTTCTGTCTGCCGGCCCTCATTGTATTTATTCAGATAGTTAATGTGATTTCTACTTCATCTTCTTGATGATGGACTAGAAAGGTGGGCCCATCTGCTTCTCCATGGGAGGTCCCTCCCATCTCTCTCAGGTGTAGACACCTTGACTTGCGATCTGCAGACTTCCAACCTTACCTTTCATATTGGCTAAAAGTCTTTATCCTCAAACTGACATATAGATTCTCCTCAAGAAACCAAATAACACTCAGACAAGCAAATATAATAGTAAGACTTGACATTGTCCAAAAAGAAAAGGGAACTTTTTCCATGGCTCTTGGATTCCTGCCATTTTAGTAAACCTCCCTAGCCTGTGGAATTAAGACCAGGGAAGTGATATCACAATGTTTACTGGCTGAAAATGCCCTTCAGAATCCAGAATAGAAGTATGGAGGCGAAGGAATGACTAAATAATTCATGAGGTGGCGTTTTATTTTAGTGTTATTACATATTATATTTGTTATTATAAAGTTGTAGAATCTGAAGTTAGGATCTGTGGCCTGTGAGAAAACATTGAGTTTTCATTATTTTACTGTGATTTTGCAGCTCAGCTCCAGGTACCATCCAAAAGTACATATTCAAAAACAATAATCATGGAAACAATTATTTTGAAATAAAGACGTCATTTAAAATGTTCATGTTGAGTAAAATATCGGGGAGTGACTTATTCCAATAAAAACCTCGTCGCAGTTTCCCTTTGTTGAAGGATTATAGGTCTGACTGCGGCTAAAGTTTTCCTTTACCGAAACGCTGGAATTTCCACGAAGGTCAGAGTTTATCCCTCCAGCAGAGGTTAGACAGAGCACTGTTTTGGCAGTAGAATAAAGAGCTCAGAATAAAAGGAAGGTGGAAAAACGAGATTGCAGAGAACATTAAAACATGGTTGGTACCCTCTAATGCAAAACAATTTACCATGATGCATCTGTGCTGCCGATTAGCACGCATGCTTAGAAGCCAGGGGAAGGAAAATGGTTTCTCTCGCTCCATTTCCCCAAAGCTCTCTGTGTCTGGAGAGACACACCCGAAACATTTGGCTTGCTGCCAAAACTCCGGACTCCGGTGCTGCTGTAAAAATAGCTATGAGCTACAGGGAGTGGAGGGTAGGAAAAGTCCCTGCTTCTCAAAGGGGGTTTGTTTCACCTCAGCCTGAGAGTTTTTACATGGACAAATCATGGGTGAGGGCAGCCCTGGTGACATCCACATATACAGTCCAGAGAGTCACGTGCAGTGGAAATCTCCTCCAGGGTCACACTCTGGGGAGGTGGGGGGGGGTGATTGATTCCAGTTGTTGCTAGATAAATTGCATTTCCATGAACGCTGCAGAATGGTGTTAGCTCATATGGAAATAATGTTTAACTAGCTGGGAGTTGTTCCCAGGGCCTGCCCTGGTTCTGTCTGGATCCAGTGTGGGCCACTGCAGATTCTAGAGTCAGGTACTGAACTGTAGGATTAGGTTAGCAGAACTGTGGCAGAATTAACTCTGGTTGAGAAAGACAAGTAGTTAACACTGCTGACCAGAGTCAGGGCCAAACAATGTCTCTGAGACTAGAGCAGAACTCTCAGGGCTTCATATCAGCAATCAATCAAACGAAAAAATAAAAAATGCTGAGATAGTACCAGGCCCAGAGAGAGAAGGGATTCTGGGCAAATTTGTGCACTTCATAGCAAGGAAAGTTGTCTTTTCTACATAACCACTGAATTAAATCTGTCACTGTTGCATTAGACATTTTTTTTTATTGCTTGCCTGTAATGAACTATCTTTGTTACCTGAATTGATTTTACATAATTTTAAATCTAGTGAAATGTCAGCAGTGTCAGATCAAATTAAAATCTCTTTATTTCAAGGTGAGTAAATATACAAAAGGGTTCTTTGGAACTAGGCTTTGAATTTCCATTGACAGCTCCTAAGAAAATTGTGCAATACCTGGCCCGACCTAGTATTTCTTTTTCTTTCATATGTGAGTGTGTGTTTGTGTGTACGCACAGGTATGCCCTG
The DNA here is from genome assembly GCA_009823505.1 of Rhizomys pruinosus. NCBI lineage: Eukaryota > Metazoa > Chordata > Mammalia > Rodentia > Spalacidae > Rhizomys > Rhizomys pruinosus. The sequence continues at coordinate 897,841 of VZQC01009509.1, read as the reverse complement.
GCACACTTATGTAGAGACCAGTGTTTGACATCAGGTGTTTTCCTTGGTTGTTCTTCACCTTGCTTTTTGAGTCAGCATCTCTCCTGACCCTGCGTCTCATCAGTTTGGCTAGACAGGGTGGTCAGAAGTTCCAGGGAGGCTCTGGTCTTCACCTCCCCAGTGCTGGGGTGCTGCCATACCTGACTTTTCACATGGGTTCTGAGGATCTGACCTTGGGTCCTTATGCTTGCATGCAAGCACACAGCGAGGCCTCTCTCCAGCCCCATCCCAGTACTCCTCACACTAGAATGTGATACAGTGTAAAAAGTAGTCTCAGCAAGATGGGCTGGCCTTTGCCTTTAACTATGAGATGGCTAAGAACTGGCTCCTGACTCCTCCAGGGCATTGTCCAAGGCAGTCAAGAAAGAACCTTCCAAGACTCAGCCCCCAAGAGGCAGCACGCTGGAGAAGGTCCCCTCTCCTCCTCCTGACTCAGGTGGGCATGAAGTTTCTGACTTGAAGAGATAGGAAGATCTGCCAGCTATGTCTGGCTAGAAAGGGCACAGGGTGCTGTCTTAACCGTGATCCTGGGAGTCAGCTACATGCTGGAAGTGGACAAGGCAGTGTCCTAGCTATGGACTGTGAGGTAGAATCTGTTGAGCTAATGGGAAGCAGGGACCATCTGAAAACTCCAGGGTAGAAGGCTGAGTGGAGGCGGGGGGGGGGGTCCAATGACGGGAATCCACGTAAGGCAGGTCCAGGAGGTGGGACTGCAGAACTTCTCTTATTCTTTTAGCCGTAGGTATTGCAGGAGATGGAGCTTTTAATAGAGAACTGGAAAAACACGGTGTGAGCTGTAGGGAACGCAAGTTCCTGACAAACAGCAATGACAGACATCCTTTGAGGGCCTTACGAGGGGGAAGAATGGTCTTCCTGAGAACTTTGCTGGTGAGAATTAGATTCAGTGAGGGTTGTCAGAAAAAATACAGGATACAGGTCAGATAGACCTACTTAAACTAAAAACAATGTTCATTGTCTATTTGGAATTTAAATTTAATTGTACCTCCTATATTTTATTGGCTATGGCTAGCAGTCTGGATACAGCCCACCAGGTAGACTGTGATTATTTATACAAAGAGGCGGGTGTGGGAATGTGGGTGCACATGTCCAGTGCTTAGAATGTGTGGAGGTCAGAGGACAATCGATGCCAGCCCTCTCTGTATGCCTTGTTTGAGGTCTCTTGGTTGTCGCCACTGCGTAACTAGGTAGCTGGGCCACAAACTTCCAGGGATCCTCCTGTCTCTGCCTCCATGTTGCTGTAAGAGTAATGACATTACAGGAATGTGCTCTACTATCCCAGTTTTCCCTGGGCTCTGGCCACTCAAGCTCAGATCCCCGGGCTTACAGGACAGCACTTTACCCACTGAACCATCTCCCCAGCTCCCCACTGGTTATGCCACATGCTTCTAGACCTTTAGTTAAGATCTGAGAAGTGGGGAAGGGATATCTTTTCACTAGAGCACCTTGGGAAACACCTTCTCTCCAGCACAAGTTTGGATCCTGCCATATACACCACACGTGATTTGGAAATGATAAACACACCAACTGTTTGATGACGGACCCCCGCTGTTTCCAGTCCGTTATTGCTAAGTCTTCATTTCTCCTCCGCGTTTGCTCTAGGTACAGTGCTTCAGAACAGTCTATAAATCTTTATAGATTAACTGCTACAGAAGGCTTTAGTTTGTCTCCAACACGCTCTTCCAAAGGCTTAATAACTTGCATTCCTCATTAACTTGGGGGAAGCAGCACAAAAACACACTGCATCTATTTTTCTATGTCTATGCATCTCTGCATATTCTCAGTCTCTGGGTCTCTCGGTCTCTCTGTCTCTCTGTCTCTGCCCTCTCTTTCTCTCCATGAATCTTGTCCACGTCTTCCTTAGTCTTCCAGTACTATGGCAATTTGTTTCCATTTTCTGTCTCCTTAGCCAACAATTTCACCCTTGGCTAAGATGTCGACTTATAGTTCCATGGGAATGTCTCAAACCTCCATGCCTAGTTGTGCGGGCTCCTGTGTTCCAGACCTACACATGCAACTGCCTGTCACCTTGGGAACAAGAGAGTATCATTAAAGAAGCCAGAAGAGCTAGGGCAATGGCTCAGTTGGTAAAGTGCTTGCCGTGTAACCATAAGGACCTGAGTTCAATTCTCACCACCCACATGAAGAGCCAGGGTGGGGTCATGGACATGGCTCAGTGTAGAAAGGCATTTTCCAGGAAACCTGGAGACCTCAGTTTGTTCTTCAAAACTCACAAAAGCATTGAAGAAGAGATCTGATTCTACAAAACTGTCCTCTGACCTCCATATATATCACGCACACACACAATATTAATAAATATTTTGAAAAGCTGGGCACGGTGGCACCCACTTGCATTCCCAGTGCAGGGGAGGCTCACACAGACCCCAGAGAATGCTGGCCAGCCTAGCCTAATCCAAGAGACCCAGGTCCCAAAGGGAGACTGTGTCTCAAAAGCCAAGGCAGATGGCACCTGAGAAACAGCATCTGTGGTTGACCTCTGACCTCCAAAGGTACACATGCACATGTGTACCTACACATACATAAATCTGCATGCACTTGTATGTTCACAATCCATATTCAAACCAGAAAAGCATTTTGGGCCCAGTCATTACAGAACATCCCTAAAAAGGCACGGTTAGAGACGGTGACTACGGGAAGTAGAACTCTTCCAGTGGTTGGAATGATAAATCTTCATTGTCAACTTGCCTGAATTGAGCCTCCCTAAGGGATTGGTAAGGCTCACATCTGCAGTGAGGAAAGGGTGTTTCCAGAGAGGATGATGACTGCTCTGACTGTGGGCAGCACCATCCTGCAGACCAGAGGACGATGACTGCTCTGACTGTGGGCAGCACCATCTTGCAGACCAGAGGATGATGACTGCTCTGACTGTGGGCAGCACTGTCCTGCAGACCAGAGGACGATGGCTGCTCTGACCGTGGGCAGCACCGTCCTGCAGACCAGAGGAGGATTACTGCTCTGACTGTGGGCTGCACCATCCTGCAGACCAGAGGACGATGACTGCTCTGACTGTGGGCAGCACCGTCCTGCAAACCAGAGGACGATGACTGCTCTGACTGTGGGCAGCACCATCTTGCAGACCGGAGGACGATGACTGCTCTGACCATGCGCAGCACCGTCCTGCAGACCAGAGGACGATGGCTGCTCTGACTGTGGGCAGCACCATCTTGCAGACCGGAGGACGATGACTGCTCTGACCATGCGCAGCACCGTCCTGCAGACCAGAGGACGATGGCTGCTCTGACTGTGGGCAGCACCATCTTGCAGACCAGAGGACGATGACTGCTCTGACCTTGGGTAGCACCGACCTGCAAACCAGAGGACGATGACTGCTCTGACTGTGGACAGCACCGTCCTGCAGACCAGAGGACGATGACTGCTCTGACTGTGGGTAGCACCGTCCTGCAGACCAGAGGACGATGGCTGCTCTGACTGTGGGTAGCACCGTCCTGCAGACAGAGGCCTGGGCAGAATAAGAAGGTGAAGGGAGAAAGCCAGTGGAGGATTGACGTTGTCTGTGTATCTCATGTCTGCTATGATATGAATAGCTTTCCTGACTGCATGCTGCAGGGCCTGTGTGTGTCCTGGCCACGTGTTCCAGGGCCTGTGTGTGTCCTGGCCCCGTATTCCAGAGGCCGGGGTGTGTCCTGGCCACGTGTTCCAGGGGCCCACGTGTGTCCTGGCCACGTGTTCCAGGGGCCCGTGTGTGTCCTGGCCACGTGTTCCAGGGGCCCGTGTGTGTCCTGGCCACGTGTTCCAGGGGCCCATGTGTGTCCAGGCCACGTGTTCCAGGGCCCACGTGTGTCCTGGCCACATGTTCCATGGCCCGTGTGTGTCCTGGCCACGTGTTCCAGGGGCCCGTGTGTGTCCTGGCCACGTGTTCCAGGGGCCCATGTGTGTCCTGGCCACGTGTTCCAGGGGCGCGTGTGTGTCCTGACCACGTGTTCCACGGCCTGTGTGTGTCCTGGCCCCGTGTTCCGGGGGCCCGCGTGTGTCCTGGCCACGTGTTCCGGGGGCCCGCGTGTGTCCTGGCCACGTGTTCCGGGGGCCCGCGTGTGTCCTGGCCACGTGTTCCGGGGGCCCGCGTGTGTCCTGGCCCCGTGTTCCGGGGGCCCGTGTGTGTCCTGGCCACGTGTTCCAGAGGCCGGTGTGTGTCCTGGCCACGTGTTCCAGGGGCCCACGTGTGTCCCGGCCACGTGTTCCAGGGGCCCGCGTGTGTCCCGGCCACGTGTTCCAGGGGCCCGTGTGTGTCCTGGCCCCGTGTTCCAGGGGCCCGTGTGTGTCCTGGCCACGTGTTCCAGGGGTGCGTGTGTGTCCTAGCCCTGTGTTCCAGGGACCCACGTGTGTCCCGGCCACGTGTTCCAGGGGTGCGTGTGTGTCCTGGCCACGTGTTCCAGGGGCCCCTGTGTGTCCTGGCCACGTGTTCCAGGAGCCCGCGTGTGTCCTGGCCACGTGTTCCGGGGGCCCGTGTGTGTCCTGGCCACGTGTTCCGGGGGCCCGCGTGTGTCCTGGCCACGTGTTCCGGGGGCCCGCGTGTGTCCTGGCCACGTGTTCCGGGGGCCCGCGTGTGTCCTGGCCACGTGTTCCGGGGGCCCGCGTGTGTCCTGGCCACGTGTTCCGGGGGCCCGCGTGTGTCCTGGCCACGTGTTCCGGGGGCCCGCGTGTGTCCTGGCCACGTGTTCCGGGGGCCCGCGTGTGTCCTGGCCACGTGTTCCGGGGGCCCGCGTGTGTCCTGGCCACGTGTTCCGGGGGCCCGCGTGTGTCCTGGCCACGTGTTCCGGGGGCCCGCGTGTGTCCTGGCCACGTGTTCCGGGGGCCCGCGTGTGTCCTGGCCACGTGTTCCGGGGGCCCGCGTGTGTCCTGGCCACGTGTTCCGGGGGCCCGCGTGTGTCCTGGCCACGTGTTCCGGGGGCCCGCGTGTGTCCTGGCCACGTGTTCCGGGGGCCCGTGTGTGTCCTGGCCACGTGTTCCAGAGGCCGGTGTGTGTCCTGGCCACGTGTTCCAGGGGCCCACGTGTGTCCCGGCCACGTGTTCCAGGGGCCCGCGTGTGTCCCGGCCACGTGTTCCAGGGGCCCGTGTGTGTCCTGGCCCCGTGTTCCAGGGGCCCGTGTGTGTCCTGGCCACGTGTTCCAGGGGTGCGTGTGTGTCCTAGCCCTGTGTTCCAGGGACCCACGTGTGTCCCGGCCACGTGTTCCAGGGGTGCGTGTGTGTCCTGGCCACGTGTTCCAGGGGCCCCTGTGTGTCCTGGCCACGTGTTCCAGGAGCCCGCGTGTGTCCTGGCCACGTGTTCCGGGGGCCCATGTGTGTCCTGGCCACATGTTCCAGGGGCCCGTGTGTGTCCTGGCCACGTGTTCCAGGGGCCCGCGTGTGTCCCGGCCACGTGTTCCAGGGGCCCTGTGTTCTTTCCAGGCACATGGAAGTACATGAACACGGACGGAACCATCTGAAACCTGCCAATGTAAGTCTCCCCTCCGTAGGTTCTTTCCCTCCAATAGTTTGGGGTTTTCGTTGCTGTTTTTTTGAGACAGGGTCTCCCTGTAGCCCCAGATGGCCTATAACTCACTATGTAGACCAGGCTGGCCTTGAACTCACAATCTGCCTACCTCTGCCTCCCAAACCCAGGATTAAAGGTGCGCACCACTAGGCCTGGCTTTTATCTTATATTTCTTTTTTTAATTTTATTTATTTTGTATGCGAATGAATGTACTGTCTGCATGTAGGTTTGTGCACCCGTGTCATGCAATGCCATGGAGGTCAGAAAAGGGTGTCGGATTCCCCTGGAACTGGAGTTAAAGACGGTTCTCAGCTGCTATGTGGGTGCTGGGGATCGAACCCATGTCCTCTGCAAGAGTAGTCGACGCTCTTAACCGTTAGGCCATCTCTCCATCCCCTTATCTTATATTTCTATCTGATTAGGAAACTATAAGTCCACTGAGGAACACTCAACAAGTACATGAAGCATAATAAAGTCACTGAAGGGAGATTCTTGATGGTTCAAATAGAGAACAGCTGCCCAAGCTTGGAGAGGACCAGGCCTGGAGAGGGAGCTGGTGGAGCTGTGTGACGCAGCTGCCTGAACGAAACGGGAGCTTTGTGGTTAGGAAGGACACCCCAACTCTTCTTCTCACATGAGTTCAGGTGATTGCTTTGCTTTGCTGCATATTTTTCCCTTCCTACAAATTCTTCTGGAGGCTGATGTTGCATGGGCAGCTACAATAAGGCAGTAGCATCCCCATTATGGATGAGAGTGAGGGCATTTCCCCAGTGCTCTGATCTGCAAGGGCAGGTGGTGTAGTGAGCAGGACACGCTGCTTCTGAGGGGAGTGTGTAAGGATGCAGACTCGAGTGCAGTGTGGGTTGTTTGTACGGTTGGCAGCTCCAAATGAGATTATTGATTGGGTTAATTTTCCATGGGATATTGGACTTGGTTAGAAATTCAACATCAGAGTTCATTAAATTTGCATTGTGGTTGATCATCTTCCATTAAGAAGCACACCTCAAACTCTCATTACTGGGAAATATATGTGTGTGGACACCTCTTAATGCCAACACTAGGAATGCAGATCTGGAAGCTTCCTACTGACTAGCACTAGGCAGCCTAAACTTGTATTTTAAGTCTCCATTCAAGTTTCTTGAAAAATTAGCATCACTACCAGTAAATAGAAAGAGGTCAAGACTAGAAAACGATTGTTAAATCTTATAGGCTGTCACACAAGGAACCAAGCCATTTGATAATTAAAACTATTTTAGGCTGGGGGCAGAGCACCTGACTAGCACACACATCCCCAGCACCAAGAGAAAACAAGCAAAGACAAAAAGAAAACTTTAGACAGTATTTCTATTTCTATTGAACTTACAAAGTACTTCGTTAACTTTTTTTTTGGGGGGGGGTCTTTTTGAGACAGGGTCTCCCTGTAGCCCCAGCCAGCCTGGAACTCACTCTGTAGACCAGGCTGGCCTTGAACTCACAGACATCCGCCTGCCTCTGCCTCCCGAGTGCTAGGATTAAAGGCGTATGCACCATGCCTGGCTGCTTCATTAACTTTTAAGGTGACTTCATCTATAAGTCTATTTGGGAGCTTGGGGCTTTATTTGGGTTTTTTTTTCCTTCCATAGCTATTGTGGGGTTTTAACTTGTATTTCTGGGGGTGACGAGGTGGTTTAGTTGTTAAAGTGTGTCATGTGACACTATTGGGGGGGGAGGGGATGAACAAGTGTCATGGTGGTTTGAATGAGAATGTCCCCCATAGGCTCCAAGAACTTGGACATTTTGTCCTCAGTTAGTGGCACTGTTTTGGGTGGTCTTAGAAGGTGTGGCCATGCTGGAGGAAGCTTGTCACTGGGGGTGGGCTTAGAGAGTTCAGAAAGCCTCGTAGGTCTCCAGTCACTCTCTGCTTCCTGTGCCTTATGCTCCGGTACCTCCTGCCACCATGCCTCCCCACCATGAAAGACTCTAATTCCCCTGGAACCATCGACAATAAGCTCAAATAAACTCTTCCTTTTCTAAGTTCCCTTGGTCGTGGTAGATCTATCACAGCAACAGAAAAGTGACTAACACGCACATCTACTCATCCCACATAGGAAATCAATCAGAGACCAAAGTAGGGATACCACCAAGATCCAACCTGTGAACAAGTTTACAACTTTACTGGTGAGTTTTAGTGCAGTTCCTTACATGAGCAGAAATGACTCAGACAGACGCATCCTGAAAGCTGACCCAAGCATAGGTGATGGTTCAGGAAAGCTGGAACTTGGGGCTCACTGCACGACTTTCAGGCATTGATAGGTGGGAGAGCGCCTCTTCAAGGCAGCTCAGCTGATCTTTGTCTTCCAGGCAGCTTGGCTGATCTTTTCTAGGTGCCTGGGCCTGTCTGAGAGGGTCTTGGCAGTACTTAGTGCTTCAAAAGCTTGGAGAGGGAGAGACCTAGTGAATCTGGTCAGGATCCGGGACCTCATGAAGCTTTTGATTTGTTTACTTCCTGAGTCTTAAGGAGACTCGCCTTAGACCATTCTGAGTCTTGATGAGCTTCCTTGCAGAAGGGAATGCTTTACCTTGGAAGAAATTGCTACATAATAAGACCTGGGTCCAATCCCCAGAAACCACATGGGGCATGTTTATAATCCCAGTACTAGGGAGGAAGAGACGGGCAGAGCCCAGGGGCTCACCGGCCGGCCCCCAGCCTAGCCAGATCAATGAGCCCAGGATGCAGTGACAGAGAACTGTCTCATGGCTCCTAAGGAGTGACATCCAAGGTTGTCCTCTGGGCTTCACACATATGCATACCTGGACATATGCATCCATGTGCACACACACCCTAAAAACCATCATATTAGTTACAAAGCTGTTTAGGAAAAAGTAAGGGGCTGGAGAGCTGGCTCAATGGTTAAGAGCACCGACTGCTCTTGCAGAGGACCTGGGTTCAATTCCCAGCACTCACATGGTAGCTAACAACTGTCCATACCTCCAGCTTCAGGGGAGTACAATGCCCTCTTCTGACTTCTGCAGACATTGTACAACATAGGTGCACCTACATACATGCAAGGATACACATAAAATAAAAATAAATAATTTCAAAAAAAGAAAGATGAAGAACCCATCACCAGAAAGGATGGCAATGCAGCTTTACAGGCCTGAGCACCTCTCCCTCAGGATGACGTTGCGGAGGGGGGGGGGGGCAGTGCTCCTTCTGAAGGCAAAGGAGGATTTCCAAGGTCGAGTTTACAACTTCTAAACTAGTATTTAAACTCATTTGTGAAAGAGCAGGATTCTCAGGAGTTTTACCAAAACTGTTGGGATATGGAAAGTTCTCATACTTTAAAACAAACAAACAAACAAACAAACAACAACAACAAAAACCAGGATCTCGTGTAGTCCCATCTGGCCTGGAGCTCACTTTGTAAGCCAGGCTGGCCTCAGTCTCAGAGAGATGCACTTGCCTCTGCCTCATGAGTGCTGGGATTAAAGGCATGTACCACCATGCCAAGAGTTCATACTTTTTGTATATTTTATTAAATTTTGTGTATTTCATGTAAAACATCTTAATCATCTTTATATCCCCTCCCCCATCCACACCTCTCAGAGCCCCCCACCCCCACCAGATTTCATGCATTGTCGTTTTTGTTAGGGTACATCAAATCAAGTTAGCATACCCAGATGCCTCTCAAGTGCAAATTCAACTACTCATGTCTGGTCACCCTGTCTATAGTCACTCTGTTAAAAATCAGCTCTCTCATGCCGGGCGTGGTGGCGCACACCTTTAATCCTAGCGCTTGGGAGGCAGGGGCAGGCAGATCTTTGTGAGTTCAAGGCCAGTCTGGTCTACAGAGTGAGTTGCAGGACAGCTGGGGCTACAGGGAGACCCTGTCTCGAAAAGACAAAAAAAAAAAAAAAAAAAGATCAGCTCTCTCTCACCCAGCAGTAATCAGCTACCGGTAGTTCTTAAGCTAAGGTTGGGACCTGCTGTCCCTTGTCCTAGTTCTGAGCTGGGTTTTTGTCTGCTTGAGTCTGCATGGGTCTTGTGCATGCTGACACCATTGCTGTAGGCTCGTATGAGCAAGGTCCCAGGAGCCTGTAAGGCTCGGCTTCCACGTGGTCCTGCACCTCCTTCCCTGGCTCTTAAAATCCTTCTGCCCCCTCTTCTCCACTGGTCTCTGAGGCCTGGGAGGGCAAAGCTTTGTATAAGAGTCCCATTCAAGGGCCCACACCCTGCAGACTCTTACTCTCTAAGCTTTGGCCGTTGGTGGTCTTTTGTTTTCATTTCCCTCTATTGTGCGAGGGAGCTTCGTTGACAAGAGTCGAGAGATGGATTAGTATTCTCTGTATGCCTCCTTCCACTATGCTTCACAAGCCTTAGGTGTACAGGCTCCATTATGGGTGATCACCCAGGCCCAGCTACACATCAGCCTCGCCTGAGCCCAGGCCGTCTCCATCTCAAATTGTCTCCAATCTGAAATGGTATGACAAGAATCATATATTTAAATCTTCTTCACTTGACTGAACTAAAGGTTTTTTTTAAGGTAAATATTTCCATTTAGGGCAGGTGATAACCTATCTTAGGGATAAGGAACAGATCACACCTGGTTAAAGTACCTGTGAGAGAATCAGTTGTAGGAAGTGGTGGGTGATGGTGGTGGTGGAGCCTGGAAGATCCTCAGTTGGGGGCAGTCTTTTCTCTCCTTCCTCAGGTCACGATCCATTCAAAGTCAGATGACCTCAGTGTTGGCTGTGTGTCCTTGGTGCTGAGCTTGAGAACCATATTCCTCCACCACCTCCTACTCCGTCTGACCAACCCTCCCATCCTACAAGGATCTGTCACCAAAATGGTCCTTAAACCAGTTCCACATTTCATAGAAGAGAAAGTTCATGACACATTTCTCCCAGAAGCTTCTTTGAGCCTTTAAAAATCTTCCCATTGGGGCTGGAGAGATGGCTCAGCAGTTAAGGGTACTGGCTGCTCTTGCAGAAGACTCATCATGACAGCTAATGATCATCTATAACTCCAGTTCCAGGGATCTAATGCCCTCTTTTGGGCTCAGCAGGCATTGCATGATATGAGTGCCCTTACATAGGTGCAGGCAAACACAAGATAGAAATTTTTAAAAATCAGAGAAAAAACTTTTACCACATCTTTCTTTGTAAACTATCTCAGAGAGGCCAGTAAAGAGACATAGGACTGGCTGACTTCCAAGGACTCAGCAGTCCCAGTACATCTTTCCAGCATGGCTTGATCAGTCTTGCAGCAGTAAGCACAGTCGATGCCCAGGTAATTCCCTGATTCCATCTCCATCTTCCAGGCTCATGAGCACTTTCCCATATGACTGGAGGGCTCCATCACTCCTGTTCTTTCTGAGCATTATCCAAAATTAAACTGACTTGGTGGTGAAAATTTTTCAGTGAAACTCTGGATTCTATTAGTAAGCCAGTTTAAGAAATTACCATCTGTATTAGTCACTTTTATGTTGCTGTGATAAAACCACCATGAACAAGGGAACTTATAAAAGGAAGAGTTTGCCAGGTGTGGTGGCACACGCCTTTAATCCCAGCACTTGGGAGGCAGAGGCAGGTGGACCTTTGTGAGTTCAAAGCCAGCCTGGTCTACAAAGTGAGTCCCAGGACAGCTGGGGCTATGGAGAGACCCTGTCTTGAAAAGACCAAAAAACAAAAAACAAAAAAAGGAAGAGTTTATTTGAGCTTACGATTGATGGTTCCAGGGAACTAGAGTCCATTGTGGCAGGAGGCATGGTGGCTGGAGCTGGAGGAGAAAGCTGAGGTTCGCATCTTGCAGTGAGCACAGGAAGTCCAGAGAGAGCAACTGGAGCCTGCAAGACTTGTTGAACTCACTAAGCCTGCCCCCCAGTGACAACTTCCTCCACCATGGCCACACCTTCTAAGATCTCCCAAGACAGTGCCACCAACCACCACACCATCTGTTTTGAGTGTGGAAGTCAACAGTTACTAGGTTACAGGTATTATATCTTCACTAGAGACTGCAACAATGGTCCCCAGAATTGACCCTTGCAGTTAATGAAAATGACACTAACGGAATCACTTCTGTGACAGTCATGTTCTCTCTCATGATCGCTTTCACTCTCACAAGCCCTCAGGATGTGTGTGTTAAACTCGCAGACACCCAGCACACAAAGCATAGTCCCCTCTCCAAGTCCTTAGTAAACCCTTTCAGAGTAGGCAGCTGGTGATTATTTTATTCCTTTACAGAGCCCACCTGAGATGTATACATTTCCAGGAAGGAGTCCCCTTGTAGGCCATGCAACAGCAACAATCTCATTCTTCTCTCCTATGGCCTAGAGCACCACACTGGAAAGAATACACCAAATCTTCAGAAAGCCACGCTCTTAAAGGAACACCCGGGACCCAATCATCCCTTGGAATCTTCTAGCTGAGAACCTTCCCAGATTAGTGCTTATCACATTTCTTGGGAATGGAGGATTCAGGGGAGTTTCCTCCTTTCTTCTGCTTTCCCTTCTTTCTTTCCCAAACTATAGTTTCCAATGACTCAAGGTCCAAAGCACCCCTAAATATACACTTGATTTCAGGGTGTCTGCAAAAGTATGAGAGCTCTGGTATCCCTTCTCAATCTTGTTGTCCTAGGAGTGGTTTCCGTGGAGGAATTTTTTTTAATTGATTTTAATTTTTTAGAGCAGTTTGTGTTCAGAAAAAAAGGAATGGCTCAGAGATTTCTCTTCTCTCTGTGTGGCTATTTCCTCTCAAGTAAAACACTTGAGGGAGGAGAGAGGCCCATAACACTCAGAAAAGGAAGTAAACTTGGAAGGCCAGAAAGCTACAAGATTCACGGGCCCTTCCTTAAGATATGAGAGCAGCAGCTATTGTTGGGAGTGGAGAAGGCACCACAGAGCTGCCTGCAAGTCGTGTAGAGAGCTCTGGGATGCACCGTCACGAGTCAGCACCTACACAGGGGTGAGCGTTTTGGTGGGTCATCCTCACTCCTATAAGCAACCTTCTAAACTCATTTGTTCACCAGGATAGATTTGGGTGAAATAATTTTTCTTGTATGTATGCAAATGTCAGTGCATGCTCATGTAGAGTACATATGTATGTGCAGGCATGTATGTGTGTGGAAACCAGAAGTCAGCCTTGTCTATTGTTCCTCAGGAACCATCTGCTTTTCTCTCTCTCTCTCTCTCTCTCTCTCTCTCTCTCTCTCTCTCTCTCTCTCTGACAGGGTCTCTAGCTGGCCTGGAACTCACCGATTCAACCAGCAAGCCCCAGGGACCCTCCTGTCTTGGCCTCCCCAGAGCTGAGATTACAAGACAAGCACACCCCACCATGCTTGGCTTTTTTATGTGGGTTCTGGAATAGAACACGGGTCCTTACGCTTACAAGGCAAGTACTTTACAGACTAGACTGAGTATTCACCCCTAGAATCATTTCTTTCATCTGTCATTAGTACCTTATCTGGAGTGAACAAATATTGTTTCTTCACGTTTCAGTCGAAAAACTCATGTAATAGTCTACTTTCCCCAAACACGAACACACCCCATCAGATGTACCCTAAGTACATTTGTTAGAATTGCTAAGTCTCCAATGACAGATCATCACCCATAGTTCAAGGATTACTTTGGGCTTTGCCCCTGGTAAACTGAAGCATTTTTAGCTGTAGTGTAGCTATCTGACACGTGAGCTGTGACCTGGGCTCTGTTACAGCATAGGTATTATTGTTTACCTTATTTTCTCTGTCAAAAGACAGACTATGATAAGAGGACAGAACTCCCAATTCTGAACTACCATTCAAACAGGCTTCAGTATTCCACATGCTACTGCAATGGACTTATGTCAAAGTTCTGACATGCAGAAATTCCTCTCACAGTCTCATTAGCAGCTTATTTTATTGTATTATGTGTATGAGTGTTTTGCCTGAATGTATGTGTGTACACTTATGCTGCACACTGTCCACAGAGGACAGAAGATGGCATCAGTCCCCTGGAACTGAAGTTATGAACAGTTGTTAGCTGCCATGCGGATGCTGGGATTTGAACCCAGGTCTTCTGCAAGAACAGCCGGTGAGTGCTTTTAACTGCTGAGCCATCTATCCAGCCCCCTGGCTGCTTGCTTTATAACATCGTGTAGGGGACTGGCTTCCTTATCAGGTTAGCCAGTGAGATCTATGGATGCCGTATGGACAGTGCCTGGTGCAGGGTGCTCAACTCCAACTTCATCCTTATAGCATCAAAATATAAGGTAATGGATTACAAGCGTTGTTCAAAAAGAAAAGACCTTTCCCTGCTTCTTTATTAAATTTGGATCCTCCACACATTTCTAAAACAGTCTTAGTTCCAAAGCAAACATATCTTAGCTAATACACACTGATGTGCTTTTGTGACCAACCAGGCAGGGACAGCTGCACCCTGCGAACACTTGACTGCACCAGCTCTCGCTGACTTTCGTATTGTGCAATTGGAAGAGGCCTTCATTTTTAAGTGATTCCAAAGACAGAACTTGTTTTCTAGAACAGTTTCTCAGGGAGCTCGTATGTAGCAGACTGCAGGGATTTTGCGAGCAACAGTACAGCTTATTTCATAACCCCTGAAACTCCGACTGACACACTCAAGTCTGAAAATAGGACTTTTTGGACTCTGGTGTCAAGGCCAGAGAACGACCACTGGTACCTAAGTTCATGAAAAGCAGGGTTTTATTAGAATCATGATTAACTTAAGTGATCCTGAAAGACTGAAAAGTATTCTTTCTAACTGTCTTTACATGATGAATTTTAACAGATTTAGGGCACTGCCTCCCTGTTTTTGCTTTCTGTCTTAAAAATAAAGCTTGGTCAAGCAACTTAACTTTGTAGAGTTCTATTTCAAAAATGATTATGTTTGGCTGGGGAGAATGAGCATGATGTTTTTCATCTCATTTTTTTTTTCTTTTGTATACTGTTTAAGTAGTCTGTAATAGTTCACATGTTGCTTTTATAATCTTTAAACCTTGTTTGCTAATCCACATGCACTAAAAACCCCTAAAGCTCTCAAGAGACAAATTAAAATATTTTCTGAGGCTCATCACGAATGGAAAAATCAGAGTGAGCAGGCTATTTTAGGGATGCATATTGTAAACTGTCCTAAACGAGTGTGATCACTGACAGCTAGCCTCCAAAGACCGGGGCCCTGGCAGACAGGGGCCTCAACAAGCCTCTTTGGCAGCCTCGCCTGTTAATTCATTAATTAAATAACATTTATTTTGGTCTTTTTGAGACAGGATCTTCCTGTAGCCACAGTTGACCAGACTGGCCTCACAGAGATCCACCTGCCTCTGCCTCCCAAGTGCTGGGATTAAAGGCATGTGCCATCATGCCCAGTTTATTCTTTTTTACTTATTGGCAGGGGGAGGGGACTGTGCATGCATGCCACAGAATGCATTGGGTCAGAGGACAACCGACTCGAGAGAGTAGGCTCTTTCCTATCACGTGGGGCTGTTCTAGCTTGTTTTCGATTGCTGAGACAAAACACTCCGACCAATACCAACTTGGGGAGGAAAGGGTTTATTCAGCTTACATCTCCCAGGTGCACAGTTCACCACTGAGGATGCCCAAGGTAGGAACTCAGGGCAGGAACCTGGAGTCAGGAGCTGAAGCACAGGCCATGGAGGAATGCTGTTCACTGGCTTTCTCCACTGACCCATGCTTGCCCTGCTTTCTTATACAATACATAACAACCTGCCCAGGGGTGGCACCACCCACAGTGGGCTGGGCCCTCCCACATCACTCAACATACAAGAAAATACCCCACAGACATGGCCACAGTCCAGTCCAATGGAGGCAATTCTCCAGGTGAGGATCCTTCAACCCAGATGTGTCAAGTTGACCCTAAAGCTAGCCAGTATATGGGGTGATCAAATTTGGGTGCTTTTACTAGCTGAGCCATGTCACAGGCCTGCCTTCATCTATTTTTGTGCAGGATTTCAAAGCACCCCATGGACAGCTGGGGTCATAGCTCAGTCATAGAGCATTACCACCAAGCACCTGTCAGTTCTTGCCAACGCGTGCACACGTGAACACACACACACACACGCACACACACACACACGATCAAACTAAGAGATAATGTTATTAAACAAGGTATTGAAGAGCTAGGTAACTAGCTTCTAATGCACACAAGTGCACCACTCAGCATGAAGAGTATGTTACAATGGAAGCCTATTCTCTAATTCTGCAAACAGCCAAAGTCTCACCTCACACCCTGGAAAACGGGTGAAGAAACCCTCAGGTCACTTGTCTCTTGAGGCCTCTGGAAGAAGACCGGTATTCCCAAGTGCTAGTAGTAGGATTCACTTTCCTCTCCAGTGTGCATCAAGTAACAGAATCAGTGCCAAACAAATGCTCTTCTGCAGAGCTTAAGCTACAGGCTCAGTGCATTCTCATGCTCTGTTGGCTGGGGCAGAGGGATCTGTGGGCTGGTCCTAGGCAGCCCATAACTTGAGTCCCACTCATCTGAACAACGGAAATGCCCTCTGATATCTCATGCTAAGCCATAGAGATATTGATGGAGATAGCTAAGAGGCAGAACCTTGAAGGAGCTCCCTCTGGGTTGCTGAATGAAGGACTACACACACAAGCCTCTCAGAAAGTGGGTGTGCCAGAGACGAGATTATGCCTTGCAAGCTACCCAGGCTCAACATGGAAGACCCTGGGCTGACCAAAGCTGGGTGCCACCCTGAATGCACATATCCCTGGGATCTTCCAGTGATGGCAGGTCCTCTGTAAGAGACAGAAAGCTAGAACCAAAAGGAAGGAGGATGGAGTCCACTCTCCCCACAGTCCAGCCAGCTTACTTACCTGCTCTACTCGTCTCCAGCTTTGAGTGGGACAAGTCTCCATCTGCTGAGGCTCAGCCAAGGGGCTCAAGTGGACAGATGCCAACCCTGAACACCCTTGAGGCAGGAGAATAAAGATAACAGGAAACAGCTGAGCAGCCCAGGAACCGCTGGGCTTGAACGTGAATGTGCTAGATACCTGATGTTTCATCCAGCTCTTTTCACAAGCTCTTTGCCGTCTCTGCTACCTACTGTTGTTAGGCTGACTCCTTTGAGTCTCCTGTCCCTCATCTATAAAGCAAGGAGTATTAACACCTTCCCTAGGGAGACAGAGTGATTAATTGAGCAGTTAATGAGAAGGAGCCTCCGGCATGCTGCCGCATACATACATCAACAGGCCACTCAGATAGTTGATGTTATTGTTATTAATCTTGACTGATATCAGGCTAAAATTATAGGCAATTTCACATAGCAATAAATTCCTTAAGACCAGGGACACATAATCCACTTTGCTGAATCAGCATATCCATCCATCCATTCATGATCTTTGCTTTTTTTTTTTTTTTTTTTACATTATTCTAATTCCAGACTTGAAGATGGAGAAGTTCTGGACAAGAACTGGGTGGCGGGGGGGGGGGGTTCTTCAATATCATAATTAATTTTTACACACTAAAAAAGCTAAAAATAGGTCACTGATTATCCAGGGGTAGGGAAATATCTAAATTTAACAGTCTTCAACTGTCATTTTTATCCCTGCCGGATCACCATGCCTCCTACTATTTTAACCCAATTTTTAAAATTTATTTTACACACTCCAGCAGCAGCAGGTCACAAGCTGTTTTTATTGCAATGATGTATTTCATGCCTAGAGACGTGGCTACTGGTAACATGTTTATGGAATAACATGGTTCAGTGATCATGTAAGTATGTGAGTGTTGCCATCCACAGACACCCTGATGTGAACAGACTCGGTGTTCATGCGTGGGTGTGTGCTCATATGTGCATACATATGTGGAGGCTAGACACCAGCCTCAGGCCTTCTTATTCAGCTGCCATTCGCCTTGTTTAAGACAGAGCCTCTGACTGGTCTGGATCTTGCCAACCGGAGCCCCGGGGACCTTGCTGCCTCTGCCTCCTCAGCTCTGGGATTACAAGCACCAGCTACTATGCTTAGCTTCTCACATGGGTTCTGAGAACCAAGCTCAGACGCCCATGCTTGTACACATGAGACTTATCCTGCTGAACCATCTCCCCAACCCCAACAGAGACTTTTCAGCTCCTAAAACACCACCCCAAATCTCAACATCTTCATTCTTTCGCTTTGCTGCATCCCTCGAACGCCTTGGGATATTCCCGCAGAAGCAGGATTCACAGAAAAGGGGCTAGAGATGTCAGGAAGTTTCCTGACAATGGGCTTGTGGGGAAAAGTGAGAGACTAGCATGGCTAAAACATGGTCAAGTGCTTCGAGAAGGAGGACAGTAGTAATCTGCTTTTGGATTCGAGAAGAACTTGACGTCCACACTGGAGCCCAGGCTGTCTCTTTCTACATCACTCCGGGAGGTGCACAGCTTTGCAGGATGAAATAGGTACAGTGAAAATCAGCCAGTCCACACCCAAGTCATGGCTTCTACTCACTGTTTCTATGAGTTTCTATTGTATAAGAATATCCTCCAAGCCAGGCTTGGTGGCACACTCCTTTAATCCTAGCACTTGGGAGGCAGAGGCAGGCGGATCTTTGTAAGTTCAAGGCCAGCCTGGTCTACAGAGTGAGTTCCAGGACAGCTGGGGCTACAGGGAGAGCCTGTCTTGGAAAAAAAAAAAGTCCTCCAAGCCAACTGCCACTTTGTGTGCTACTTGCAAAAGGTCATCCAGCTGGGCTTGTAGACTACTGATGTGCCCTCAGAGGAGGGGACAGTGGGGAGGGTCCTGGGGCCTCACCTGTGGATCCAGTCACTCCTCCCACCATTGGTAAGCAATGCTGCCTTAACTGCATGTGACCTGGAGTCTCGGGGAGGGGCCAGAGTATGTAGGCGGGGAAGACTAGGAAGAGGGACCAGGTCACCTGTGGAGAAGACGTCATGCATGCTGGGTGTAGACCCCCCAGTGCACTTGATTTGGGGTCACCCCCATTCCTGTCAGGAACCCCTCACACATGCTCTGTAACTAAGCCCAATAAATTTACTGGTTCCCCAGGGGGAGCCTTGTTGGAGTCCATCTATGGTTTGCCTCTGGGAACTCATGTGGACAGGAGAGACTTGGTGCATCTTGTTCACCACCACCCCGACTCCCACCTGGGCGAAAACTCCAATTGTTCCCAAAGGTTTTTAGGGCCAAGAAGTGAGATTCTCTTGTAAGAACAACTCTCAGAAGCTGGGCATCGAGCTGTCACAGGGACTGAAACATAGTAGTCTTCCCTGTCATAAATGTAATCACAACCTTCACACCAAAGCCGGGTGGGAAGAAGCCTAGAAATGCTTGAGGTGTCTTAAGTGTGCACTCAGATACACTCCACAAATAGCCCTGCGTGCATTCCTCAGCGAAGGGCTATGGGCACCAGATGCTGGCTCGTGACCAGGGCCAGGCAGGGACTGCAGTGACACATGTTAATCTAGCTGACGCTTCTGGGCTCTTGTCACAACACCCCTCATCTGCTAAGTAGACAGCACTCCTCTTTCCAGGAACGATGCCTCTGGGCCTTGCTCTTTGCGTTCAGTTTACAGTGCCCGGCTCTAGAAAGCCAGTAATGTGAATTTTCAGAAGGCTGATCTGGGCGTTTGGGCCACTGTAAAGGTGGGGAGCCCAAGGATGAGATGCATAGAAATGTCACTGATGTTTCCATGTTCTGTTAATCTTATGACAGTTGCTCTTGTATATGGATGTCTGTCTCTGGTATCTAAGGATTATTTTCTTTCTGCCTTTTTATGTGGTGTGTGTGAGTGTGTGTACGTACTCATGTGGAGGCCAAAGGAAGCCCCCGAGGATTTGGTTCTCTGCTTCTGCCTAGGCTCCAGGGATTAAACTGAAGTCAACAGGCTCGATAGCCAGCGCCCTTGCCTGCCCAGCATCTCACTGGCCCTGGCTCCTAAGGCTTCTAACAAACTTGTAGCTCCAATATCTCACCTGTAACTTGCAACATGACATTTATAATGAGCACCACGCAGCTCCTTCCAAAGGCCCGGAGTCGCATGCTCTTTGACTCTTCCCTCTAGATGGAAACTTTCCAGAATTAGCAACACGTATGCAGACATGTTTGCCATCCATGTGATCATCTGGAAACTCTGTGTGCAGCAAGGCCAATCTCCTTCCTGCTGGGCCTGCAGCCCTTATCACCCGCTCTCCCTGGCGAGGCGAGGACGCAGGCCAGGGTTTCCACCCTCTTGTCCGTGGGCATCTTCCCCATGCTAGAGCAGAGCTATGGCTGGACCGTCTCCCCTCCCAGTCTGAAGGTGTTCTTGACTGTGTTATCTTTTATTGCAAAGAAGGGGTTAGTAAGATTGTTTCTAGTTTTGTTTTTGTCTCTGTTTTCTTTTTTAAATTTTATTTGTATGAGTGTCACTGTTTTCTTTTTTAAATTTTATTTGTATGAGAGTCACCTGGGAAGAAGTGCATTTTGTTCCTTGGACATCCTAACTGTCCATTTTCCACTTTTCTGGGAGGAATTACCCATCTCCCTCAGCTTCTGAGCTCTTCCACTGCAGTGCCATTCTCAAGTATGGATGATATATAAACAAATGAGCACGGCTGTGTTCAATAAAACTTTATTCACAAAATCAAGCCATGGGCCAGATTTACTGTGTAGACCATAGCCAGTTGATTCCTATCTATGAGATATACATACACACTCTAATATTTTTGAATAGTCCATTATTTTTATTATTATTATTCATGCATATGCGTGATTGTGATGTGTGGGCCTATCTGTGTGGAGGTCAGAGGACAACTTTTGGGAGTCAGTTCTCCCACTGTCGGTTCCAGGGATGGAGGTCAGGTTGTCAGATTTTTTTGAGGCAGCCTCTTTACCCACCAAACCATCTCACCAAGAGATACAGGTCTCACTGTGTATCCCTGGGTGGCCTCAAACTCACAGAGATCCGCCTGCCTCTGTCTACTCAGTGGTGGGATTAAAGGCGAGAACCCCCACACCTGGCTTGTCATTCTTGAGACATTTTCCCATGACAGTCAGGGGGGAACAGTCAGAAAATCATAGTGGAGGGGCTGGAGAGATGGCCTAGTGATTAAGAGCGCTGACTGCTTTTGCAGAGGACCCGGGTTTGATCCCCAGCACCCACATGGCGGCTGAGAACCGTCTTTAACCCCCGTTCCAGGGGAATCCGACGCCCTCTTCTGACCTCCACAGCATTGCACGACCCAGGTGCACCAACCTACATGCAGACAGTACATTCATACACATAAAAAAATAAATTAAAAAAATCATAGTGGAAACACTGATCCAGCCTTTCATTTCTAAGGCCAATGTGCTTGCTACCACACCAGTATTTTCTAGAATATGTCTCTCTCCATGTAGTAGGTGGAAGAGGAGTTCTAGGGTCACACGTGTTGGGGAAAGTCCACATTACCCAGGCTTAAAGAGGCCTTTTGTGTTTGTTATGACTCTCCAAGAGGGGATTAGAGTCCAATAAGTTTTCCAAACAAATTGGATGCCAGATCTTTTTTTTTTTTTTTACAATTCTCATCGAGGAAGCTCTCAGGACTCTTGCTTCTTGGACTGGCTTCTGGAAAACCCTTCATCAATCATAAACACAAACTACACAGGCCATTTCAGGGAAGAAAAGGAAAACTCAGACTCCAGATACAGTAAGGCTCTACTGGCAACCCTCCTCAGACAGACCACAGATTCTGATCAGACCCAACAGAGGGGCACTGCCTGAGACAGAATCCATCACCCCAGGCCTGAGTTCAGTCACAGTCTCAGCATAGCATAACCACCTCTGTGTTCTGCCTTCTAGGAGGCATCGCTCATCTTAGTGGTCACAGCCCAATTTGAAGTTGGCTTTTTTCTCTTAGCAGCTGCTTCAGTGGAGGACTTGGGCTCTGGCCAAAAACATAACATACAGTTTGGTTAGTGTTCATGTTCCATGAAAACCCACTCCTTTTATGGTGCCAAATGCAGACTATTTTACCGAGTCAATCAAAGAAGTAAGTGTCCCCTGAGAGACAGTTTAGTGGTGTTCTGAAGACGTTATGACTAGGAACCAAGGGGTATCTGTGTCCTAACTAGAAACACTCCATCTGCCTATGGGATTTTGGAAGGCGTTCTGCTCGAGGAGGACTACCAGGAAAAGAACTGAACTACACACTCTACTGGTGGTGGTCATGGCCTGAGCTCCAACGATGACTGCTCTGACCAAACCAGCTCAGAACCCATAGTTGAGGCTCATGGTCTAAGTCAGGGTTCCAATCACCCTCCAGGGTCATGACCAACACATGCATGGACTTGTGAGATGCTAGAGTTTAACAGATGGCTGAAGCCCAAGAAGGATCCTGACTCTGCTTACTGACAAATGTGTATTGAGCTTTTGCTATTCTGAACCACAAGCAGGAAGCCCTTCCTCCAGGCCCATCACAGAGACCTGGTAGCAACTCCTGTCCTGATTCTGAGCCAAACAAGAGGTATGTCACTGGGGTTCGTTCATGGAGGACTGACTGCTGCTTGCATGGGCAGAGCCCATGAATCAGCTAAGCAGCTGGAGGAAATGCAGAAGGCTGGCTAGTAGTAGCTGCTTTCTTCCTCACTATGGCTCACATTCTGCCCTCCTAGGTTAAATCTTTCTGGAGACACCTTCACTGACACACCCAGAGGTGTGTTTCCATAGTGACAAGGAAGCTTCGCCTCATGTCACGGAGTCACAGACTTTCACTGAGAACTTTGTATTTCAGTTACTGCCACAATGCTCCAAACCGTCAGAACCTTCCTAATGACAGTGTCTGAGCCACTCGTGTCAGTTCCAGGTCTGTGGCCCTCTTCTCCTCCTCCACTTAATCTAGGGCAACATTTAAATTTTGCCTATTTCATCATCCTAGGAAAAGTGGACCCAAAGTGTTATTTCTGTGTCCCTCGAACAACCACAAGTCCAGGGCGGGACTCAGGGGGAGACTTGAAGAGGATGATGAGGTTGAGAAAATTATCTCAGTTCCTGGCTCACACAATTACATAGAGGGCTTTTTTATTTTAAGCAACTAGGTCAAAAGGCACAGCAGACTCTGAAGGAATAAAATGACCAAAAGATACTTTCCCCCAGGACTTGAACAAGCCCAACTCAATTAGGGTTGCAACTGGAAGGCACTTAATTTTTCTAATAAACATGTGTCCAGCAAGAAGCTAGCAGAGAGCAAATTCTAATAAGAAAGCAAGAGGTTATGTTCCCAGTAGTCACTTTTCAACACTCAAGTTCTTGGGCTGGGTTTTTCCATTATAAAAATGCAGGGGGGGGGGAGTGTTGGAAACCACTCCCAGAGCAGATCAGTCCTCCTCCTTTCCCTGCCCTGGAAATTGTGTGGCTCTCTCCACCCTTCTAAATTACACTATCCTGATATCCTTTATTTTCCCACTACATATACAGAATGGAGACATTAGCTGATAAAGTGACCTGTGCTGCTCTTGGCCAGTGGTGTGGTTTTTTTTTCCAATAACAGCACCGGGTTCTGGATCACGAGGCCCTTCGAATGAACAACCAGCCTCTCTTTTGTCCTGTGTGAAAAATGTGTTGTGTCTCCTCTTGCCTCATACCAGAGATGGCCCCAGGGGCCGCAGCAACATCCCAGATGGAATAGTTTTGTAGAAATCACAGCCCATGAAAAGATGCATAAATATATCACATTTGAATTTTGCCCGATATGCGAGGCTCTCCCTCTCTGTATGCTTTCATAAATATTCCAGAGCTTTTGACAGAGCAAGAATAGAGAGTAAACCAGCTTCTAAGGTTAAAGCAGTCACCGCCATGGTGTGAAGGCAACAGCCAATGGCCCTCTTAGCTGATTATGATTAGGGCCTAGGTGACATATGGAAGAGCCGCCCACCGAAGAGCCCCGGATGGTCCAACCCTGGCCTCTCACTGAAATGGAAGCATCCCATCCTAAATGGTAGTCTGAAGGCAGGCAATCATTTATTTCCAGCTGGTACAATTGTTTAATAAAACGCCCCCTGGCTCCCTAGAAGAAATATTCTGCTCTCCTCAGCAACAATGAAAATTACCCTGATGTGTGTGTGGGGGGGGGAGGTGGGACACTAATTCAACCCATATGAACTGTTGTCAACTTGACGTGTATGATTTCCAGTGATAGTAACTCACCCTGTAAAGGTATGAAGAAAAAAGTTTCAGAGACACACAGTAAACTGTAAGAGAAACAACAACAACAAAAAAAAATCCCAACAGAAGGTTTAAGCCATTTCGCTCTTGTAATAATTATTCTTCTAATGTTTTATTTTTTTAGAAGTTTATTTTTTTAACTTTTTTTTTTTAATTAATTTTATTTATTTCCGTATGTGTATGAATGTAGTGTCTGCATGCAGGTCTGTGCACCTGTGTCGTGCAATGCCGCGGAGGTCAGAAGAGGGTGTCGGATTCCCCTGGAACTGGAGTTCTCCTGGAATTGGAGTTTCAGACGGTTTTCGGCCGCCATGTGGGTGCTGGGGATCGAACCCGGGTCCTCTGCAAGAGCGGTCGGCGCTCTTAACCGCTAGGCCATCTCTCCAGCCCCTCTTCTAATGTTTTAATCAAAGGCAGCAGCCTCTCTCCACTCATCTGTATTCGAGCCACCACGCTTCGTAGGTGTTAATCTCCACGCCTTCAGGCTGTTAGGAGGGAGCGGAAATTGGCAGTCTCTGAACTACAGAAGCCTATAGGGGAATGGTACCTGGCACTGCCCTTAATTATCTCGATTATGTTAATACGTGTTGTTTGTCAACAGCTAGGCGAAGACAGGACTGTGAAGCAATCCAGGAAATGGCTTTTTAGGTGTAGGTTTGGCCAAGAAGAATTCCTTTAAGGATTGTTTTAAAAACACATTAAAAGTAGATTTATATTTAGGAAAGTGAAAGAAGAAACTGAAAATCTGTCACTGTAATCCTAGCTAGTGTTTGTTCTCTTAGTCACTCGTCCAACATAAATGAACCAACACAAATAACACCTAGGCAATTCAGGGGACACATATCATTTATCTTCCAGAAGTTCAATAATCGCATAAAAAATTAAGGAGGATGTAAAATCAGTATGAAATACATTCAAATGCAATTGAAAGACATTTTAAATGATCTATCCATGCAAAAGATAACAATGGTATTTAGTATTCAAAACCTGAATACTGATCATTTTCAGACAGAATGGAAACATATGAGAAGAGGGTGGATCAGTCACTTTTTTATTATTTATTTTTTATGTCTATGAATGTACTGTCAGCTTGCAGGTTTGTGCACCTGCGTTGTGCAATGCCGCAGAGGTCAGAAGAGGGTGTCAGATTCCCCTGGAACTGGAGTTCTCCTGGAATTGGAGTTACAAACGGTTCTCGGCCGCCATGTGGGTGCTGGGGATCGAACCTGGGTCCTCTGCAAGAGCAGTGGGCGCTCTTAACTGCTAGGCCATCTCTCCAGCCCAGATCAGTCACTCTTTTCATGGCTGTGACAAATGACAATGAGTGGCCGATCAGGACAGCAGGAGGAGAGGTGGATGGTCACTGTATTAGTTACTTTTCTGTTGTGACAAGACACTGTGACCAAGGGAAGAGTTTATTTGAGCTTACAGTTCCAGGGGTGAGGGTCCATAACCGTGGGGGAGGCATGGTGGAAGGAGGGGCCGGACCAGAAAGCCCAACATCATATCTTCAAGCAGAACTAGGAAGCAGAAAGACAGGAAATCCGGCAAGGCTTACCAACTCTCAAAGCCCGCCCCCAGTGACGTGTCTCCTAATGGTGCCTTGACCCTTCCCAAATAGCACCACAAACTGGCGACCAAGTATCCAAATACTTGGCACCCATGGGGACACTCACTCAACCCATCGCAGTCCACAGTCACACTGCACCCTCAGCTCTCACCCTTCTCCTTTCTATCCAGTCTGGACCCCTGCCTATGGGCCCTGTCACCCATATTCAGGGTGGGTCTTACCTTTTTAAACCTTTCTACAAACACCCACCTAGACATACCCAGAAGTGTGTTTCCATGGTAACTCTACATCTCCTGAAGCTGACAAGGAAGAGGAGTCACAGAGTCCTAGGCTAGTTTTCTAGTTCCAGTCAAACAGCCCCTGATCTAGCCTAAACTACAAGCCAGAGACCACAGAAGCGAATGGAGCCACACATGCAGGGCGTGCCACCGCATCTGTGACAGAAGAGAGGAGAGGAGAGCTTGCACTGCTTCCCTGGAGCCTTCACAAGGAGGGCTAGGTCCTTTAGCATCTATTTCAAACTCACACTTTTTCAGACTATTACCTGAGATACCTGAACCACACACCGCCCAGTCACTAGCAGGACAGAAAGCAAGCAGGGCTTTGTGTGAATGTCTGGGCTCCACATTCAACAGACTTCTGTCTGCTGAGATGCCAACCAAGATGGTTGGCTTTCCCAGCCTCCTTTACGAGGCTCTGTGCTCTGGTCTGCTGGAGAGGAGAAGGCAAGGACAGATGAGAAGCAAAGTGGGTCTATCTAGGCAGAGCTGGGAAAGTACCATTCTGCCCAGGGCACCAGAAGCACGGGCACCTTCTTTAAAGGTTACAAGGACCCTCTGAATATGTGACTGCTTCCTGGAAGGGTTCTTTGACCTCAAGGTGACAGCTATGGTCACAGGCCTGGCCCAGCACTGCCCCCTCCACTGACCAGCCAGAGGGCATGGATGAATCTCTGTTTACCAAGTGGCTGACCCTGGTAAGACATTTTACCAGGCACGTGAGTTGAATAAGTCACTTGTCACCACTAAGCCAATTTCCTTACTGGTAAAATGGAATTAGCATAGTATCTCTTTTCATTGAGTTATTTGTGAAAATTAAACAAATAAGTTTAAAAAAACCCACAGAAACAAACAAAACCTCACAAAATATTTTAAAACTGCTATGAGAGGTCAATTGTGTATAATGTGATTTTTCTTTTCATTTATCTCCCTTTCCTGCCTCTGGATTCTCAGCACTCTAATCTTCATGAGGGGCTGGACATGTCACCCTTGAAGCTATTTTTTTCCAGGCCACACAGCACCCAAGATGTTCTGTTATGGAGTGACTTACTTCCTTGATCATATGTTAGAACTTAATTCCACAGGAGAAAAAAATCCACACTTTGCAATAAAAAAAACTTTTAAAAATTATGATTGAAAATGAGACCACAAGGAAGCTTCACTCATGAAATATCAACAATGCTGTTTCCTAAACAAGACTTGCTAACCTGCCAATATGGATGGAGGAATTTCCTAAGGCCCATCCCTGGATGAAGAGCTACAGGCAGTGCTACTGAAAGAGGAGGATCAGGGTTCTCCAGGGATGAGAGTCCTGTAGACTACCCAATCCCACGTAGTCATCCCTAAACACATGCACATACAAGCAACACTAAGTGGACTGAACGTGTGTTTACATGTACGTGTGTGTGTATATATATATATATATATATATATATATATATATATAAAATCAGATGAACAATAAAGAAGAAGCCACTAATTTGAGAAGTTGGGAGACAAAGAAGAAATACGTAGGAGGAGAGAGAGGGGTAGAAATAACGTAGAGTGCTCTAATGAGTCCACATCAGTACACAGCTCTCCAAATCCACGAGTTCCACTGTCACACATTTGACAAACTGCAAATTGAAATATTTGCCAGAACATATGGAACCTGTGTGGAACATGCATTGACTCTTTCTTGTCAATCCCTGAATAAAATAATATGGTGTTAGACTATTTCAAGTATTTGTGGGGATGTGTGTGGTTTATGCTGTGAGTATCTGCAGAGTTCAGTGTCCAGTGGAGGGGGGAAAGGGGGTGTCCGGAAACAATTCCCCAGTGACACCCAGGCATAACTGGGGATGTGAGGTTTTCTGCCTAAAACAGTGGGAGTAATTTCTGCCACGCAGGTGGGAGCAGATGGACTTCCCGGGAAGGCCTAAGGGGTGGGGGTGGGGGGCCCTCTCTCAGCAGCTCCTTTCCCTGGTTCTCCCCAGGGTCAGAGCCAGGGTAGCCGCTCTCTACTCTCTGCACAACATTCTAACTGTTGTCAGGTGATCAAGTAATTCACAGAACACACAGCTGAAGTTAAACTGCAGAAGAATGACAGTTCGAAAAAGTTACCCGAAGCAGATGAATCATGAAATTGCAGTTTTTTATTTCTATTTTTTGTTGTTGTTGTTTAGAAAAATGTCTTGCTAGGTAGCCCAAGTTAGCCTCAAACAAGAAATCCTTCTGCCACAGCTTCCCAAATGCTGCTATCACGACAGACCTATTCATGAAAACTGTTTATTGATTGATTGATTGATTGATCGATTGATTGTTGCAGTGTTGGGACCAGAACCCAGGGCCTGGTCCCTGCTGGGCAAGCAGTCTACTGTGGCAGGTCACTTTCTGTGGACAGAGGAAAGTCCCGTGGTGAAAACTGTGAGTTGCTCTCCTATGTGTACTAAACGCAGAGGCTCGGGTTAAGAGGTAGATTAGGGGTTAAAGTGGCAGAGTCCGAAGCTCCAGACGTATGAATAAGAGGGCTTGTATCTGGGTATGAGGTAACCAAGCTAGAGAGATAAGAAAAAAAGACAGGGCTCTGGGCCAGGACGGCAGGCCAGCTGGCTCCCTCTAAAGCCCTTGAAGAACATATGTAAGGCACTATTGTTCTTTTCCATAGCCTTACTTCTAAGGCAGCTGATTGTGACAGACTAAATCTTAAGTAAGAATGGTTTCCAACAAGAAGCTTCCACCTGAGACTGCCCTAAGGCCAAGGAGCTTAATACAAGGTAACCGAGAGAGCCTGCAGCTACATCTTGGTCCCTGGGAAAGAGTTCACTCTGCCACGGGGAAACTGCGAACTGGTCCTGTACCTGTGAGAACAAAGAGAGCTCAGTGTAGTCACCAGGCCTTGAGACACCTGCAAGGTCAGGGGTAGTAACGCTGGCCAAGTCACTAAGCTAGCAGACAGTCAAGGTCAGAGCTGGAGTCAGAGCTGGACAGAGGGAGCATCCAGCACCCCTTGCTGGGAGGGTGACACACGAGCAGTGCACGATCATCTGCCTAGCAGGCCAGAGCATCCCGCTCTCAGCATGTGGGTGCTCTGTCGCCCAGCCCATGATAACCCCGAGATTAACCCATCTCAGTAGAGATGATCTCAGCCTTTGTCCAGCTTCTGCCCTAGCCCTGTCAAATGCCTGGACCACAGAGTTGGACAGTCTTTCCTCTGTGGGAAACCCCTCCCACTCTCAGGAATTTCTCAGCCTTTGTCCAGCTTCTGCCCTGGCCCTGTCAAATGCCTGGACCACAGAGCTGGACAGTCTTTCCTCTGTGGGAAACCCCTCCCACTCTCAGGAATTTCTCATTTTTTTCCCTCAAGATTCACCTTTCTGTACCAATTTTTAATAAAGGGTACATTTGGCTTTACATACTCCTGGGAGAGTCCATGTCTCTCAGGAGATTTATTTATTTATTTATTTATTTATTTATTTATTTATTTACTTACTTACGTATGTATGTATGTAATTATTTATTGGTGAGAGACCACAAACTCGGAGCCCCTCTCCCCGATCCATCTTTGATGGCTATGACAGTCTGCCATCTTAGATCATGCAAACTGGCCAGTGAAAAGTCCTGCTGCACTCAAAACCCCTCCATCCTTCTATTTTTTCATTGTTATTAAACCTTTTCCATAAATCATACATCATTTCTCAATCGAATCCAGAATCACTTCCCTTTCCATGCTTCCCACCCCACCCGAGTCCCTGCACTCTGCCATACATGTCCTGCATCTTTTTGAGTCTTTCCAGTGTTTTTTTCAGTTCTTTTCAACTTGTATTACTACAGTATATACTCATATATATACATAGTTGTATATACATAAACATATACATATATACATATATACACATATCACTTGAATTGGAGGATTATTTTTTTCTACAAGATGTCATGTTTTCCTTAAGGAAGTACCTGAAAGTTCCTCCTTGGCAATCCCAAACAACCATCAATCCTGCACTTTTGCTCCACATTGGGGTTTTTCCCTCCCATAGTCCCCCAAATGAAGTTCAGTAAGCACACGTCCTATCTCGATCCCCCTGCACAGACCTCCATGATACAGCCCAGGCAGTCCAACAATGGCAGACTATATTCTGATGAGGCTGACATCCCCCTAGCTGTTCAGTCCACAAGGTGGGTATCTCAGTAGTCCCCAACTGGCATTGAAGGTTTGGAGGATTCTTGGAGAGACATGAGTCTTCAGTCCATATTGGAAGGTTAAAAAGCTGTGTCTCATGTCTGTGAGGAGCGGAAAAAGCGGTGGCAGTCACAGAGTAGATGCACTTGCTAGTAAGAATTGAAGACAGGCCAAACAACAGTGCTCTCTCTTTTTTCTTCTTGTCTCTTTACTAAAATCTCAAGTTCTGTGTCTGCAGTACAGTTTCTCTAGTCTTACTGATTATTTATATCTGGTTGCACTTTCCTTTTAGATGCTTAAGGCCACACAGTTAGCCCAGATTAACCAAGGCTTTTGTTTTCTCAAGGTTAGTTGAGGATCTGGTCCTCAGGGGTCTCTCGAGTTTGTTTTTTTGTTTTTTTGTTTTTTTTGGTGGGGGAGGAGGGTGGGAGTGTCTTGCTCCTTTCAGCTTTTCATTTACCAGTTCCATCCATTCGAGGACAAAATCAGGTCTTGCTAGACCAGGCTTCCTTTTCTGAAGCATGAGCAGACTTTCCTCTTTATAGACTGGACACTGGCTGAAGTTCCATTAGTGGCTCTCCAAGACCTCCCTGAACAGGAAGACTGGTGACCCACATTTGCCCCCTGCATCCTTTTAAAAGGAGAGCCGTGGACATCTAATTCAACCTCCTGGTTTTATGAACGTAAGGAGCCCTGGTGGGGTCAAGCTTCTTGCCCTCATCCACAGCAGCATACCTAGACCTAGAACACAGAAAGAGCCCATCTTCAACCTACTGTGATTTTGTGACAGTAACCTACAATCTTGCAGCAACCTCAAGCCTCCTATGCAGTCTGGATGACCTTGAACTTCTGAACTTCCTGTGCCTCCCAAGTGCTGGGATTGCAAGTATATGACAGTATGCTTTGTCCACACAGTGTTGGGTACCAAACATAGAGCTCTGCGTAAGCTAGGCAAAGACTGCACCAACCGAGCTACATCTCCAGCCCCATTGTGACTGAGTTTTTAAGCTAAGTACACAATGTCTGCTTTTCTGAATCTTCTCTTAAACCCAGTAGACTACCAGACTGATTAGTGCCTAAGGTGTTCACCCCAAAGCCTTGTGTAGTGGTGGCCAGTGGAAATATCAACCGCTACAAGGTTAATACAGCTATCTACACACACCTCTGCAGACAGATCATAGCATGTGAGGACTGGAGGGGAATTCACTGAGTAAAGGGCTGATCAGAGAGAATCCAGAGAGGAAAGCGACCATGAACAGATTTTTATCTCAGAGCCTGCACCCAAAGTATAGTGTTTACATGTAGCCACACCCTCTGCTGTCCTGCAAACCCCAGGCTACCCCTTGCATAACCAGGGCACAGGTGAGAAACTCCACCTATCACAGTTGCTCCAGTTCTTCTCTGGAAAGAACTGGAACTGGGAATTGGAAAAAAAAAATCAAGGTTAAAGGATACAGTAAAATGTTAAATAGCATAAGCTGAAAGTGAGAGGAGGCTAGAAGACCCAGCTTGGCAGCTAGAAGACCCAACTGTAACCACAGGTTCAGGGCTACAGCCCCAGCTTGGCAGCTGGAAGACCCAACTGTAACTACAGGTTCAGTGCTACAGCCCCAGCTCGGCAGCTAGAAGACCCAACTGTAACCACAGGTTCAGGGCTACAGCCCCAGCTCGGCAGCTCCAGCAGCAAAGCTTCAACACCTGACTCAATACATCAAGTAAAGATGTGTCAGTGTGGCCGGGCAGGGAAGAAAGACAATGGAGTCCAGGGGCTCCAACTTCATCTTCAGGGCACTGATGTGAGATTTAGGCTTAAGTAGAGGAAGAATAGGCACCCAGAATGTATGTTAACTAAACACTCCCAACTGCGGCACCGTCTCCTTCGTCTCTTTCTCAGCTCTGGATCTGTCAGCTGATCCAATCACTTGTTAGTCTCACAGTGAAGGCCCAAGGGAGGCCAAGCCGGTTCCTACCAAGCCACCCCGGCTGAGGTACAGACCGTCCGACATAGATAATTTTTTTCGTCTTGGGGGTGGTCTGTTTTATAGAGTCACCATTGCTTGGGGGGTAAAGCGTCAGTCCCTTGTCCCAAAGACATTGGTGGATCAGTGCTACGAAATTCAAGGTGACTCAAGAGGAAAGGGAAGTCCATGACTCATCTCTGTGCCTTCAGCCCTGATGGGTGATGAAATACCTTAGGTAGTCAGAGTCAAGGAGTCAGAGCCAAAGTAAAGGAGGCAGACTTAGGGTGAAGGCAGAGACACCCTGCTTTTAGGTACCTTGCCGGCCCAAGTGAAGAGTCTGTGCTCTTCAGTGAAAGCAGCTTCCAACTGCTTTGTGCACAGTTGTGGTAGATACAGGGGGCAAAGACCACATTCAAAGGCTTCCGTTTGGTGAATATAAACCTTTGTTTCTTTGCTTTTCAAATATTTTCACTGTGTTCTGTGAGACACACAGACCAGTATGAAAAACAATGCTAGTGGATAAACTTTGTCTCATTGTATTTTTCCCACATGTAAGAGCTGGCCAAAACACTGCCCGTCCTGAGCCAAGTCTCAACGCCTGTAAAGTGTTTTTGGAACTGATAATTACTGTGCCCTCTTTAGTAACTTGCCTTTTACAGTCCACGTGCCCACCGGGACTTTCCCCTTCATGTCGACAGTTAGCACTGACTCTCTTTGGCAAGGCTCTGCGTAACTGCACAATCACCTGCCAGCGCTGGAAAGTTCTGGAAACGGAGATTCTGTGCCAGGCATTCCTTTGGAGCAATTCACTCCATCCACTGCCTCTTCCTGGACATTAGATGAGGAAACAATTTGTTGAACTTGCTGAGACGTTTTTGCAGCAAAAGTACAAGAAATGGCTGTCCAGGAACGGATGTGAATGTCTGTCTTCTCCTCAGCGGCCTCTGGGGCAGGCAGTTCCAGTAGCAAAAGTTGACTGGTTTTCTTCCCTGCGTATAACCTACGTGAATCATGTCGCACAGTAAGAGCAGGGACCAGTAATTATGCCCACAGCCTATTCCCTTTGCTTCTGGCATGTACACATATATTTGTTAGGTGTGACTGCATCTTCTAATATGTGTGCATGCACACATATGTGAGTATGGAGACGAGAGGTTGCAGTCAGGTGTCTTTCTCAATCTCTCTCCACTGTTTTTAGTGAGGCAGGGTCTCTGGCTAAACCCAGAGCTTACTGATCCCCAGCCAGCCTGCTCTGGGGATCCCTGTCTCCATCTGCCAAGCGCTGAGGTTATAAGGGGGCCACCTTGTGTACCCGCCTTTTGTGTGGGTGCTCTGGGTCTGAACCCTGATCCTCACACTCGCACTGCAAATGCTTTGCCCTCTACTCAGTGTTTTTAAGGCCTCTTTACTGCAGGTCGAGGACAGTGCACAGTGAAATTTGAGGAAGGTTGCCAAGTCTCCTTAGGAGCTTCCAGAACACTCTCTACTTGTCCTATAGTATGTGTCACCTACTCTGAAAACTTCCCATTATTCAAATTACCTTCATTGGATTGTTTTGTAGAGATGGTGCCACACAAGGGTTTTCTGAGTCGTCTCTGTCACTCCAGCTGCCTCCAGTAAGTGATATCTGTACAAATATTTTTCCTTGATCACAAAATGTACGACTGGATATACACATATTTAATAATTTTCTGGCTTCACTTTTACAAAAATAGATCACACCTCTTTCGCCATTCCGCGGCCTCCTTCTGCTTACTCTTTTGGGGGAGCTTACTATATTATCAGATTATTTAGTGTAGAGTAAAAGCTACCTTTTCTTCACTCATTAGACTCTGTGGAGCTCTCCGTGCCTGAGATCTCCACAGCAGCCAGAGCAGCAGGAGCAGAGCAAATGGATTTGATACATTTTTAAATATTTATTTCTATTTATGTGCATCTTGAATGTGTGACATATGCGTGTGCACCCATAGAGGCCAGAAGAAAGTTCTGGGTCTACAGAGCTGGGCATGTGGTTGATGCTAGGAACCATCTAGGGCCTATGGAATCAGCAAGCGCTCCTAACTGCAGAACCATCTCTCTAGCCACAGCAAAACAAGTTTTGTGAGGCACAGAAGGTGTGAGGTTAGAGGGGCACCCCTGGGCGTGTCTGTCAGGGAATTTTGGGAGAAGATTGACTGAAGAGGAAGACATACCCTGTAGGAACTCATCATTTATTATTGTTATTATTATTGTTATTATTTTCCATAGTAGAGAAAGGCCAGAAGGTTAAAGAGAACTTATTTCTGCTTTCTCAAATGAAGGTTCCATATTTGAGGGTAGCATTTCCTGCACCCCATCATTGAGCTGTCCTTAAATATAATTTTCTTCATTTTTAAGGAACATATTAAAATACATGCACTATCACATATGGGATGTATGCTAATACAAGAAATAATAAAATTCTCATGATTTGGTTATAACATAATTCTTCATTTCAGCTTTATGTCTCCAGTTTTAAAATATTTTTTCCCTTAACAGGCTCTAAAATTAAGCTACCATTTATTTTCAGACTTAGGTGGTTTTGGTATATGGGTGGAGGGTATGTTTGCACAAAATCGAATGAGGGGGGGAAAGCTAGTTTGTCATGACATTGTGTCTAACCACAGTATTTATCTTATGGGAGTGCTTCTTAGTATTTCTTATACAAGGCTGCTTGAGCTTTTGTAAAAGGATTTTCTAAAATATTATAGAGTAGTTAAAAGTATCAGGCTGGTGTAACTTAGCCTTTCTGGATGCTTAACGACCATACTTAAGGCCCATACTGATTTGGCCGAGGGACTTAAGGGATAACTTTGTTCCTTGCCCTCGGAGGTCAACCAAGTCCCAGGGGGACTATGCATGGGGCATCTCTTGAAATGTCCTGCAAATGTGAGTCACCAGTCTTCCTGTGCAGGAAGGTCTTGGAGATCCACTAATGGGACTTCAGCCAGTGTTCAGTCTATAAAGAGGAAAGTCTGTTCATGCTTCAAAAAGGGAAGCCAGGTCTAGCAGGACCTGACTTTGTCCTCAAGTGGATGGAACTGGTAAATGAAAAGCCAAAAGGAGCCAGGGGCTCCCCCCACCAAAACAAAACAAAATAAAACAAAACAAAACAAAACAAAAAACAAACCTGAGGACCAGATCCTCAACTGACCTTGAGAAAACAAAAACCTTGGTTAATCTGGGCTAACAGCGTGGCCTTAAGCATCCAAAAAGAAAGTATAACCAGAAATAAATAATTAGTAAGGCCTGAGAAATTTTACTTCAGGTATAAAACTTGAGATCTTAGTAAAAAGACAAAAAGTAAAAAAAATAAATAAATAAATAAAGCACAGTTGTTTTGCCTGTCTTACTGGCAAGTGCAGCTACCCCGTGGTTGCCACTGCTTTTGCCATCCTTCAAAGACATGAAACACAGCAACCTTCCAATATGGACTGAAGACTCATGTCTCTCCAAGAATCCCCCAAACCTTCAGTGCCAGATGGGGACTGCTGAGACATCCAGCTTGTGGACTGAGCTGCTACTGGGGTTTCAGCCTCTTCAGAGTATAGACTGCCATTGTTGGACTACCCAGGCTGTATCACGGAGGCCAGTACAGGAGGATCGAGACAGGATGTGGTGCTTACTGGACCTCATTTGGTGACCATGGGAAGGGAAAACCCCAGTGTGGAGCACAAGGGCAGGACTGATGGTGGTTTGGGCTTGCCAAGGAGGAGCCTTCAAACATGGCATCTTTCAGCCTAATAAAAAAAAGAAATCATAAGCTGATCAGAAGGGAACAACAAGCCTGGGTCAAAGGACGGACTGCAATGGTGACGTTCTGCTCAGAACAGATAGAGACTGAGCAAAAGATGAAAAACATGTTTGCAGGATGCATGAGCTCTGGCGGGATGAGGTGGGCGGGAAAGAAGGGGGAATGCGTCTAGACTTGATTGGAAATTTTGTGTGAACTGCACAAAGCTTCAATAAAAATTGGCTTGAGAAAAAAATGTTAATTTTTGACACAAGGTCTCCCTGTAGCCCTCACTGGCCTGGAATTAGCTATGTAGACCAGGCTGGCCTTGATCTCACAGAGATCTTCCTGGCTCTGCCTCCTGAGTGCTGGGATTAAAGGCTTTTGCCACCATGCCCAGTTTATTATTATTGTAAGACTCTTCTCTGTAAATAAAGTGGTGAGTGGGCAATGTCTGCCTGTGTCTTCCACACACATGTGCACACACACTTTACACAAATGTGCCCATAATACACACAAATGCATGCATACCGTACACACATACATATGCAGAAAAACAAACAGAAAAAGCTTAATGAATGAATATCCTTCAATCTCCATCAGTTCCCTTCAGGTGAACTATGTTAAAGAAGTAACAGTAGCTGTATACCAAGAGTTCTCCTAAGAAATAACCATACAGCATTGCTCATAAGTACAAACTAAAAGGTCCAACAACAGTTATAAAGTAAAATAGATAATGATATCTGATCCAGAAACAATTAACAATGATAACTCTACCAGATAACTTTCATTTAGCAGACACTTTTTAAAATTTGTCAATTTTTTTATTTTTTGTAAATTTTCTATTGAATATTTCACACAGAGTATCCCAGTCATCTCTATGTTTCCTGCCTCCACTGGCATCTCCCACAGCCCCTAATGGAATGTGCACATTCTGTTGTAGTGTCAAGGCCTATCATGTCAAACTAGTGTCCCCAGACACCCTCAGTGCAAGTTCATCCACTGGGGTCCAGTCATCCCAACCAGAGCCTTTCCCCTTAAGAAGACCAGCTCTTCCTCCCCCAGCAGTAATCAGCTGCCAACAGTTCTTTGACTAACATCGGGGCCTGCTGCCCATTTACTCAGTTCTGTGCTGGGTTTTTGTCTTCTTGAGTTTACATGGGTCTTGTGGATTTAGCAGACGCTTTAATTATTAAGAGTTTCTCATACATTTTCTTGATTAATCCTTCAATGTGTTGGTTGGTTTTTATTGTCAACTTGGCAAACCCCGGACTCATCTGGAAAGAGGAAACCCTGAATGAAGAATTTCCTTGATCACATGAGTTTGTGGGTGTGTCTGGGAGGAATTATCTTGATTGGTGACTGAGCCCAGATGGGCCTGGGATGTATACAGAAGCTAGCCAAGCATGAGCCAGCGATCGGCCACAGAGCAGTGTTCCTCCACGGTTTCCATTCCCGCCCAGACTCCCCTCGGTGACGGATTGTGACCTGAAAGGATAAGCTGTAATAAACCTTTTCTCCCCCGAGCTGCTTTTGGTCAGAGTGTGCTGTCACAGCAACAGCAAAGCAAATTAGGACACATATTAAGCTTGAAAAAGTTATCCAAACGCCATACACAACAGTTTCCCAGTTATTCAAGGAGATGTTCCCACCAGCACAAGTAATTGGAAAGATACAGACCACATTGTCAACAGCAGTTTATTTGCATGGATAAAACACTACAGATTACACCCACTTTTACCTAAATATTCTCCATGTTTTGTAAAAAGGACGTAAGAAAAACTCCCCCCTAATATTATATATTATCTAATGGTTTCCTTTGCTTATTTTTAATAAATGTATAAAACAAATATTGAGAGAGCCAGGAGAGCTAGAGAGATGGCTCAGTGCAGCTAAGAGCACTGGCTGCTCTTGCAGAGGACCCAGGTTGATTCCTAGCACCCATACAGCGGCTAACAACCATCCTTAACTCCAGTTCCAGGGGATCCACGCCCTCTTCTGACCTCCATGGGCACTGCACAACATGGGTGCACCTACCTATATGTAGGCAATACACACACACATAAAATAAAATTAAAATACTTTTAAAAAGAGCCACAACTCAGATTCATGTATTCTTGTCTGTAAATTAGGGCACTAGATATACTTATACTAGTAACAAAAACACTTCACATTTGCAAAGTAGAGTATTGATAATGACTTTACGATTTTGTATTCAAATTTCTGGCTTACATATCCAGTGACACAGACTTTAAGGTTTGTAAGAACAAATTTTGTCTAAAGAAAACAAAAATAAAAACTTGCTTTTAGTTTTATCACTTTGTGTACTTTAAAAATAAAAACCAAGAATGCAACTCCCTGAAAAAATTATTCATGCAAATAGATATTCAAAATATATCCATACTCATATTTTAGACCTGTTTATGCATATGGTCACACACACACACACACACACACACACACACACACACACACGAGGTCCTACAATCAAATTGGAAAATGCCCCCATGGAATAGTTCGCTGGCCATCCCATTTTTCCTAGCTAATGTGTGTCCTGAGGCTTGTTTCTCTATGAATGAGCTATATTGTCTCTCCAGTCTTTTCAGGTTGGCCTAAAGGGTCATTAATCATTCTGTCTGAAGCCCAAAGAGAACCCTCTGGAAACAGAAGGTGTAGCGAGCATGTCAGGCCTGGGCAGCAATGATGGAGTTGCCCGTCCACCTGTGCAGAACCAGACACTGGCTTGCTAGTGATGAAGAGGGTCATTTGCTGCTTCACTGCCCCGCGCTGTAGGTGAGGCCCCCACATGCCCCCCCCCCAGAGCAAGTCTTTCCCTAATGTCACAGGAAAGAAAATGAGGTTTTTCTCTGAGTGGAAATCAAGATTGGAAAAGGGACTGGACTCCAAACGTGGGAACTGAAGTAGTCGGGACAGTAAATCATATCGATGAAAAGAAAAGAAACATCTCAACAACAGCACCCCATCCCCAAATCCAACAAATAAAACAAACACTAATTGTTAAAAAAAAATTCTCTGGATTTGTCACGTTTCGCCTCCAATCCGGGGACACCCCAAATGGAGCTGCCCCCCAAACCTCCCATACCCAGCTCCAAGGAAATCCAAAGCTGAGTTCACAAGTGCTGGTTTAAATTCTCTTTTGAGGCGGGGTCTCACTTTGTAGCCCAGGCTGGCCTGGACCTTGTGGTGAATCTCCACTCCGGTCAATGTAAGTTGCATTCTGAGGCAATGGTGGACATCAGACAAAGCCAGGGCCAGTCCCAGGACACAAGGAAGGCCATACAGCACGAAGACCATCAAGTCAGCCCCCAGGGGAAAGTAAAGCCTGAGGTTAGTATGGAATTGCTCGCGACCTGTCGTCTCCCTCAAATCACCTGCTCCTGTGGGTAACTTTCTGAGAGCTTAATACCAGTGCTCCGCTGTGAACTAAGGTCACCTGGAGGTGAGGTGTTCCTATACTTCCCTGTTCATATTCCTAGAATAAATGTATTTTCTCAAGAGCCCCTGGGTATGGGAATTGGGACTGCCAGACACTTAACTACCCTTTCCTAATATGGGTGTTATCCCCTGGGAGTCAAAGTTGCCATCCAGAGAACGGGAGAGGGATGGACCTCTGGCGGGTCAGCTCCTTAGGAGATCTGCGTGGCCAAGGTCCCGCTAGTGACTTAGCAAGTTCATGTTCTGGTGTTTGTTTGTTTGTTTGTTTTTATTTGCCTAAGTCTGTTATGGGCACAAAGGATCCCTTTTCCCTCCAGTGTCAGGCTCTCGGCTGAGACTGTTTATTTAACATAGGTTTTAAATGACACGGGAGTTTCAGAGTTAAAGACTTACCGGACCATAGAAACGGGTGTAGTTTTATGCTGAACATTGATGAAGAGGGGCCGATCTCAGAGGCCTACGTGGACAGAGAAGGTATGATTCTGTGGCAAGGCTTCTCGGTTTGGGTTGTTCCTGGCTTGCCTTCGGATAAGGGCCTCCTTTCTTCTGGGTATGGCAAAGTCACCTCTCATGGGGATCTTAGACCTGCCTCAGGACAAGGTCAGAGAATTCTCTGGTGGCCTCTTCAGGGGAGAGGGGAAGGGGCAGGTGCGTGAGACCTTTCTTTCCACTGTTTCACAAATGCTACAAGGCTGCGTTTTGGGATGACAGTTCCTGAATGTAGTAGGCTGATCTCGGGGTCCCGTTCCTGACTCGAAGGCTTGGTGGTGCCGAAGCAGCCTGCTCTTTCTGGAATGCCTGCCACCTGCCCAGAGCAGGGTACCCGTGGGGAGTGGGGGACCCAGCATTCACACTGTTCTCCAGCCATAGCCCCACAAAAATGCATTCTGGGAGCTGGCACCCATCAGTTCCTCAAAGCAGGTAATTTATCAGGAAGTTTGGGGACCAGTGGGGGTGCCAGTGGGGCCTTAAGCCGTGCTTTGACTCCTGGGAATCAACCGATGCTGATAGGAATAAGGCTACTTTTTCTGTTTGTTTGACAGCCAGTTAATAAACAGACCCTAATAGTAAGTCCAATCATGTTGGATAAGGTGAGGCCTGGGTGCCCCTCCCAGCCTTCTACCCATTAGTAAGGACACTAGGGAAGTTCTCTCTCTCTCTCTCTCTCTCTCTCTCTCTCTCTCTCTCTCTCTCTCTCCCTCCCTTGCTTTTCTGTAGATGATGATACAGGTATCCACAGGAAGATAAAATGTGTTTAGTTTTATTTATTTGTTTGTTTATTTATTTTGGTCTTTTCGAGGCAGGGTCTCCCTTTAGTCCTGGCTGGCCTGGAGCTCGCTCTGTAGACCAGGCTGGCCTTGAACTCACAGAGATCTTTCTGCCTCTCCCTCCCAAGTGCTGGGATTAAAGGTGTGTGCCACCATGCCCAGCTGAAATGTGCCTGACACTCCGTATTTCCCACTGTAATCTGATTTTCACACCTCAAGATGAAAAATGAGTTAAGAAACACTGATCAAGATATGTCCCCTGGTGAAACAGAGGCATGAAGGCTCAGGAGACAGAACTCATGCTTTGGCTGAGAACCCAACCTAGGGTAGGTCACAGGTCCTCAGGGAGAAATTATTACTATTATTTTGCTAAATTGACATAGCATTAAACTGCTCCAGGTACTTCTATTTCTACCCATAGGCTAGCCCATCACTCAGCCTTCATCAAAGAAGCTTCTTTTGGGCAGTAGATGTCAAGTTGATATGGAGACCCACAACCGGTCAGCCTAAGTGGAACACCTGTATTACACGCCTTCCTCCAGGGCTCAGGGCTCATCCCAGAGGAGCGACTGTAAGAAGCAGAGACCATAGGTAAACGCAGCCAAAGCATTCTCCAAGCATGACAAGTCTGGTGCTCACGTGAGCTCATCACAGCGGCTGTGACTGCATGCACAAGGCCTACACAAGATTAAACCAGCCAAATCCCAGCGTGGATGGAGGGAGGGGGTCATGAAGCCTAGCTGAGGAGCTGCTGTGGATCGATGGCTGCTGAGAGGGGGACAGTCAGTTTTCCTTAGGGACGTGGTCTCTGAGAAGCTCCCCATTCTCCAGTAGAGTCCTACATCCACACACACACACACACACAACAACAACAACATGAAATAGACTGTGGGTTTCAAGAAAGAGCACGGGAAGGTGGGAAGGCAAAGACAAGTGTCACAGGATGGTACTGAAGGAATTGGAGAAGAGGGAGGTGGTCGATTTAATATCATATATTATATGCATGTGTGAAATTCTCAATAATAAATACATAAATAAATTTTTAATGCAAAAATAAAAAACTAAGTCCAAACCCCGAGAGTTTCACCGAGTACCTTTAGGAGTTCAGATGTCGCCAAGGCAGTGACAGATGTCTAGGTGGTGGCCGGGGCATCGGCCTGGCTGGGCAACCAATGAGCAGCATGTTGAACCTGAGGCAGCAGTAGTGGGAGCTCAGGAGCAAGGACTGTCCTTCTACACAACAGACCCAGAAGCATAGAGACTGACCAAATCCAAACCAATGAAACCAGATTGAGAGAGAATGCACCATGTCGAATCCAGTGCCTCCCCTCCAATAGGGAGGAGGGAGAGAGAAGTGCTTGCAGTGTGTGGACTGAAGCTGAATTCTTCCAGGGCCTTTCGTTATGTTGTTGTTTAGACACAGAGCCTCAGTCTGTAGCCCAGGCTGGCCTGGAACCTACTCTACAGTAAGGCCATCCTGGGATGGCCTTGAATTTGAAGCAGTCATCTTTCTCAGCCTCCCAAGTGCTGGCATTAAAGGCCTGAGCCTCCTCACCTGGCTGTTCTGCTGTCCGGGGAAAGAACGTAGAATCAGCAGGTGCAGAAGCCTTGAGGGCCTTATGTGTCCCTGCAAGCCGCTGTTGGCAGTGAGTCCTGGTGAATACCGAGGGTGGGGGCTGTTTTGTTTGTCACTCCTGTGAAGAACGTTCACAAGCCTTCCCTCATCCAGGTTGTCCCAGGGGAAGGTCTGACGTGGACTTCTGGCTCTTGTTTCCTACGTGTGCCAAAGAGACCCATGTCTCCTTTTGGACGCAGGACTTACCACTGCAGGGGCTAACTTTGCCAAGGGCATCTTCGTTTCCCAAACAGAAAACGAAAATAAGATACTTCCAAACATCCAAGTGTTGTTATGGATCTGATGTTTTCTTCCCTCAACCCCCAAACCAGTTTAAAAGAAATTCCTGCTGTGTGGAATAATCACCTGCCTCTCCTGAGAAGCTTTAACTCATGTTAGACAATTAAAGAGATTTCTGGTGGGGCCGGAGCCATCTGCCTGGCTGGGCAACCCGGCAGGCAGCACAGTGAACCTGAGGCAGTGCTCAGCAGGTACAAGAAAGGTCCTTCCTTCCTCTGGAAGACACCGCTACACAGGCTTGCTTTGATAAAATCCCCACCATTTCTCTTCAGTGCACCGCCTCAGGCACCATTTTGTTGAAAAATTCCTTTTGTGCTGAGGAGATCATGTGGGCCTTGACCCTGACCATTTCTTCTCACGTTCAACACATTAGCAGGACAGAATGCTCCAAAGACAAACTGTTTTTGCCACGGGCATCTTCGGTGTGTCTTGTTCCCAAGAACAGGGAGGAAGTTACCACAGGAACCTGAGGACTCCGGAGCCAGAGCACAGAGGAGCCACCGGGCTCCCAGCATGGACAGCTGCCTGTGCCTCAGGAGCACTGGAAGGTCAGTGAGGACAGTGTCAAAATGCATGCTGTAGAAAGAAATCTGTCTGTACAGAATAAAACAAAACTGTAATTTTATCTCCATACCCACCAAGCAATTCCGCGCTTAAGAGCAAAGATGGGCTCTTTGTGCCGGTGCTGGACGGACACATGGAGATGGGGTTCTAACGCAAGCTGTTTAGATTTTACTAGGAAGCAGCCTAGTTCCAGGAAAGGTTTGAGCAGCTCACCACAATAGATAAAATGTAAAGCAAATTGTTAGCTCATTTTGTCAACTGAGGTAAAAGTACACATAGTAAAGATATAACCTCTTGGCTTTTCTTCTTCCAGTTCTACCGACTGAGCTCTCACCCTGCATACACCAGGCAAGTACTTCTGAACTATCCCAGAAGCCTTCTTTATTTTTGTATTCAGAGACAGGGTCTCACTAAGTTGCCCAAGATAGCCTTAAACTCACTCTGTAGTATAAGCGGGCTTTAAACTTGTGATCCTCCTGCCTCAGCCTCTTAAGTAGCTGGACTATAGACCTATTCCTGGCTCCATATTAAAAACTTTTTTTTGAATGAATGATTTCTGCTTTTGTGTGCATGAGTGTTTGCCTGTATGTATGTAAGTATACCTGTGTGTGCGATGTCCTTGGAGGCCAGAAGAGGGAGTCCCTGGAACTAGAGTTACATACTGTTGGATGTTAGCATCCTATGGGTGCTGGGAACCGAGTCTGGGTCTTATACAAGAGCTGCTGCTGGTATCCGCTGAGCCAGCTCTTCAGCCCCCTTCTTAGCCATTTTTAAGAGCACAGGTCAGTAATGTTCCATGCATCCACACTGCTATGCAACCAACCTCTAGAATGCTTTCCTGTGTGTGAGTGGCTGTATGCACATGTTCATGTGTGTGTATGCACATGTTCATGTGTGTATGTACGCGTTCATGTGTGTGTATGTACATGGTCATGTGTGTATGTACATGCTCGTGTGTGCATATGTACATGTTCATGTGTGTGTGCACATGTTCATGTGTGTATGTACATGTTCGTGTGTGTGCATGTTCATGTGTGTATGTACATGTTCATGTGTGCGTGTGTACATGTTCATGTGTGTGTATGCATATGAGGCCAGAAGGCAACCTTGGATGTCCACCTTGTTTTTCCAAGACATGGTCTTACTGGGCTGGAACTCCTCACTCAGACTAGACTGGCTGGCCAGTGAGTACCAGATACTGCCCTTACAAGCACATCTCACTACTCCTGGACTCTTTCTACGTGGGCTCTCAGAATGAAAACTGGGTCCTCACGCTTGCAAGCTAAACACTGTACTGACAAACCACCTCCCCAGCCTGAATGTTTTCTTCCAGAAAAGCTAAGTCAGTATCCATGAGACAGCTTTCCATTGATGAGGTCTTATTTACACCAAGTTTATGTATTAACTAATGAAAATAAATTTATTTTAAAAACTAAACCCGGGAGGGGCTGGAGAAATAGGCTAGCAGTTAAGAGCACCGACTGCTCTTGCAGAGGACCAGGGTTTGATCCCCAGCACCCACATGGTGGCTAAGAACCATCTGTAACTCCAATTCCAGGAGAACTCCAGTTCCAGGGGAATCTGATACCCTCTTCTGACCTCCGCTGCATTTCATGACACAGATGCACAGACCTGCATGCAGACAGTACATTCATACACATAAAAAATAAATTAAGGGGCTGGAGAGATAGCCTAGCGGTTAAGAGCACCGACGCTCTTGCAGAGGACCCAGGTTCAATCCCCAGCACCCACATGGTGGCTAAGAACCATCTGTAACTCCAATTCCAGGAGAACTCCAGTTCCAGGGGAATCCGAAACCCTCTTCTGACCTCCGCAGCATTGCACGACACGGGTGCACAGACCTGCATGCAGACAGTACATTCATACACATAAAAAAATAAATTAAAAAA
Source organism: Rhizomys pruinosus (assembly GCA_009823505.1). Classification (NCBI taxonomy): domain Eukaryota; kingdom Metazoa; phylum Chordata; class Mammalia; order Rodentia; family Spalacidae; genus Rhizomys; species Rhizomys pruinosus. The sequence continues at coordinate 853,317 of VZQC01009509.1, read as the reverse complement.
AAAAAAAGATCCTATCCAAAAAGCAAACAAACAAACATGAATCATAGTGTAATGATCTTTGCTACTCTTTATTTTTATTGCATTGACTTAGGTATGTACGTGCATGTGAGCACACAGCACGGCACAGTTGGAGTTTGGAGGACAACCTCCAGGAGTCAGTTCTCTCCTTCCACCGTATAGGACCCAGGGCTCAAACTCAGGGCCTCGGGCATAGCAGCAGCCACCTCTACCCACTGAGCCATCTCCTTTGACCCGGTCTTTACTTTTCCTTAAAGAAAGCTTTTGACTTGGGAACATTTTGCCTACCAACTCAACAGTCCATTTAGAAGGAGAGGAAGGAACTCAGAACAGCACAAAGTTTGTAACTGTAGCGTACAGTGCACATGGGCTAAGGTCCGGCAGGTTGTGCCAGCTGGGCCCCAGATGCCTCTCCAGCAGACAGTGCAAAATGAGAGGCAGAAACAGTCAAAGGAATCAAAAGCTAATCTGCTGCCACCCTCTTGAGACCAGGCAGAAAATGAGTTTCAGGAAGAACAGTGTGTGAAGAGTGATCACAAGCGGGATGGGTGGCTCCAGGCTGACAGGCCTGGAGGGGATGAAATGGGATGGGGCCCCCGGCAGGAATCAGGGGGACTGGAGCATCCTTTTAGAGTTCAGGGATGCGAAGATGTACACAAGCTGCTCACCGCAAGCTGAGTGTGAGAGTTTGGGTTCCAAACACTAAGAAATGAAAGCTATAGTAGGAGATAGAAATGGTTTGTGTTTGTGGAATGTGTGTGTGTGTGTGTGTGTGTGTGTGTGTGTGTGTGTGTTCCCTCACATTTGCGGACATGCGTCTGTACAGGCTCGGAGGCAGAGACTGATATTGCATATCTTCCTCAGTCACTCCCCACCTTTTTATTATTTTATTTCGGACAGTGTCTCTCACAGAACCCAGAGTTCACCTATCCATCCAGGCTAGTGGGCCTGCCAGCCTGGGGGTCCTCCGTGTCCACTTCCCCAGCACTGGAAGCACGTGCACAGCCAGAGTGCCCAGCTTTTCCATGGCTGCTGGGAATCTGAACTCAGGTCAGCATGCTTGTAAGCCATGTCTCCAGCCCTGAGAGATGTTAACTACGCTGATTTGATCATTACACATTGCATATGTGTATCAAATCATCACGCTGTGCCTAACGATATGCACAGCTCATGTGTATCCAATAAAAAGGAAAAAAGAAGAAAGCCAAAAGATGCTGACGATTGATTCCAGAGCCAGAGCAGCGAGGGGTGAGTGAGTTCAAGGTTGGGTCACTGGCAATGGCTTTGTAGTTGAGGGAAAGTTCCCGCCTGGCTAGAACCTTCTGTAGCCGCAGCTCAGCTAGCATAAATCAAAGGCGACTCACCCTGTTTCTAAGATAAGCATCTGAGTTCTGCATCCTGATGGACTGCTTACATTTCTGTCATCTTCATTCTGCATTTCCAGGGTTAGGAGAATCCTTGGATTGGATTGCTGGCAGGAGAATCTGCCAAAACAAAAGAATAGATAGAATGTCTGTGGAACTTCAGGCATAAGCAGAGACGAAACTGACTCTCCGGATGCATGGCATGGATGTACAGAAGATGTAACTCATCATGGTTTCTCAAAAGGTGCTTTCAGACCCACAGAAGACAACAGGCAAGTGCAGTGCTTCTGGCAGCACCTGGCGGCTTGACTTGGAGGCATTTAGCAGTGTTCCCTGAAACTTGGAGCTGTTGAGCATACCCACAGCATTTTCACAAAGCTGCGTCCTACAGAGCCGGAAGGTTGTTTCCCACCCTGGAAAGTGCTGCCAATGCACTTGGGCATTGACAGCCTGTAGAGGGGTAAGTGCTGGGGTTTGCCGCCCAAAGTCTCACAGTGTGTTAGCTCTGCTACACCAGGGACCCCCTTAAATACTCCCAACTTGCTATTTCTGCAGGAAGACAGCAGTGATATTGTCTTATAAAAACCAGACAAAGAAAAGGAATCAAATTGAAGGAAGAAAAGTGCTAAATGGGCTTAAGAATGGACCATGCAACTTCTTGCAATGTGGTAGATGGACCTGAGATGGACCTGAGACTTCTAGATGTGAAGACATGTATATACTTGATAAAATATATCCAGAAAGAGGTGAGCTTGAAGTAAAAATAAAGGGACCCCAAGTGCTATAAATAAAGAAAACTAAAGTCAGAAGGGAGAAGTAGTCCTGGCTTTTCCTGGGTTTCTAGAGTGCCCAGCTATAGTTAGAAAGAATACACATGACTGCAGGGAAGACGATGCCTAGAGTATGGAAAGGGCTAGTTCCTGAGCCAAGAACACCATTGGTGTTCCGAGGAGCTGTTGACGGGGCTCGGTGGGAGAGTGGTTACCTAGCTTCCTTGAAGGCCTGAGGTCATTTCCCAGCATTTTACAAGGAGGGGGAGGAGGAGGAGGAGGAGGGGGAGGAGGAGGAGGAGGAGAAAAAGGTGAAAGAAGAAGAGGAGGAGGAGGAAAGGAAGAGGAAGACTGCCCAGACTATGATGAAGAGGTACCACAGAATCATTCAATGTATTAATAGCAGAAATGTATTTATTAAGGGATCAGAAGGCCGGAATCCAGGCAAAGTGAGCAGAGTGGGTTTCTCCTGTGGCCTCTCCTTGGCTTGCAGATGGCTGCAGTCCTGAAACAGATCAGGTGTGATGACCTCACACCACCCTCAGATGACTTCACAAGATCCTTCCTCTGTCCCTGGCTCTCCAGTGGCACTCCCTGAATACAACAGGACAGGGGTGCACAGGGACATGCCCATGTCATGTCTTGGTCCCAAACTGATCACTTCCCAAGGAAGGGGAGTCTGGGGTCAGTGTGTAACTGTGAGGAGTCAGGGGAGTGTGTAGCTGTGAGGAGTCAGGGTCAGCATGTGACTGTGAGGAGTCAGGGTCAGTGTGTAACTGTAAGGAGTCAGGGTCAGCATGTGACTGTGAGGAGTCAGGGGTGAGCATGTAACTGTGAGGAGTCAGGGTCAGTGTGTGACTGTGAGCAGTCAGGGTCAGCGTGTGACTGTGAGGAGTCAAGGTGAGCATGTAACTGTGAGGAGTCAGGGTCAGCGTGTGACTGTGAGGAGTCAGGGTCAGTGTGTAACTGTGAGGAGTCAGGGTGAGTGTGTAACTGTGAGGGGTCAGGGTGAGTGTGTAACTGTGAGGAGTCATAGTCAGCGTGTGACTGTGAGGAGTCAGGGTCAGCATGTGACTGTGAGGAGTCAGAGTCAGCGTGTAACTGTAAGGAGTCAGGGTCAGCATGTGACTGTGAGGAGTCAGGGTCAGCGTGTGACTGTGAGGAGTCAGGGTGAGCATGTAACTGTGAAGAGTCAGGGTCAGCATGTGACTGTGAGGAGTCAGGGTCAGTGTGTAACTGTGAGGAGTCAGGGTGAGTGTGTAACTGTGAGGAGTCAGGGTCAGCGTGTGACTGTGAGGAGTCAGGGTGAGCATGTAACTGTGAAGAGTCAGGGTCAGCATGTGACTGTGAGGAGTCAGGGTCAGTGTGTAACTGTGAGGAGTCAGGGTGAGTGTGTAACTGTGAGGAGTCAGGGTCAGCGTGTGACTGTGAGGAGTCAGGGTCAGCATGTGACTTTGAGGAGTCAGGGTCAGTGTGTAACTGTAAGGAGTCAGGGTCAGCATGTGACTTTGAGGAGTCAGGGTCAGTGTGTAACTGTGAGGAGTCAGGGTCAGCATGTGACTAAAGGAGTCAGAGTCAGCGTGTAGCTGTGAGGAGTCAGGGTCAGCATGTGACTGTAAGGAGTCAGGGTCAGCATGTAGCTGTAAGGAGTCAGGATCAGCATGTGACTGTAAGGAGTCAGGGTCAGCGTGTAGCTGTGAGGAGTCACTGTGAGGAGTCAGGGTCAGTGTGTAACTGTGAAGAGTCAGGGTAAGCGTGTGACTGTGAGGAGTCAGGGTGAGTGTGTGACTGTGAGGAGTCAGGGTCAGCATGTGACTGTAAGGACTCAGGGTCAGCGTGTAGCTGTGAGGAATCAGGGTCAGCATGTGACTGTAAGGAGTCAGGGTCAGCGTGTAGCTGTGAGGAGTCACTGTGAGGAGTCAGGGTCAGTGTGCAACTGTGAAGAGTCAGGGTCAGTGTGTAACTGTGAAGAGTCAGGGTAAGCGTGTGACTGTGAGGAGTCAGGGTGAGCGTGTGACTGTGAGGAGTCAGGGTGAGCGTGTGACTGTGACGAGTCAGGGTCAGCGTGTGACGGTGAAGAGTCAGGGTGAGCGTGTGACTGTGAGGAGTCAGGGTGAGCGTGTGACTGTGAGGAGTCAGGGTCAGCGTGTGACTGTGAGGAGTCAGGGTCAGCGTGTGACTGTGAGGAGTCAGGGTCAGCGTGTGACTGTGAGGAGTCAGGGTCAGCGTGTGACTGTGAGGAGTCAGGGTCAGCGTGTGACTGTGAGGAGTCAGGGTCAGCGTGTGACTGTGAGGAGTCAGGGTCAGCGTGTGACTGTGAGGAGTCAGGGTCAGCGTGTGACTGTGAGGAGTCAGGGTCAGCGTGTGACTGTGAGGAGTCAGGGTCAGCGTGTGACTGTGAGGAGTCAGGGTCAGCGTGTGACTGTGAGGAGTCAGGGTCAGCGTGTGACTGTGAGGAGTCAGGGTCAGCGTGTGACTGTGAGGAGTCAGGGTCAGCGTGTGACTGTGAGGAGTCAGGGTCAGCGTGTGACTGTGAGGAGTCAGGGTCAGCGTGTGACTGTGAGGAGTCAGGGTCAGCGTGTGACTGTGAGGAGTCAGGGTCAGCGTGTGACTGTGAGGAGTCAGGGTCAGCGTGTGACTGTGAGGAGTCAGGGTCAGCGTGTGACTGTGAGGAGTCAGGGTCAGCGTGTGACTGTGAGGAGTCAGGGTCAGCGTGTGACTGTGAGGAGTCAGGGTCAGCGTGTGACTGTGAGGAGTCAGGGTCAGCGTGTGACTGTGAGGAGTCAGGGTCAGCGTGTGACTGTGAGGAGTCAGGGTCAGCGTGTGACTGTGAGGAGTCAGGGTCAGCGTGTGACTGTGAGGAGTCAGGGTCAGCGTGTGACTGTGAGGAGTCAGGGTCAGCGTGTGACTGTGAGGAGTCAGGGTCAGCGTGTGACTGTGAGGAGTCAGGGTCAGCGTGTGACTGTGAGGAGTCAGGGTCAGCGTGTGACTGTGAGGAGTCAGGGTCAGCGTGTGACTGTGAGGAGTCAGGGTCAGCGTGTGACTGTGAGGAGTCAGGGTCAGCGTGTGACTGTGAGGAGTCAGGGTCAGCGTGTGACTGTGAGGAGTCAGGGTCAGCGTGTGACTGTGAGGAGTCAGGGTCAGCGTGTGACTGTGAGGAGTCAGGGTCAGCGTGTGACTGTGAGGAGTCAGGGTCAGCGTGTGACTGTGAGGAGTCAGGGTCAGCGTGTGACTGTGAGGAGTCAGGGTCAGCGTGTGACTGTGAGGAGTCAGGGTCAGCGTGTGACTGTGAGGAGTCAGGGTCAGCGTGTGACTGTGAGGAGTCAGGGTCAGCGTGTGACTGTGAGGAGTCAGGGTCAGCGTGTGACTGTGAGGAGTCAGGGTCAGCGTGTGACTGTGAGGAGTCAGGGTCAGCGTGTGACTGTGAGGAGTCAGGGTCAGCGTGTGACTGTGAGGAGTCAGGGTCAGCGTGTGACTGTGAGGAGTCAGGGTCAGCGTGTGACTGTGAGGAGTCAGGGTCAGCGTGTGACTGTGAGGAGTCAGGGTCAGCGTGTGACTGTGAGGAGTCAGGGTCAGCGTGTGACTGTGAGGAGTCAGGGTCAGCGTGTGACTGTGAGGAGTCAGGGTCAGCGTGTGACTGTGAGGAGTCAGGGTCAGCGTGTGACTGTGAGGAGTCAGGGTCAGCGTGTGACTGTGAGGAGTCAGGGTCAGCGTGTGACTGTGAGGAGTCAGGGTCAGCGTGTGACTGTGAGGAGTCAGGGTCAGCGTGTGACTGTGAGGAGTCAGGGTCAGCGTGTGACTGTGAGGAGTCAGGGTCAGCGTGTGACTGTGAGGAGTCAGGGTCAGCGTGTGACTGTGAGGAGTCAGGGTCAGCGTGTGACTGTGAGGAGTCAGGGTCAGCGTGTGACTGTGAGGAGTCAGGGTCAGCGTGTGACTGTGAGGAGTCAGGGTCAGCGTGTGACTGTGAGGAGTCAGGGTCAGCGTGTGACTGTGAGGAGTCAGGGTCAGCGTGTGACTGTGAGGAGTCAGGGTCAGCGTGTGACTGTGAGGAGTCAGGGTCAGCGTGTGACTGTGAGGAGTCAGGGTCAGCGTGTGACTGTGAGGAGTCAGGGTCAGCGTGTGACTGTGAGGAGTCAGGGTCAGCGTGTGACTGTGAGGAGTCAGGGTCAGCGTGTGACTGTGAGGAGTCAGGGTCAGCGTGTGACTGTGAGGAGTCAGGGTCAGCGTGTGACTGTGAGGAGTCAGGGTCAGCGTGTGACTGTGAGGAGTCAGGGTCAGCGTGTGACTGTGAGGAGTCAGGGTCAGCGTGTGACTGTGAGGAGTCAGGGTCAGCGTGTGACTGTGAGGAGTCAGGGTCAGCGTGTGACTGTGAGGAGTCAGGGTCAGCGTGTGACTGTGAGGAGTCAGGGTCAGCGTGTGACTGTGAGGAGTCAGGGTCAGCGTGTGACTGTGAGGAGTCAGGGTCAGCGTGTGACTGTGAGGAGTCAGGGTCAGCGTGTGACTGTGAGGAGTCAGGGTCAGCGTGTGACTGTGAGGAGTCAGGGTCAGCGTGTGACTGTGAGGAGTCAGGGTCAGCGTGTGACTGTGAGGAGTCAGGGTCAGCGTGTGACTGTGAGGAGTCAGGGTCAGCGTGTGACTGTGAGGAGTCAGGGTCAGCGTGTGACTGTGAGGAGTCAGGGTCAGCGTGTGACTGTGAGGAGTCAGGGTCAGCGTGTGACTGTGAGGAGTCAGGGTCAGCGTGTGACTGTGAGGAGTCAGGGTCAGCGTGTGACTGTGAGGAGTCAGGGTCAGCGTGTGACTGTGAGGAGTCAGGGTCAGCGTGTGACTGTGAGGAGTCAGGGTCAGCGTGTGACTGTGAGGAGTCAGGGTCAGCGTGTGACTGTGAGGAGTCAGGGTCAGCGTGTGACTGTGAGGAGTCAGGGTCAGCGTGTGACTGTGAGGAGTCAGGGTCAGCGTGTGACTGTGAGGAGTCAGGGTCAGCGTGTGACTGTGAGGAGTCAGGGTCAGCGTGTGACTGTGAGGAGTCAGGGTCAGCGTGTGACTGTGAGGAGTCAGGGTCAGCGTGTGACTGTGAGGAGTCAGGGTCAGCGTGTGACTGTGAGGAGTCAGGGTCAGCGTGTGACTGTGAGGAGTCAGGGTCAGCGTGTGACTGTGAGGAGTCAGGGTCAGCGTGTGACTGTGAGGAGTCAGGGTCAGCGTGTGACTGTGAGGAGTCAGGGTCAGCGTGTGACTGTGAGGAGTCAGGGTCAGCGTGTGACTGTGAGGAGTCAGGGTCAGCGTGTGACTGTGAGGAGTCAGGGTCAGCGTGTGACTGTGAGGAGTCAGGGTCAGCGTGTGACTGTGAGGAGTCAGGGTCAGCGTGTGACTGTGAGGAGTCAGGGTCAGCGTGTGACTGTGAGGAGTCAGGGTCAGCGTGTGACTGTGAGGAGTCAGGGTCAGCGTGTGACTGTGAGGAGTCAGGGTCAGCGTGTGACTGTGAGGAGTCAGGGTCAGCGTGTGACTGTGAGGAGTCAGGGTCAGCGTGTGACTGTGAGGAGTCAGGGTCAGCGTGTGACTGTGAGGAGTCAGGGTCAGCGTGTGACTGTGAGGAGTCAGGGTCAGCGTGTGACTGTGAGGAGTCAGGGTCAGCGTGTGACTGTGAGGAGTCAGGGTCAGCGTGTGACTGTGAGGAGTCAGGGTCAGCGTGTGACTGTGAGGAGTCAGGGTCAGCGTGTGACTGTGAGGAGTCAGGGTCAGCGTGTGACTGTGAGGAGTCAGGGTCAGCGTGTGACTGTGAGGAGTCAGGGTCAGCGTGTGACTGTGAGGAGTCAGGGTCAGCGTGTGACTGTGAGGAGTCAGGGTCAGCGTGTGACTGTGAGGAGTCAGGGTCAGCGTGTGACTGTGAGGAGTCAGGGTCAGCGTGTGACTGTGAGGAGTCAGGGTCAGCGTGTGACTGTGAGGAGTCAGGGTCAGCGTGTGACTGTGAGGAGTCAGGGTCAGCGTGTGACTGTGAGGAGTCAGGGTCAGCGTGTGACTGTGAGGAGTCAGGGTCAGCGTGTGACTGTGAGGAGTCAGGGTCAGCGTGTGACTGTGAGGAGTCAGGGTCAGCGTGTGACTGTGAGGAGTCAGGGTCAGCGTGTGACTGTGAGGAGTCAGGGTCAGCGTGTGACTGTGAGGAGTCAGGGTCAGCGTGTGACTGTGAGGAGTCAGGGTCAGCGTGTGACTGTGAGGAGTCAGGGTCAGCGTGTGACTGTGAGGAGTCAGGGTCAGCGTGTGACTGTGAGGAGTCAGGGTCAGCGTGTGACTGTGAGGAGTCAGGGTCAGCGTGTGACTGTGAGGAGTCAGGGTCAGCGTGTGACTGTGAGGAGTCAGGGTCAGCGTGTGACTGTGAGGAGTCAGGGTCAGCGTGTGACTGTGAGGAGTCAGGGTCAGCGTGTGACTGTGAGGAGTCAGGGTCAGCGTGTGACTGTGAGGAGTCAGGGTCAGCGTGTGACTGTGAGGAGTCAGGGTCAGCGTGTGACTGTGAGGAGTCAGGGTCAGCGTGTGACTGTGAGGAGTCAGGGTCAGCGTGTGACTGTGAGGAGTCAGGGTCAGCGTGTGACTGTGAGGAGTCAGGGTCAGCGTGTGACTGTGAGGAGTCAGGGTCAGCGTGTGACTGTGAGGAGTCAGGGTCAGCGTGTGACTGTGAGGAGTCAGGGTCAGCGTGTGACTGTGAGGAGTCAGGGTCAGCGTGTGACTGTGAGGAGTCAGGGTCAGCGTGTGACTGTGAGGAGTCAGGGTCAGCGTGTGACTGTGAGGAGTCAGGGTCAGCGTGTGACTGTGAGGAGTCAGGGTCAGCGTGTGACTGTGAGGAGTCAGGGTCAGCGTGTGACTGTGAGGAGTCAGGGTCAGCGTGTGACTGTGAGGAGTCAGGGTCAGCGTGTGACTGTGAGGAGTCAGGGTCAGCGTGTGACTGTGAGGAGTCAGGGTCAGCGTGTGACTGTGAGGAGTCAGGGTCAGCGTGTGACTGTGAGGAGTCAGGGTCAGCGTGTGACTGTGAGGAGTCAGGGTCAGCGTGTGACTGTGAGGAGTCAGGGTCAGCGTGTGACTGTGAGGAGTCAGGGTCAGCGTGTGACTGTGAGGAGTCAGGGTCAGCGTGTGACTGTGAGGAGTCAGGGTCAGCGTGTGACTGTGAGGAGTCAGGGTCAGCGTGTGACTGTGAGGAGTCAGGGTCAGCGTGTGACTGTGAGGAGTCAGGGTCAGCGTGTGACTGTGAGGAGTCAGGGTCAGCGTGTGACTGTGAGGAGTCAGGGTCAGCGTGTGACTGTGAGGAGTCAGGGTCAGCGTGTGACTGTGAGGAGTCAGGGTCAGCGTGTGACTGTGAGGAGTCAGGGTCAGCGTGTGACTGTGAGGAGTCAGGGTCAGCGTGTGACTGTGAGGAGTCAGGGTCAGCGTGTGACTGTGAGGAGTCAGGGTCAGCGTGTGACTGTGAGGAGTCAGGGTCAGCGTGTGACTGTGAGGAGTCAGGGTCAGCGTGTGACTGTGAGGAGTCAGGGTCAGCGTGTGACTGTGAGGAGTCAGGGTGAGCGTGTGACTGTGAGGAGTCAGGGTCAGCGTGTGACTGTGAGGAGTCAGGGTCAGCGTGTGACTGTGAGGAGTCAGGGTGAGCGTGTGACTGTGAGGAGTCAGGGTGAGCGTGTGACTGTGAGGAGTCAGGGTCAGCGTGTGACTGTGAGGAGTCAGGGTCAGTGTGTGACTGTGAGGAGTCAGGGTGAGCGTGTGACTGTAAGGAGTCAGGGTCAGCGTGTGACTGTGAGGAGTCAGGGTCAGTGTGTGACTGTAAGGAGTCAGGGTCAGCGTGTGACTGTGAGGAGTCAGGGTCAGTGTGTAACTGTAAGGAGTCAGGGTCAGCGTGTGACTGTGAGGAGTCAGGGGTGAGCATGTAACTGTGAGGAGTCAGGGTCAGCGTGTGACTGTGAGCAGTCAGGGTCAGCGTGTGACTGTGAGGAGTCAGGGTGAGCATGTAACTGAGGAGTCAGGGTCAGCATGTGACTGTGAGGAGTCAGGGTCAGCATGTAACTGTGAGGAGTCAGGGTGAGCGTGTAACTGTGAGGAGTCAGGGTGAGCGTGTGACTGTGAGGAGTCAGGGTCAGTGTGTGACTGTGAGGTGTCAGGGTGAGCGTGTGACTGTGAGGAGTCAGGGTGAGCATGTGACTGTGAGGAGTCAGGGTCAGCATGTGACTGTGAGGAGTCAGGGTGAGCGTGTGACTGTGAGGAGTCAGGGTGAGCGTGTGACTGTGAGGAGTCAGGGTGAGCGTGTGACTGTGAGGAGTCAGGGTGAGCGTGTGACTGTGAGGAGTCAGGGTGAGCGTGTGACTGTGAGGAGTCAGGGTGAGCGTGTGACTGTGAGGAGTCAGGGTGAGCGTGTGACTGTGAGGAGTCAGGGTGAGCGTGTGACTGTGAGGAGTCAGGGTGAGCGTGTGACTGTGAGGAGTCAGGGTGAGCGTGTGACTGTGAGGAGTCAGGGTGAGCGTGTGACTGTGAGGAGTCAGGGTGAGCGTGTGACTGTGAGGAGTCAGGGTGAGCGTGTGACTGTGAGGAGTCAGGGTGAGCGTGTGACTGTGAGGAGTCAGGGTGAGCGTGTGACTGTGAGGAGTCAGGGTCAGCGTGTGACTGTGAGGAGTCAGGGTGAGCGTGTGACTTTGAGGAGTCAGGGTGAGCGTGTGACTGTGAGGAGTCAGGGTGAGCGTGTGACTGTGAGGAAACAGGGTGAGCGTGTGACTGTGAGGAGACAGGGTCAACGTGTGACTGTGAGGAGTCAGGGTCAACGTGTGACTGTGAGGAGTCAGGGTGAGCTTGTGACTGTGAGGAGTCAGGGTGAGCGTGTGACTGTGAGAAGTCAGGGTCAGCGTGTGACTGTGAGGAGTCAGGGTCAGCGTGTGACTGTGAGGTGTCAGGGTTAACGTGTGACTGTGAGGAGTCAGGGTGAGCTTGTGACTGTGAGCAGTCAGGGTCAGCATGTGACTGTGAGGAGTCAGGGTCATCATGTGACTGTGAGGTGTCAGGGTCAGAGTGTGACTGTGAGGAGTCAGGGTGAGCGTGTGCCTGTGAGCAGTCAGGGTCAGCGTGTGACTGTGAGGAGTCAGGATGAGCGTGTGACTGTGAGGAGTCAGGGTCAGCGTGTGACTGTAAGGAGTCAGGGTCAGCTTGTGACTGTGAGGAGTCAGGGTGAGCTTGTGACTGTGAGGAGTCAGGGTGAGCGTGTGACTGTGAGGAGTCAGGGTCAGCATGTTACAGTGAGGAGTCAGGGTGAGCGTGTGACTGTGATGAGTCACAATTCTTTCTGTCCAGGGCCAACACATCCCTGCCTACTCCAAAATCACCCATATGGTGGCTAACAACCTCTGTAACTCCAGTTCCTGGGGATCTGTCACCCTCTTCTGCCCTCCACGGGCACTGCCCCCATGGCGTGCACATATATACACTAGGCAAAACACTCAAACACGTAAAAAATAAATATTTTAAAGAATACACATGTAGCCTAGGCTACATGTAGCTTAGGCTACATGGTGAGTTCCAAGCAAGCCTGGGGTTAAGTCCCCATCTGAGCATGATGGCCCACAGCTGTAATTTCAACACTCAAAAGGGAGCTTCATGCATTCAGGGACAGCCTGGACTATGGAACAAGACCTTGTCTTAAAAAGAGAAGATTGGGGGCTGGAGAGATGGCCTAGCGGTTAAGAGCGCCAACCGCTCTTACAGAGGACCCGGGTTCGATCCCCAGCACCCACATGGCGGCTGAGAACCGTCTGAAGCTCCAATTCCAGGAGAACTCCAGTTCCAGGGGAATCCGAGACCCCCTTCTGAACTCCACGGTGTTGCATGACACGGGTGCACAGACTTGCATGCAGGCAGTACATTCATACACATACAAAAATAAATAAAATTAATTAAAAAAAAAGAGAAGATTGGAAGAAACACAATGAAAGAAAGAGACACCAATAATAGAACAAAGATGTAGGTTTGTAATCCCATTTCTTGGGACATTAGGCAGGAAGACCAGCAGATCATCCTCAGATATGCTGTGAGTTTGAGTCTAGCCTGGACTATATGAGATCTTGTCTCAAAACAAAAAACCTAACAATAGTAAAGAAACTCTATTGAGAAACTAAGTAAGATTCAACAAATCCAGTACAGCAGTGCTTCTCAGCATGGTCATGGCTGAGAAGTTTCTAGTAAGTATACTTACTGGAAATGGTTACTCTCCAGCCCTACCCCACACTTTGAGACTTGGGACCCCTAAGGGGTGAAGTCTAATAATCTGCATTTTAATAGTCTCTCCAGGGACTCCAGTGAAGCACTGCATGGGACTCCGATTTCCAGCAAGATCTTGACACGTCTGCACAACCGTTCCTGGAAGCTGGCGGCTTAGTTTGTGCCCTACAGACAACTGCTCCACAGTTGGCATTATACTCAACTTACAGACAACTGCCCCACAGTTGGCATTATGCTCAACTTGTGGTCACCCGGTCTCATCCTAGCTGGGTCCCCCCTTGCTTGGCCTTTCTGCTCAGCACAGAGCAGATGCTCAATATGGTTTTACTGAATAAAAGCTGCATATGTCAAATGCATTCTTTAAAAAACCTCTAATCCTACAATTGCTATTTAAAATGGGGGTGGTGGTCTGTTTCCCCCATCACAGCTAATTCTAGGGAGTATTGCCACAGGCCAAGGTGGCGCCTGCAGCCTTGCCCTGGCCTAGGGCAATGGTTAGTACTCTGGCTATTTCTGGCGGCTCGATGGGGCGGTTGCCACGGTGAGGCAGAGCATGTGATGATCTACACGCCACCCTCAGGAGATGACTGGGCCTAGGACATTCCCCATGGAAGGAGAGAGAAGGGTCCTGAGGCTCACCGGGACTTCAGGGAATCTTTACAGGACCCCTCCCATCCTGTAGTGTCCAATCTCCCCTGTAGAAGAGGCAAATGATTCGCTGGTGGGACTTCTTGCTGATGGACTGCCTTCGAGTTGCCCCCACTTCTGTACATGACTGCAGTAAATTCACCAGCTCCCCAAGACCTTGGAGGGACTCCTGACTTTGGCCTGTCGACTGCTCTGCCTGAAGTAGAGACATTTCTTTGAGTCTCATATCACTGCCAGCCTGTGTCTACACTTCTCGCTGGTCATTATGGCTCCTTCACATGACATTCTTTTGATATGAACACCAGCTGTAGGGACTCACCCCACTGCCGCAGGATGGCATCAGAATGTGTCCAATTACAGCTGTGATGATCCTTTTCCCAAATAAGGCCATAACCCAAGCTACCGTGGGGTTAAGACTTCGATGATTGAATTCAGGGAGAGAAGATGATGCAATTCAACCAGGAATATCTACAAATAGTGTAAAACATACATTTCAAATTATATGAAATTCTAAACAGAAAGCAATCCACGTAGTATTTATGGGCATATAATGACACACCAAAAGTACTAGCCATGTGTGCGAGGGAAAATAAAACGAGAACAGTCTCCCTCCAAAGAGGGACGAAAGGATGGGAACGCATCAGAAATATCCAGAAGGGAATACAGCTATACTTTAACACTCAGTTCTTTTAAAATATCTAAATGTTCACATAGTGTCTATGCCATGCCCTTCTCGTTGCTATAGCAACATACCTGCCATCAGGCTAGATGTTTATCTGACTCATGGTTCTGGAGGCTGGGAAGTCCCAGACCATAGCATTGATATCTGGTGAGGGCCATGGCTGCATCATAACATGGTGAGTGACATCATATGCTGAGATGACACCATACGTCAAGATGACATCATATGACAAGACAGAGCAAACTGCTAGCTCAGGTCTCCCTCCCTCTCTTATAAAGCAGTGGAGACTTCATGGGGCCTCGCCTTCCCATGCAGCTCTGTCCTGTAGATTGAAGCATTTTTTTTTTTCCTGCTGGAAGGCAGGAGACCCACAAGACTCAGGCAGTCCATGAAGATTCCCAAGACTGAAGATTCACAAACCACCCTCCCTGAGGATATAAAACCAGTCAATAGTTGCCTCTGGGTGGAGACTCCCAGGAGTAGTGAACAGGAGCTTTCATGGGGGGGCTCCAGGGGTGCGGCCTCTGTGAGTCATCGCCCAGGCCAGGGTGGGCATGTCAGTGGTGCGGTTGCCTGCAACACCCATGGCTTCAAAGCTATATTGGGTTTCTTTGTTCTGCCATCAGTGCCTATTTACAGTAAATAGAAATTTGTTCACATCTCCCAGGAAAAATCTACACCACCATATAATACTAATTCAACCCCAAAGGCCTCACCATTAATATAATATATGAACTAGGGGATTAAGCTGCCAGCACAAGAACATGGGGGAGACACATCCAGTGCCCTTGGTGGGCGTGACTATTCGCTGGTTTTCCTTTGTATGTCTGAAATATTTCAAAGTGTTTGTTTATCTGAGAAACTAGCAGTAGGAAAGAAATGTCCATTGCTATAAAGAAGATGAGATATTTGGACATGCCCAGACACAAAGCAATATTAAGTTTGATCAGGTAAAGCCCTTAGAAGAACCAGGAGGTGACAGTAAAGGACAGCTATAAGGGGTTGACCCAAGAGCCAGCCAGGCTGCATGTGGAGGGATGTGTCCCATGTCCAGCCAGCAGCCAGAGGCAGAGAGGACCCGGCAGGTTAACATGAGCAAAGAGAACAACATCACAAGGCAGGCAACACTGTCAAAGTCGGCAGGGAAGGCAAGGCTGTGACACAGGTGTAGGTGAAATACAGGTGAGCCGGGGCAAGAAACGCCATCCAAGGTGCAGTGCGTCTGAAGCAGCAAGCCAGGGTGGGTTGTGGGAATGGGAACCCCCCTGGCTCGGGCAGGATGGGGATCTTAGCTCCACAGAGGAAGGCTGAATTCCCATAGTTTCACAATGGATGCTTCCACAATCCAGCAGCACCCCCAAACCAACTAGGAGCTGGGGATTCATAGCTTTCTCTGCAACCCAGAGCAGCTGCACAGGAGTGGGGACTTTTTAAAGAACATTCTCGGGGCTGGAGAGATGGCTCCAGTGGTTAAGAGCACCGACTGCTCTTGCAGAGGACCCGGGTTCAATTCCCAGCACCCACATGGCTGCTAAGAACAGTCTTTAACTCCAGTTACAGGGGAATCTGATGCCCTCTTCTGACCTCTGCGGCATTGCACAGCACAGGTGCACCAACCTACATGCAGACAGTACACTCATACACATAAAAATAATAAATAAAAAAGAACATTCTCCAGTAAACAGTGAGAGAGAGAGAAAGAGAGAGAGAATGAATTGTAATCCCAGGGTTGTATCTGTACAGGGTAGAGACCCCTCCTCCCTGAGAAGGCTGGGATTTCTGGAAGACACTTCTAATCATTTTCGAAGACAGACACTACAGTGGTGGCGTCTGAGCTTCAAGGGCAAGGAGACTGTCCCCAGTGGGCTGTGTGCCAACAGGGAGGCGCTGGTCTGGCTGAGGTACACGGTGTATCATGCTAGCCTAAGGAGAGAAAAAGTCAATTCAAAAACTGCTTGTTCATGTCATGGTGAGTCCTTTAATGCTTTTAATGAAAATCCTTCTTGATCATGATATATTTTCTATTTTAAAGAAGAATGGCAAATTAATACAGCGTTTCCAATAGCCTTTAAGTCAGGTTTAATTGGGGCAATTCCCTCCAGTGAATCGGAAGATGGCCTCCGTCTTGGCTGCCTGAGTAGAATGTTAAACTGGAGGTGGGGATGAAATGTCAAAGTAAAATAATGCTAATAATTATTCTGAATGCTACATTCTCCTTGACCTTGGAATTTAAAGGGCCGAAATGAAGGCTTTTTGTCAAAAGTCAAGAAGTCATCTAGAGACGCGCCTGACATTTATGATTAATGTAATCTGGGATTATTAGGGGAGAAATGCGGGCTATGATTAACTTCTAGTATCTCAGTAATTCATTTTTATATTATTATAGGAAACATATAGATACATGGACATTAAAAAAGATGACATCCTGTGCATAATCCTAATCTCCTAGAAATTTAAAAAGGAAACCTCTAAAGAGAAGTAGGATTTTTTAATTAAAGTGGCAAGGACCAAATAATTAAATTTAAAGCTCTGTAGTGAAAGAAAAAAGAAAATGACCCCTTCAAAGGCTAAGTAATGATTTCTTACGCATAGCACATGTGTGCACACAAAAGAAGTCAAGCCTCTCTATCCTGAGTACTGTCACTTCAGAGAATTTTCTGGTTCATTTGCAGTGACAAGAGAGATGAAGCGCAGCCTGGGGAAGGCGCTTGGTACTGCGAACTCGGCCGCCCCTGCCAAAGCGAGGCTGTGGCTGAGAGCAGAGGCTTCTGGGAGAGGAGAGCTGGCCTTGGAGGTAGGTGGGGTAACACAGCTCTCCTGAGAAACAGAGCTTGGGTCCAGCCCCCCAGGTGGGAAGGGTGCAGAGTGAAGCCGGACCTGCTCCTTGGACCGCAGTTTCCCTGCTCCCAGCTGCCACCTCCCCAGCAGATCCGTGATTCCCAGAGGAGTGTCAGGGCTGCAGAACGAGGGGCAGGGCGGGACTTAGATTCCAGGAAAGAAAAAACAAAGAGAAGTATACATTAAAAACAAAGAGCAAACAATGTTTACAGACGGAGACAGAATAGTCAGAATAGTTAGCCCTCACAAGACCCAGTCCCATCCTCCAACATCAAAAAACAAATTAAGTCACTGGAAATAGGAAACTATGCCACACAGTCAAGTAACGTGCGCGTGCATATATACAGGTGTAGATGTGTGCATATAATTCTTTTTTTTTTATTTAAAAAATTTTTATTTATTCTCTCTAAAATTTTATTTATTTATTTATTTATTTATTTATTTATTTATATGAGTGTACTTGGGCACCCGTGTCGTGCAATGCCGCGGAGGTCAGAAGAGGGTGTCGGATTCCCCTGGAACTGGAGTTCTCCTGGAATTGGAGTTACAGACGGTTCTCAGTCGCCATGTGGGTGCTGGGGATCGAACCCGGGTCCTCTGCAAGAGCAGTGGGCGCTCTTAACCGCTAGGCCATCTCTCCAGCCCCTATTTATTCTTTATGTGTATGAATGTACTGGCTGCGTGCAGGTCTGTGCACCTGTGTAGTGCAATGACACAGAGGTCAGAAGAGGGCGACGGATTCCCTTTAGGAAGAGAACATAGAAAGAAGAGGTGAGAGAAAGAAGGGAAAAGATGGGGAAGAATGGGCGTGAGGATTAGAGTGGAAATGACCAAGAAAGCACAAAGGGACCGGGGTGGGGGTGGAGGGGGTTGATACATCAGAGGCATTTCCAGTAATGTCTGATTATCTCTCTGGTAACTGGGAAGCTGATTCTCTAGCTTGAAGTTTCAGTCTCAGGTTCCCACCAGCTCAGCAGCCCGGGGATGGGGGTGGGGGTGGGGGTGTGCACATACTTCACATTCGTTCCGCAGGAGAAAGGTTCCCCCACACAGTCTGGCTGACTCTGGTAAGCTCCTGCATTTAGTATCAGAGGAAGTTAAGAGAGGAGTCATTTGAGCCTGCAAGCGCTGAGGTGGGAGGAGGGCAAGCGTGAGAACAGGTTAGGATACATAGTAAGATCTATTAAAAAAAAAAAGAATAAAAGTAAAATAATGACTACAGCAATAGAGAGGGGTGTTTTAAAAAGACACAGGTAAGCACTTTTGAAAACAAATGAAATTAATATGCTTGAAAATCCCCAATAAGGTGGAGACAATTTTGTTCAAAAACTTCTAGATCAATACAGCCAACACGAAGAGTGGAAAGTCTTTAGAAGAATCCAAGGTCTGACATGTGGCCGTTATCTCAGTCTAAGCCGGTCCAGTCCTGCCCTTAGGTGCTATCATTGGTCACATAGCCTCCTATTGGCATCACCAGAGCCTGGAAAGACACAGCCCCAGCCCCAGCCCCAGCCCCAGCCCCAGCCCAGGAGGAAAAGATGCAAATTCGAAGATCTCTGCCTTCATAATGCGCCACTGTCTGGGGGCTGGCTGCAGCCACTGAAACTTCCTCCAGTGGGTTCTTTCCCTTTCAGCATTGGCCATGGCCCATAAGCAGCTCAGAGCCCTGGAATATGATGATTCACGAGCCACCAGGTTGGCACCCTTATGGTCTGTTGGGGAGACAGATGCAAACCACCCACGGAATCTGTGTTGAGAGCCCGTGACCATGGACAGAGGTGAGAAGGAGGAGAGACACTCCCCAACCCCGGAGGGGGTACCTCGGAGCTGAAAGGACTAGTGTATTCTCATTGTGGTGACCAAATACTAACAGGAAGCAGCTTAAGGGAGGGAGGGAGGGATTCTCTTGGTTCACAGTTCAAGGGGATACATCTCTGTTCCCTTTCTCATTTCGATCCATTTCAGGACAGGAGTTCTTGAGCTGGTGCTGCCCACCTTCAGGGTTTGTGGTAGGACCCCCCTGGAAATACAACCTGAGTGCACGTACACAGTTCTGCCTGCTATGCTGTGGACCAAGGAATACCTAACCAGGACATGGGAGAAAAGAAACTGAACTGTAAAGAAGTAGTGGAGAGCAGAGAGGCTGGGTCCGTCTTTGTTCAAGGCCCTCTGCTACATGCAAGCACAGATGAACTGCTTCCTGGAGGAAATAAACACCTTGACGTCTCATCTCTCTTCACACAGCACCTGCAGCAAGTGTTCCCTCCTCAGGTAAGTCTTTCCGGAGACATCCTCAGAGACACCCAGACATGTGTTTCCATGGCGACTCTAAATCCCATCGACTTGACAATCAAGATTAGGTATCACAACTAGGAATGAGGCAGGAAGAGAAGAAGGAGTGCAGTAAATGAGAGGGTCCCGGATGGAGTGGGGTAGGTGGGAGGGTCCCAGATGGAGTAGTGTGCATAGGAACAGGAGTGATCCCGCCCTTTCCAGGTAAACATTGTCCAGAGGTGCTGCAGCCCACAGCTCAATAGATAATAGTAACAGTATGAACCACAGAACCCAGAAGTCACACTGAGCCCTCCCTGACTGGCTCGCATATGGCCAGTGTCCCCCAGATCTCCCTATGAAGGTTGTGTTATTAGGAGCGGAGGAAATTTTCAGGAGGTATGGCCTAGGGAGAGCCCCTCAGGTCCCTCAGAAGGGACCCTGGGCTACATGAGACTCTGTCAAAATCAAAAGAGTGGAGGAGGCTGGATAGAGTGTTGGGTCCAAATTGACATCCCAACCTCAAGTGTCCCGAGGGAGGCATGTCACACCAGGTCCTCTGCAGTGGCCCTTCCTTGGGAAGAGACAGACACGTCCTGGTGGGGAAAAGGAAGGAAATGCAAAGGATGTTAGGAGGTTAGGAGGGACCCTCAGCAGTAAGAGAGGCAGAGTTCCACACACCACATTCAGAGCTCCCAAATGCCCACAGGAACAGAGCCATGAGCCAAGGACAGGAGGGGAGGGAGAGGGGAGAAGTGTCCCGTCCCTGAAGGAGACAGCTGACAGCACGCTCACAAAAAGGAGCCCAAAGCTGGGTGTGGTGGCGCACGCCTTTAATCCTAGCACTTGGGAGGCAGAGGCAGGTGGATCTCTGTGAGTTCAAGGCCAGCCTGGTCTACAGGACAGACAGAGCTACAGGGAGACCCTGTGGGTGCTGGAATTGAACCACAGTCCTCTTAACCACTGAGTGAACCATCTCTCCAGCCCAATAAATCTTTTTTTTAAATTATTTTTAAGGGATTCTACAATATAATGACACACTTGTTTGCAGATAACATTGATGTTACTCAGTATGTCATACAATTAGGAAATTGGTGCATTTTGCAAGTATCTATGTCCAAATTTTGAACAACCCAAGGTTCCCATAGTCCAGTTGGAGAAGCTTGTATGCACAGGCATGTTGATCAATTAGGAGTCCAGACTATATTCCTGTAGTCTCACGATTCACCCCTATCTCTCCGCAGCCCTTACAATCTACCGCGCCTCCTCTTCTGCAGTTTGTTCCCTGGGCTTTGGGAAAGGGGCACAAGTGGGTGAGAAGAAAACAGTCTAATTTCTTTGGAGTTGTCATTTTGGACTCCAGTCTGTTCAGGTTGTTTCCCTTCATGGATTTACAGCTTTCCCAGTGATACCCTTTTTAGTCATACTAACAAAGCACAAGCTATTGGATGCACAGGCATTTAAGCAGTACTAATTATTATGTCAAGCTAAGCTGTGAGCATAGACACAGATGCTTGGATGGTATGCTAATCCACAAACTGTGGTTTCTCTATAAAGGGTGACAAGTTCTTACTGTGGCTCACAACATCGCCCAATCACCCGAGGACACAAGCTTGTGGCATCAGCTGTGAGTTATTCCTCCAAGGAGAGAGCTAATAGCCAAATAGATTTGGGATATATATAGACACTTGGCTGCCACTGTTGCACAATATCTCCAGGCTGTTGAGGTGTAGCTGATATTAACGGAGGAGTCTTGCTTGTCTCAGGGAGACCAATATTTTGCTGTATTGCTTTAGTGGCCTTTGGTAATGCTCTTTGGCATTTCAGAGGCCAGTTGTACACTAGCAAGTGACGACTCATAACATATTTTCATGCTCACACCAGGTCTTCGACAACAGGGACTTACTGCCTTTCTCTTTGCATTAAAAAGATGACTTCTGTGAGTTCAGGGCCTGCCTACACTACCAAGTAAGAACATACAGAAATTAATATATATTTACTTTTTCTAATGATTTCTGGAAAATGTGAGTAGTTGTTTAGATCACATGGCCATCATAATGGCATTCCGAACTCTCATGAAGTTTGCTGTGCCTGGTGCAGACAGCCATTCACCTATTTTGTCTGCGTAAAATTGGCCTCCCTGTAGTACACTGAGTCGGGCAGTCTCTCCTGCTTGCCTCCCTCCCCCGACTTAGAATAATGTTTCCAAGGTTCACACATGTTGTTATGTGTATCAATAGTTCATTCTTGAGTTACTGAATAAGATTTCGTTGTACGAGTACTCTACACTTTATACATCCACCCCCAGCTGATGGACATTTGCACCATTTCCGGTGGGGCTCGTATAAATCACAATCTGGTAAACATTTCTGTTCAGATCTTTGTGTGGCAATATGTTTTTTCTTCTCTTGAGTGAATACCTAAGGGTACACAATCACTGAGTTATATGTTGACTTCATGTGAAAAGACACAAACTTGTTTTAACATGTACTTCTGGGGGCCAGGCAGACAGAGTCAGAGCCTTGTCTCAGTGTAGATGCAAGCTCTGCGCCTCTCCACTAGAACAATGAGAAAGTATCAGTGTCTGGACTACAGCCCAGTAAATATGGCATGGTCAGTAATCCCTGAAAGTGTCCTCCTAAACTTTAACACCTCTAGAAAGCCCATTTCCATAAAAAAACCCTCAATTTTGAAAAGCAATGCTCTGATATTAACAACCATAGATACCACCATCCCTTAAAGCTGAATATTTTTTTTATTTTATTATTTTTTTTAAATTAATTTTTATTGATGCTTTGTGCATTTCATACATTTTTTCCAATTCAGTTCAGGCTTATTTCCCTTTCCCTCCCCCCCACCCCCACCCCATCCCAGATCATGCATTCTGCCATAACTGTCCTGCATCTTTCTCTCATTTTTTTTTTTTTCATTTTTAGCTATAAGTGATAATCCATGAGTACAAGCATCCTTCATGCAAAACCTATCTGCAGGCTGTTGTGCCCAAACACCTACAGCCCCACCATCCAGTGGGGGGTGACAGGTTGTTTGTTCAATCAAGTTGATCAAATGAGTGTCCAGACTACATTGCTGTAGTTTCACCATTCACCCCAATCGCAGCCCTTACATTCTACCACGCCCCCTCTTCCGCAGGTTGTTCCCTAGGCTTAGAAAAGGGGCACAGGTGGATGAGAGGTAAAACAGTCCACTCTCTCTGGAGCTGTTGACTTGGACTCTGGTCAATTCTGGCTGTTTCCTTTCATGGGCTGACAGTTTGTCCAGGAATAACCTTTCGATCCTACTAATGAAGAACAAGCAATTAGATATATAGGTATTTAAGCAGCACTAATAGTTATGGTAGGTTACTTTAGCATAGACACATGTTTGGATATGTTAATCCATGAATTACAATTTTCCCCCCTGTTAAATATGACAGGGTCTTACTGTGGCTTATAACATCTCCTAACCTGTAGAGGATGTAAGCTTGTGGCATCAGCCATGGGTTATTTCTCCAAGGGGAGAGCCAATAGCCAATTAGATTTGGGATATACAGGCACATGGCTGCCTCTGCTGCACAGTATTTCCAGGCAGGTGAGGTGTAGCTGGTGCTGACGGTGGAGTCTTGCTTGACTCAGGGAGACCCATATTTGCTTTATTGGTTTAGTGGCCTTTGGTAACACTCTCTGGCATTCCAGAGGCCATCTGTACACTTGCATGTGTGGTCTCAATACATCCCTCCCATGTTAACGTCAGGTCTTCGGCAGCAGGGTCTTATTGCCTCTCCTCCTGTAGGTATCCCAACTTAGAGGCAAGGAGCCCTTACCTTTTGTGGGGCCTTGGATCCCCTGGCCAACATCCACCTGGTAGAACAATCCATTGCTGATGTCAGAGCTCCTGTATTAATATATTTTGCCTGAGTGCATAGCCCTAGGACTTTAGTATTATATTTGGTTCTGAACAGAGAGTAATCCCTTCCACAGTTCCCATGTCTAGTAGTCAATTAAAGCTGAATATTAACCCCGTAAGTAAACATGTTGTTGCTGAGTGGAGATACTCTGTTTTTAATTAAAAAATTACATCCTGCAGTCTGATAAACCAGCTTAATCATCTTACTTGGCCCTGGAACTCTCTCAGTTGTTTCCAAACCCTCTAAGGGCAAAGATTTGTCAATGTTATGATTTTAAAGAATCTGAGGCAAATTCTGACAGCATGGTCTTTTTTTTTTTTAATCAAAACTGGTTTGAGCAACAGAACTGTTTGTGCAACATTGTTTTAATATCTCAGAAAGCTAGGAAGTGAGGAGGAGATTGGGACATACATTCTAATGTAGCATGTCTATTTAAAATATATATCAGATTTATGTACGGGCTGGAAAATGCTCACTGGCTAAAGTGCCTGCCTTGGAATCAGGAGGAGACAAGAGTGGTGGCTGCTTGAACACCAACATTCAAGAGGCAGAGACAGGGTTATGAGATGACTTGCTAGTCCAGGGGACTTAACCAGAGACTGCGTCTATAAACAACATGGGGAGTGAGGGAGAGAGGAAGACTGCCACCGTCCACTTCAGGCCTCCACATGTATGTGCACACACCTGGAGATGGACCTGCACAGGCACATGCTACCCCACACATGTAAACACCCATATACACACTCACACCATATGCACACATACACAGGCAAAAAGAAAAATCAGGCTTATGATCTTTGCATCATCAAGTGTGTTTGTGAGCATCAGGGTGATAGAGATGGCAGGCAGAGAATGATGAAAGTTGCAGAGATGATGCCAAGATTCTAATGGAATGTTCTAGAATCTCATTATTCCTGAGGTTATGGCCCCAACAAAATGTAATGAATACATGCACACCAGCCACGTCATCACGAATGAGCCATTGTTTGGTTTTATGGCCATAAAATATAAAAGGAGAGATCTTCCTTCAGTTTCTGAACTTCCTCTGTTCAAAAAAATGTCACCAATTTGGATATATTAACAGACATAATGCAAGAGCCCATTAAACAGTCACATAGAAAGACCAACCATGTTTGTTTCTGAAAACACTTCCTTTCTTCCCTAGCCAGCCTTCAAAGCCTTCAGCCACAGTCGAGGAGGACAAGTTAAAACAGTCCAAGGTCAGCGGTTTCTATCACCCACTAAATATATTCTCCAACAAAATTGCAAAAGGCTATCCATAAAAATTAGCAATAAAATGCATAAAATAATGGGGATAAGTAGTAAACATTGTGTAACAAAATTTACTTTCAGAATTAAATCCATTTCCCCAGCATCTGTACTGATTACTCAGTTACACAATCGGTTTTGAAACACTGCTGGACAGCTAAGACATCTACTTCAGTTTACGGGGAAAAGCCAGAACAAACCAGCTTCATTCAGCATTCAGAAAACAACAGAGAGGCAAAAGGATTAGGAAATTTCTTGAGAGCTCTATTAAGAAACTTCTCCATCACTATCTAAACTTCAGATGTTCTTTTTTTTTTTTTTTTTTTTTTTTTTGTTTTTTTTTTAGAATAAGCTTTTTTATTTATTTATTTATTTCTGTATGTGTATCAATGTATTGTCTGCATGTAGGTCTGTGCACCCGTGTCGTGCAATGCCGCGGAGGTTAGAAGAGGGTGTCAGATTCCCCTGGAACTGGAGTTCTCCTGGAATTGGAGTTTCAGACGGTTCTTGGCCGCCATGTGGGTGCTGGGGATCGAACCCGGGTCCTCTGTAAGAGCGGTCGGCGCTCTTAACCGCTAGGCCATCTCTCCAGCCCCTTCAGATGTTCTTAATAGCATTATTGTAGGTATAAGTCACATAAAATTTGTGTCTATGAATGTATTGCCTACATGTGTGTAAGAGCACTCATGTCATGCAGTGTCCAAGGAGGTCAGAAGGGGGCGCCTGATCCCTTGGAACTGGAGTTACAGATGGTTGCTAACCACCCTGTGGGTGCTGGGAATTGAACCACAGTCCTCTTAACCACTGAGCGAGCCATCTCTCCAGCCCAATAAATCTTTATTAAAAAGATGACTGCTGTGAGTTCAGGGCCTGCCTACACTACCAAGTAAGGACATACAGAAATTAATATATATTTACTTTTTCTAATGATTTCTGGAAATGTGAGTAGTTATTTAGATCACATGGCCATCATAATGGCATTCTGGAACTCTCATGAAGCTCCCTATGCCTGGTGCAGACAGCCATTCACCTATTTTGTCTGTGTAAAATTGGCCTCCCTGTACACCTAGTACACTGAGTTGGGCAGTCTTTCCTGCTTGCCTCCCTCCCCCGACTTATAATAATGTTTCCAAGGTTCACACATGTTGTTATATGTATCAATAGTTCATTTTTGAGTTACTAAGATTTTGTTGTACGAGTACTCTACACTTTATACATCCACTCCCAGCTGATGGATGTTTGCACCATTTCCGGTGGGGCTCATATAAATCACAATCTGGTAAACGTTACTGTTCAGATCTTTGTGTGGCAATATGTTTTTTCTTCTCTTGAGTGATTACCTAAGGGGACACAATCACTGAGTTTATATGTTGGCTTCATGTTTAAGCTTTGAAGGGAATGCTAAATTATTTCCTCGAGGGACTGAGGAACGGCATCCTTTTCCATACCTACCATGTCCTCCCCAATGCAGGATTGTCAGACTTTTAGATAGTAGGTGGGTAGTATTGTTTTACTGTGGTTTTCTCTTTTTTTTTTTCTTTTTTTAAATTTTATTTATTTTTTATGTGTATGAATGTACTGTCTACATGTAGGTTTGTGCACCTGTGTCGTGCAATGCCGCAGAGGTCAGAAGAGGGTCTCGGATTCCCCTGGAACTGGAGTTCTCCTGGAATTGGGGTTACAGATGGTTCTCAGCCACCATGTGGGTGCTGGGGATCGAACCCGGGCCCTCTCCAAGAGGAGTTGGTGCTCTTAACTGTTAGGCCGTCTCTCCAGCCCTACTGTGGTTTTCATTACTGAGAAAAGTACTACTGCCGAACACACTTCCAATTCCTTATTAGCCTTCTGTTTTACATTTGGTGAAGTGATTGCTTCAATCTTGTCCTTTTAAAAAACATGGAATGGACCCAGGCGTGGTAGCGCACGCCTTTAATTCTAGCACTTGGGAGGTAGAAGCAGATGGATCTTTGTGAGTTCAAGGCCAGCCTGGTCTACAGAGTTCCAGGACAGCTGGGGCTACAGGAAGATCCTGTCTTGAAAAGACCAATAAACAAACGAACAAACAAACAAATAAATAAACATTCTTAGATATAAGACCTCTCTTAAATATGCAAATATATGATGTGGATTATATTTAGTTTTTATAGTTTTTTTTTTTTTTTGTCTTTTCGAGGCAGGGTCTCCTTTTAGTACCGGCTGGCCTGGAGCTCACTATATAGACTAGGCTGGCCTTGAACTCACAGAGATCCACCTGCCTCTGCCTCTCAAGTACTGGGATTAAAGGTGTGCGCCACCACGCCTAGCGTAAATTTATTATTTTAATGTTGCCTTTTGAAGAACAAAAGCTTTTAAATTTGATGAGGTGCAAATTATCTTCTATGTTTAAGAAATAAGTGGCTTTGGTTTTTAAGAAATCGTTGGCTAGGATAGAACGGGGGAAATGCATTGGCATCGGCCCCAACCCCAGGCCAGGAACTACTGGTAAATGATTATTGTGGGGCAAGGGGAGAGTAGATCTTCTTTAAGGGAATAATTCCAGATAGGCTGACTAAACCCAGTGGATGAAGTTGCATGGAGGGAGAGCTGGATAGAAATGCTTGAGCAGATAGGCTTTGGCATATTTGACAGAATACCTGAAATCTGGTGGGGGAGGGGGAGGTGTGATGGTTTGAATGAGAGTGTCCCCCATAGTATTTTTTTAAGTATTCAGACATTTCGTCTCCAGTTGGTGGCACTGTTCTGGGAGGTCTTAGAAGGTGTGGCCAATGCTGGAGGAAGTATGTCATTGGGGGCGGGCTTGGTGAGTTTAACAAGCCTTGCAGTCTCCAGTCTCTCTCTCTCTCTCTCTCTCTCTCTCTCTCTCTCTCTCTCTCTCTCTCTCTCTTGACTTCCTGTACTCATTGCAAGATGTGATGTGAACCTTGGCTTTCTGCTCCAGCCCCGTCCACCATGCCTCCTGCCACAATGGACTCTGATTCCCCGGAACCATCACTCATAAGCTCAAATAAACTCTTCCTTTTATAAGTTCCCTTGGTCTTGGGGGTTTATCACAGCAACAGAAGAGTGACTAATACAGGAGGCTATGGGTGGTGGGGAGAGGGAGGGGAAGGAAGAGAAGGGGGTCTAAATTTTATTAAGATGTATTATATAAAATGTACAAAAACTCACTAAAAATATCCAAAATGAAAAATACAAACAAACCCCTCAGATAATTTTGGCAATTTATTATAACAAGGACGCTCTTAAGAAAAATGTGTGTAAAAGGAATCAGTGGCTGGGGCTGCAGAGATGGTTGGGAGTTAAAGAGTGCTGACTGCTGCTCTAGAAGACTCAGGTTCAGGTTTGGTTCCCAACACCTCACAATGGCTCACAACTACCTGTAACTCCAGTTCCAGAGGACCTGACGTCCTCTTCTGGCCTCCACAGGCACCTGCACACATGTGACACACATAAACTCACACAGGCACACACACACACACATAAAAATAATAAATAAAAAAATACCAGTTAACAACTGTTGAACTTAAGCCTGTGATCCAGTTGTGTGATGTAACAATCAGGTGGTTTGCCTGTTTGCTTGTTTCTTAAGGGTAAAACTGCTGATTATTCTGGCACTGTTTGTTGCAAGGACTAGTCTTTCTCCCACTGGCCTGGCTTTCAGTGATTAAAAACCTAGTAGACCAGCACCGTAAGAATTGCCAACCTTTGTTCTTTGCTCTAATGTTTAGCCTGTCCTATCCTATAGTACTCAGTTAGGAGGAAGTCATCCCACTTTGTTGTTCCTTCCAAAACTTGCTTTGTCTGTTCTTGGCCCTGTGCATTTTCAGAACATAGTAAGATCAGTGTGCTAATCTCTACCAAAAATTGAAACACCTGCTGGGCTTTTCACAGGGATCATACAGATCCCTAGGTCAACAAGGGGATGAGGGTTGTCCTAACAACTTTGACTCCCCAGTCCATGAACGTGGGGTGTCTCTTCTTTATTTAGAGTTCCTTAAATGCCTATTAGTCGAGTTTTTAACCTTTAGTATACAAACCCCTCCTTTTTGCTATTTTTTTCAGGTTATTTGGTTTTTTGGAACCTACTCTGAATAGAATTGTTTCCTAATTCCATTTTGGTTCTTTGTTGCTACTATAGAAAACCAGTTAGTGTTTGGCAATCCTTCATCTTAGGAGCTTTGCTAAACATTCTTATTAGTTTTAATAGCTTTTTTGTATATTCTTTAGTATTTTCTACATGGAAGATCATGTGGTCTGCAAAAAGAGACAGTTGTATGTATTTTTCAATATAAATACATTTATTAACTTTTTAAAAATGAGCTGGGGGCTAGAGAGTTGGCTCAGTGGTTATGAGAACTGGCAGATCTTGTGGAAGAGCAGGTTTTTCTGGCCTCTGTAGCCATTGAACACATGTGATGCACTTGCATACATGCAGGCAAAATACTCATATACATACAATAAAAATAAACAAAATATTTTTAATTAAAAATTTTTTTACACATATTTATTTAATTTGGGTGTGTCGTCATGTCAAGTGTGCATGCAGCGGTCAGGGGACATCCTGTGACAGCCGGGTCTCTCCTTCCAGTGTGTGGGCTCTGGCACCACACTCAGGTCGTCAGGCTTGGCAGCAAGCAGCCCTTTTTGTCTTCTTTGACCCCATCAGCTAGCAGCTTTGCCATGATGTTGAGGGGGGAAGAGGGAACATTCCATTCACTGGTAAGTCTTAGGTTCCCTGGAGGAAGCATCCTTCTTTCCTGGGAGTTTCTATGAGTAGGTGTTGGATTTTTGTCAAACCTGTATGTAACAATATTGTCATTACCTGTAGGAAGATCCAGTTTGAATTGGGGGCTAGTTCTCAGCTAGCACCCCTCAGGGCACCATGTAGATGGGAGTCAGGGGATTTCTCCAACCCTGCCCCAAGAAGAACAGACAATGTGGCCCAAGTGCATGGTGCTGGGTGGGGCGGCAGTGTGCAGTGGCGCGGAACTGGGGGCCTGTGATTGGCTCTGGGAACTGACATCATTTGGCTTATAAAAGTACGCTGTAGTGGGCAATAAATCAGAATTCTCCATTACCATTCATTACATAATTCCCTGCCGTCATTAATTTTTTTGCCAAAGCAGGCCTGCATTTCGTTCGGGTGGCCAGTGGGTTGGAAAGAGGTTCTTGAGCGACCAACCTGGATAGCTGGTGAGTGGACATAGGCCAAAGATAGGCCATCAGCCATCAGCCTGAAATTCCTGTCCAGGGGCAGCAGTCTCTGGGCAGGTGGGAAATCACGGCCAAGAGTGGGAAACGTTCCGTTGTCCCAGGCTAAGGGCCTGAGGTGCAGGGACCTCTCAGGCCGGGCTACAGAAGTAGCAGGCCGGTCTCTGCGTTGAGAGGCCAGTTCCTTACAGTGGCTGCAGGCAGGTACTGTGTTCCCCTTCCCTTAGCAGGGCTGCGTGGTACCTGCTCGTTACAAAGGAAGCTTCCTACAGTATCCTGACCATGCATATGTAGCCTTTTGTGTACTGATACAGAATGAATACTAGCTGACTAGGCATTGAAGCTAAACTTGCGTTCCTCTAATAAGCCCTATCTAGTTGTATCGTATTATTGTTTCATAAGCAGGTGGATTCAGTTTGTTGAATTTAAATAACATTTCTGTATCTATGCTCCTAAGAAACAACATTGTTAGGTGCTTTCTGTTCTTATGATGAGCTTTGGTGTCAGGATAAACTGGCCTCATAGGATGAGTCTGGAAGAATTTGTTTAGCATTCACACTACTTTTCCTGTAAATAGTTGATAGAACTCACCAGGAAAGACACTTGATGCGGGGCTTTTCTTTGTGGGAAGAATATCACTTTCTACTTCAAGTATTTTTCATTGTTAAACTTCTATTCAGATTTTCTGGTCTTTTTTGCTATTGTTTCATTTTATCTAACTTTTGGTATTTAATGGCTACCTAGGAATTTCCCCTTCATGTCTAAGTTATCTAATTTATTATCATAAAATTTATATCACATCTATCCATAAATTTTTTTCCTTTCTAAATGGTAAGTAGAACACCCTCCCTTCATTCTTGATTGTGGGGCTATTGACCCTGTGGCCGGACAGGCTGAAAGAGGGCAAGCTAGAGGCAGTGACAGCCCTCTGTCAAAACAGGTAGCCGAGGTACTGATAGTCCCGCAGCCAAACCCACAGCGATGGAACTGATGGCTCCATGGCCAAACAGCTGAAGAGTCAGCTGTGGAGCTGATCGCCCCACAGCCAAGCATGTACCCCAGTAACAAACCAGGGACCACATCAGATGGTGCAAATCCACGAAAATCCATTTATCCTATGTAACAGGCAGCTTACATAGGTTTGGGGCGGGCAGCCACCACATGGCATGAATATCACCTCCCAGAGGCCAGTTTTCGCACCGTCATCCCAGCTCGTGGGGCATATTTGGAAAAGGGCCGTGCTGACAGGCAAGCCAACTGGTGACTTCTGAGCACATGCCCTGCATCCTTTGCTCCACCTAGCGTGCTAAGCAGATTGGTAGCCGATTACTCCAGGTTTATTTTGTTCAACTTCGAGTTCATATCTGAAGGCACTGCGTTGATTCTAGATCCTCTTTTCTAACATGGGAGCTTACAGTATAATTTTCCTTCTATGTTCTGCCACAGTTACATTAATATTTTTTGGTATATTGTGTTCTCATTCTGTAATTAAACATATTTTTCTAATCTCTATCAATTTCTTTTTGGGTTATTGAAAAAATGTTAAATTTAAAATATTTGGAGGTACATCAAATTTTCATTCTTTTGTTGATTTTTTTACTTTATTTCTTGTAATTTAATGACTTCAAACATTTTAAGTTTATCAACTTGTCTATCCTGGACAATACTTCTCATATATATATATANATATATATATATAATGCTGTTGTTTGGTTGAGTGTTCTATAATCCCATTTTAGTCAAGTTTGTTGGATATTTTTCAAATATCTCTCACATATTTACTGACTTTCTATTTGAGTATTTATCGATTATTTAGAATATACTGTTAGGGCTGGAGAGATGGCCTAGCGGTTAAGGGCGCCGACTGCTCTTACAGAGGACCCAGGTTCGATCCCCAGCACCCACATGGTGGCTGAGAGCCGTCTGAAACTCCAATTCCAGGAGAACTCCAGTTCCAGGGGAATCCGACACCCTCTTCTGACCTCCTTGGCATTGCACAACACGGGTGCACCAACCTGCATGCAGACAGTACATTCATACACATAAAGAAATTAAAAAAAAAATTAGAATATACTGTTAAAATCTTCAACTCAGAATTGGGCGTGGTGGCACAAGCCTTTGATCCCAGCACTTGAGAGGCAGAGGCAGGCATATCTCTATGAGTTCAAAGCCAGCCTGGTCTACGTAGTAAGTTCCAGGACAGCTGGGGCTACAGGGAGACCCTGTCTCAAAAAAAAAAAAAATCTTCAACTCAGTTGAACTTCTTTCTGTCGGTTTTGGTTTATTGGTTTGGGGGACATTGTTACTAGATATACACACATTTATACTGATTATGTTTTCTTAGGCATTGATATTTTTTGTCATTATGACCTCTTCTTTTGTCTCTCATATTTTATTTTTAATTGGAAAATAATTGTACATGTGTAAGGGGTAAAATGTGGTGTTTTAATATATGTTTACATTTTGGGATGATTAAATAAGGAGAATCCACACACTGGAATGACAAATATTCTTGATAGGTTGTTGGGTTCAGTTAAGTTTTAAGAAACTAAATCCATCACCTCGTATACTTTATTCTATGGTTTTAAAAGGTTTAAAAACTATTCTTTCAGTATTGTTAAAGTAATAACTAGCTGAGAAAAAAAGAGAAAAGACACAAACTGTCGAAATACTAGTAGACACGTTTATGCTGGACAGCCCTAGTTGTCAACGTCATACATCTGGGTAGAGGGAACCTGGATAGCCCTAGTTGTCAATGTCACACATCTGGGTAGACATTTATGCTGTATAGCCCTAGTTGTCAACTTCATAGGTCTGGGTAGAGGGAACCTCAGTTGAGGAGCTGTCTCTACTGGACTGACCTGTGACCATGTCTGTGGAGCATTTTCTTGATTGTTGAGAGATATGAGAGGACCCAGCCCACTGTGGGTGGTGCCACCCTTGGGCAGGTGGGCCTGTATTGTATAAAAAAACAGGCTGAGCACAGCCTAGGGGAGCAAGCCAGTAAATAGTAATCTTCCATTGTCTATGCTCCAGGTTCCTGCCTTGGCTTCTCTTGATGATGGACTGTGCTATAATCCTTTTCCTCTCCAAGTTGGTTTTGGTCAGTGTTTGTATCACAGCAATAGACAGTAACTAGAACACTCTTCTTAGGTCATCTCATTCCTCTCCTCTAAGTGAAACTCTGAACCTGTTGACTCCATTCACACTCATCCCCATCTGTAGCCCTTGGTAACCCTCATTCTAATCTCTGTTTCTATCAATTCAACATGTGAGTGAGATAGTGTGATATTTTTCTTCCTTATTTGTTTATTTCACTCAGCTTAATGCTGCACAAATAACAGAATTTCCCTATTGTAAAGCCTGAATAGTATTTGTGTGTATGTGTGTGTGTGTGATTGTCATTATCCATTCATCTGCTGATGAGTACTATTTTAAACAGTGTGACAATGAAGATGGAAATATACTTTCATCCAAAGATCTATAGTTGTGGCCATTGGAGCAAGTAAACATAGTGGTAGATTACCAACCTGGGACTCCACTTGCCTTGTGTGACAGCTCGCACATACCTCTTTCCTGACAATGTGTCTAGTCACCCAGGACCCTCACATCAAACTGCATGCACATGACACTCCCCAGCACCTCACATCGAGCCACATGCACATGCCATTCCTCAGCTCCTCACATCAAGCCGAATGCACATGACATGCCCCAGCACCTCCTGAGTAATTCCCTTTTATTGATCAAGTTCCATTTAAACATATCCTGGATATACAAGAACTTAAAGCAGAGGCTGACACCTCAACCAGTTTTAGTTTTTATGATTTATTTATTTTTATTTTATGTGTATAAGTGTTTTCCCTATATGTATATGTACCTAGTGTTTGTGCAGTGTCTGTGGAGGCCAGAAGAGGGCAACCAACCCTCTATGTATGTGCTGGGAATAGAAACTGTCTCCTCTCTTCTGCAAGATTGGTAAATGCTCTCTTTTTTATGGTCATAGACTCTTTTTTAATATAATGTTTTTATTGATGTTTTGTGTATTTCATAATTTTTCAGTTCAATTTAGACATATTCCCCTTTCCCTCCCCCCCACCCCACCCCAGATCATGCATTCTGCCATAACTGTCCTGCATCTTTCTTTCTGTCTTTTTATGTTTAGGAACTCACATTTTCATCCTTTAATTTTATATTACTCTAAAATATGAATACATACTTTCCACCCATATACAGTAATTACAGAGTCTGAAAACAAGTGATGAGTTCATTCTAGAGCCCATTGAGAGATTTATAATATAACAACATAGTTGCTTTCAGATAAACAGAAACATAACAATAATGTTGTTCAGCTTGCCTTTCAACTGGGGATTTTGTG
Source organism: Rhizomys pruinosus (assembly GCA_009823505.1). Taxonomy (NCBI): domain Eukaryota; kingdom Metazoa; phylum Chordata; class Mammalia; order Rodentia; family Spalacidae; genus Rhizomys; species Rhizomys pruinosus. The sequence goes on along the minus strand of VZQC01009509.1, from coordinate 819,734 downwards.
TTAGCATCCACAGAAATGAGGGAAATCATTCACCATTTGTTTTTCTGGGACTGTGTTACTTCACTTAGCATAAGGGCTTTGAGTTCTATCCATTTACCTGCAAAGTTCATGATGTCATCTTTCTTTAGTGCTGCATAGAACTCCATTGTGTAGATGTACCATATTTTTGTTATCCAGTCATCTGTTGAGGGGCATTTGGGTTGGTTCTAGCTCTTTGCTATTATGAAGAGAGCTGCAATAAACATGGATGTGCATGTATCTTTGTGGAAGGATGAGAAGGAAATATTTACCAGTGATACATCTGACAGAGCATTAAAGTCAAGAATATATAGACCACTCAAAAAACAAAGAATAAAACAAATGACCTACTCAAAAGACTGAGTAAAGAGCTGAACAGAGACTTCACCAGTAAGGAATTAAAGATGGCTGAGAAACATCTTAAAACGTGTTCAACATTGCCAGGCATGGCAGGTGGATATTTGTGAGTTCAAGGCCAGCATGGTCTACAGAGCAAGTTCCAGGACAGCTGGGGCTACAGAGAGACCCTGTCTCAAAAACAAACAAAAAAAAAGTGTTCCAAAGACAAGCAACCCCCCCCCCACGCCAACTGGAACCCCCCAACTGGAACTCAGGAGAGAGTGGCTGGCAGTAGAGGGAATACAGTGTCCAGAAGGTGTCATCTGGGTTGCTACCCACCCAGCTCTTGCAGAACAGAAAGGGAAAAGTGAACCATACCTTCCAATATATAACCAAAATTGAAAGCCTAAAACCTACATAAGTCAACATTCCATTCATAAGGAGAATACAACAAAGACACCCAAAGGAATCAAGGAAAGCAGCCCTTCAACAAGGTAAAGAGGCATTCGAGATTCGCATCAGAATACAGGCAAAGGCTAACCACATGCTGAGAGCACAAGGAAAGAACAATATGGGAAAAGCACAGAATAACTCCACACCAAACTGCACAGAGCCAGTGGGGGACTCCTACAACGGGATCTCCCTAGAGGTAACCCAGGACACAGATCCCAAAATAACAATCACAGATATATTCAAAGAAATCATAAAACTAAGGGGAGAGAATGAAAAACTCAGAAAGGACCTAGAGGAAGACAAGGACAAACTTTGGAAAGACCTAAAAGGAGAAAATGACAGATTCCAGAAAGAGCTAGAGGGACAAAATGACAAACTCCAGAAGGAAGTGGAAACACTGAAAGATGCCACACTGAAATGAAAAAGGAAAACAATGAGCTACAAGAAAAGTTTGAGAAGTTCCAAAAGGAAATGGAAATATTAAAGAAAACACAGGAAGAAATAAAAAAGGAAAACAAACAATCATCCAATCATGAGGAAAGAATGGGAAAAAACCTCAGAAGCAGAATGGAGGAAGAAGAAAAAAAGAATATCAGACCTAGAAGACAACACAAAACAACTAAAAAGCTCAAGTAAAGACTATGAAAAATTTAAAAATACACAAAAGTGGAACAACCAGGAAATGTGGGATAGTATGAAAAGATCAAACCTCCACATCATAGGGATAGAGGAAGGAAAAGAATCCCAAGAGAATGGTATCGATCATATTGTCAACAAAATAATAGAGGAAAATTTCCCCAAATGAAAAAAAGACAAACCCATGCAAATACAAGAAGCAAATAGAATACCAAATAGACTAGACCAGAAAAGAAACTCCCCCCACCATATCATAGTTAAAATGCTAGATACCCGAAACAAAGACAAAATTCTGAAAGCCACAAGAGAAAAACAAGTTACATATAAGGGAAAACCTATCAGAATTACAGCTGATTTTTCAGGGCAAACAATGAAAGCAAGAAGAACGTGGACCAAAGTGCTCCCAGTGCTAAACGACTATAAATGCCAACCCAGGTTACTATACCCAACAGAAACGTTGATTATAGTTGAAGGAGAAAGAAAAATCTTCCATGACATAAACAAGATGATAGAATACATGTCCGGAAAACCAGCCCTTCAGAGAATACTTGAAGCAATTCAAAGGACAGATGAGAGAAGCAACTATCCCCAGGCACCTAGGAAGAGAAATTAGTAAAAGCATAACTGGGGAAGTAGAAACCTAGACCAAAAATGCAAATGGATAATAAGGTGAAAGGAAGCAACACACATTTCTCAATCATAACTTTAAATAATAATGGACTAAACTCCCCAATCAAAAGACATAGACTGGGAGATTGGATTGGGAAACAGAACCCATCTATATGCTGTCTACAAGAAACCCATCTCATCCTCAAGGATAGGCACCAACTTAAAGTGAAACAATGGAAAAAAACATTCTAAGCAAATGGTACCAAAAAGCAAGCAGGAGTTGCTATTTTAATATCAGACAAAATAGACTTAAAATTAAAAGTAATCAGAAGAGACAAAGAGGGCCATTACATCCTTATCAAAGGGAACATTAACCATGAAGGCTTCACAATCATGAATATATACACAGCAAACTCTGGTGCAAACTTTATAGGCACAATTCTCCAGGATCTCAAGGCACAGATTAACCCCAGTACACTCATAGTAGGGGACTTCAATACCCCACTGGGCCCTTTTGACAGGTCAACCAGACAAAGAATAAACAGAGAGACATCTGAACTGAACAATAAGATACAACAAATGGTCGGGTGTGGTGGCACATGCCTTTAATCCTAGCACTCGGGAGGCAGAGGCAGGCGGATCTTTGTGAGTTCAAGGCCAGCCTGGTCTACAGAGTGAGTTCCAGGACAGCTGGGGCTACAGGGAGACCCTGTCTCGAAAAGACCCCCCCCAAAAAACTATATTTTATATCATATATTCTATATATAGTCATTCGTCAGGGGTTCTCTGAAGAAAACAGAGCAGCAGGAGACGAATATATACCTATATACATTTATTGATTTGCTCAATGAAGAGCTCAAATAGGAGTCCAACAGTAGCTGTGCACAAGGAGAGGCTGAGAATCCAGGGACTGCTCTATGTCGCAAGGCCGGATGTCTCAGTAGTCTCCCAATCTGGTGCTGAAGGCCTTATGGATTCCAGGAGATCTCCAGTCTCAGTACACGCTGGGATCCATGGGTTGATCACAGCCGCAAGACAAACTCACCAGTGAGAGAGAGACAAACCGAAGGAACAAAGAGGACCAGATCCCTCTGACATGGCCTTTATACTGCCTACAGCAGAAGGTGACACCCACATTTGGGGTGGGCCATCGGGCTTGGGCAGTCCAATCCGAGATCCTTTTTCTCTTATTTGTTCCTTAGTCAGTCAATTGACACCCAGATTAACCATCACAAGTCCCCCCCCTGTCAACTTGACCCTCAATAAATAGCCTTCCTTATGTTATGCTTAATGTCAATTGCAAACAATGGCAGGTCATAATTCCACCTAACATGTTATAAGTTCTCATGGCAATAGCAAAGCATTATATCTTGAGTAGGTGGTAATGTCCTGAGGACACTTAGTCCTTCAGTATCTATAAACCTAAATATGACAACACTTAACACTTATCTCCGTTGCACATTCAAAGGGAACAACACAAGTATTGCTTAATACATATATGATATATAATATAATATATATATAGAACAAGCATATTCTTAACCAAATAGGACAAAGTTAATATCTATTATAATCCATGTTTCTGCAACTGGTCCCAGTGGCCTCAGCTGAGTATTTATTACTACCTTCTTCTACTACCCATTCTGTATTTCCTCCACCATCAGCAAGCACCTCTGCAGTCTCGCGCTCTTTCCCTGGAAGTACCCATACCTTCATCCCTGAAGGGTCTGGGCCACTTTATTGTCCTGTCTTGTTTGGGTTGTTGGAGTTTCCCATTGACCTTAATCTAGGACATGGTAGCACCAGAAGGTCGCCCCTACGCATCTCCTGCCTTCCAGACCTAATCTTCCCTGCCCCCATTGTGGAGGAAAAGTCCATTTCCCCCTGGTAGTCTGGGTCCATCACTCCTCCTACTACTGTTTTTCCTTCCTTAGCCTATTGGTTAAAGGCAGTAGAAGCCCAAAGTGCCAGGGAGGTCTTAGCTTCCAGTTCAATGGAACATTTGCTGTGTCTCCTGGCAAAAGCACTCCCCCTTTGGAGCCAAACCTTCTAGACCAGCATAAGCAAGGTCGGTGGTATAGGAAGCAAAAATTTTTCTCTGGGTCACTAGGGGCGATAGTGAGTGGAATCACTTCCACTTCCACCCTTTGGTTCCGGGACCATGAATTCTGGCTCTAGGAGAAACAGTACCATATAGTGGGTGCTGATTCAAAGCATATACTGCCTGATTGGAAAACCTTGCCCCAGCCCTCCGTAGTATTGCTACCTAATTGGCACTGTAACTGTGTCTTCAAGAGGCCAATCCTCGTTCTATCAAGCCAGCTGCTTCTGTGGGTGGGGAACATGGTAGGCACCAGTGGATTCCATGACATGGCCCCTGTCACACTTCTTTGACGTAGAAGTGAGTTCCTTGGTCAGAAAGCGATGCTGTGAGGAATACCTTGATGGTGGATAAAGATTCTGTAAGTCCCTGGATGTAGTTTTTGGCAGAAGCATTACGTGCAGAAAGGCAAATCCATAACCAGAATAAGTATTCTATTCCTGTAAACAAAAAACGCTGTCCCCTCCAAGATGGAAGGGTCCAAGGTAGTCAACCTGCCACTCAGGTTGTTGCTGGTCACCCGGGGAATTGCACCATATGCAGGGGCTCATGTGTGTCTCTGCTGTTGGCAAACTGGCACTCGAGCAGCGGCGTAGCCAATCAGCCTTGGTGAGGTGGGAGTCCCTGCTGTCGAGCACCATGCTAACCTCCATCTCTGCCACCATGCCCACTTTGTCTGGGCCATTGAGTAAAAACAGGATAGCTGGAGAAAGGAGGCTGACTCATCCCACAGAATGATTCATCCGATTACTTGATTATTTAAACTCATTCTCTGTAGCCAAGATCACCTTTTGATGAGCAGTTTACATGAGACAAAGTATCTTCACATCCTTTGACCATGTCAGAGAGCTCTATCCACATACTTCTTCCCCCAAATGTCTTTCTCACCATTTTCTCAAGTCTGCTCCTTCCAAGTCCCTGACATCCAGCCACACACCATTGGCTACAGCCCATGAATCAGTATATAATCAACCTCTGGCATTTTTCCTTCCAGACAAAATGCACAAACATGTACACTGCCCGAGGTTATGCCCACTGTGAAGACTTTCCTTACCCGTGTCTCTTTAGGGTTGTGTCAGAATAGGCTGTAATGCTGACATCTGTCCACCTCTGGGTGGTGCCTGCATAGGTGCAGACCATCAGTAAACTGAGGCCCTGTCTTCTGTTCCTCAGTCAATGATCATAGGAAACCCCATGACCATAGGTGCATGCTTAAGAACAGAGGCATTGTAACAGGAGTGGGACCCATAGCATTTGGGCAACTTCTTCATGTAACTTCTTCATGTAACCGGGCCCTGCCCCCCCCACCTCACAATGTACCACTTCCATTTGATACTGGACTGTGGCTGTGCACATCCTACTTTATGGTCTTGTGGGTTAGATAACACCCAGCTCATGATGGGCTGGTACCACCCAGCTCAGGGTCTCATGGTGACTCTGGTGGCACCACTGTCAAACCTTCAGTTTCCACTAGCCCCTAATATACGGCTAAGAGCTGTCTTTCAAAAGTGAGAATAGTGTGTTTGCAGATGAGGTAGAGCCTTGCTCAAATCCCAAGGGGCTCCTCCCCTCTGTGATCCCCAATGGGAGCCTGCCACAGACTCCACGATGCATCTCTATCTGCCACTGGATACCTCAAGCACCATTGGGTCTGCTGGATCATAATGGCCCTAGGGGCAGAGCAGCCTGCACCGCAGCCTGGAGCATGTTGAAGACGCTTTTCCTGTTCCAAGCCCCACTCAAAAGTTACTGCCTTCCGAGTCACTGATATATGGGTCATCGTAAGCCACCCAGACTGAGGAAGTGCTGCCTTCAGAATCCAAAAAGGCCACTAAACATTGTGCTTCCTTCTTGGTGGAGGGAGGAGCCAGGTGCAACAATTATTTTTACCTTTTTAGAAGGAAATGTCTCTGCATGCTCCACACCATTGAATTGCTAGAAACTTCACCGAGGTCGATGGCCCTTAAATTTTAGTTGGATTATTTCCCACACTCTCATGTGCATATGCTTACCAACAAGTGCTAGACTAGCTGCTACCTCTTGTTCACTGGGTCAATCAGCATAACATCATTCAATTAGTGGACCATGTGATTTTGTGGAAGAGTCAGGCACATCACAGATCCTTCTAATCTAAGTTATGGCACAAGGTTGAGAGTTAACATACTCCTTGAGGTAAGAGCAGTAAGTATATCTGTTGGCCTTTCCAGATGAAAGCAATTGCTTCTGGTGGTCCTTATGAACCGGTATTGAGAAGAAGCATTGGTCAGATCAATATCATACCAGGTACCAGGAGACATATTAATCTGCTAAAGTAAGGACACCACATCTGGTACAGCAGCTGCAATTGGTGTCACTACTTGGTTGATGTTTTTGATAGTCAACTGTCATTCCCTTGATCCATCTGTCTTTTGCACGGCCAAATTGGGAGTTAAATGGAGATGTGGGTCGGAATCACCACCCCCCATCTTTCAAATCCTTGATGTTGGCACTAATCTCTGCAATCCTCCAGGGATACGATACTGTTTTTGGTTCACTATTTTTCCCGGTAGAGGCAACACCAATGGTTTCCATTTGCCTTTCCAACCATAATAGCCTCACTCCATCAGAGTCAGGGAACCAATGTGGGGATTCTGCTGCCAAGTTTCTAATTATATCATATCCCAATTATACATTCTGGAACTGGGGAAACAAACATAGGATGAGTTCTGAGACCCTTGGCCCCACTGTGAGTCAGACTTCAGCCAAACTCCATTATCACCTGACCTCCATAGACTTTCCCACTTTAACCGGAGGGCACAATGCTGTTTTAGGGACTCCTGGGATCAGTGTCAACTCAAACCCGTATCGAATAGGCCTCAAAAAAGTCTGATTATTTCCTTTTCCTGAGTGTACAGTTACCACTAGTAAAAGGCCTCAGGTCCCCTCTGGGGAAGGAAGGAGGCAACAAACGCATTAACTCTTTGGTATT
>VZQC01009509.1:783216-806511 GCA_009823505.1 Rhizomys pruinosus | reverse complement strand
ATATATATATATATATAAAAGAATATAAAATTATACTTCTTTTTACCTGCATGCAATTTTACTGTTAAAATGTGACTCTCTGAATGTGTTTTGGAATTAACCTATAGTTTATTTTCAGAATTTGTAATTTTGATTTATATGTGGAGTGTATATTTGCATATTTTGGAATAATATATAATTAATGGGAACAAAAAAAGAGAAAAACCTATTCAAAGAACTGACCAAAACAGTAAACTTGTGCTTTGAAAGGGTTATAAAAAAAACTGAGAGGGGCTGGAGAGATGGCCTAGCGGTTAGGAGCGCCGACCGCTCTTACAGAGGACCCGGGTTCGATCCCCAGCACCCACATGGTGGCTGAGAACCGTCTGAAGCTCCAATTCCAGGAGAACTCCAGTTCCACGGGAATCTGAGACCCTCTTCTGAACTCCGCGGTGTTGCATGACACGGGTGCACAGACTTGCATGCAGACAGTACATTCATACTCATACAGAAATAAATAAAAATTAATAAAAAAAAAACTGAGAAAAAGGTCCAGACAGGACTTAACATGTATGACAGAATCCATGAGCTCTGGCGGGGAGTGGGGGCATGAGGGGTGGGCATGGATGGGGGAATGAGTCTAAATTTGATTAAGAAATGTTGTATGAAATGCACTCAATAAAAATTAACTTTAAAAAAGTGTTCAACATTAATAATTAAGGGAATGCAAATTAAAAACCACTCTCAGATATCATCTCACTCTGATACGACTGGCTAAGATCAAGGAAACAAAAGACACCAAATGCTGGAGAGGTTGTGGGGGAATGGGAACACTCATCCACTGCTGGTGGGGATGTAAACTCGTGCAGCCACTATGGAAAGCAGAGTGGAGAATCCTTAAACGACTCAAAATGAGCCTGCCAGTGACCCAGTCATACCACTCCTGGGTATACACCCACAAGACTCATCCTACTGCAAAGGTAAATGCTCTTAATTACTGAACCATCTACGGTCCAGTTTGTGTTCAGGTGCAATAAGGCAAATTAATCCACTGCTTCTGAGTGAACTTTTAGGGAAAACCTCCAATTATCATCTGATCAAACAAAGGAGTCAGGCACAGTGTTGCACACCTTTAATCCCAGAACTTGGGAGGCAGAGGCAGGCAGATCTCTGTGAGTTCAAGGCCAGCCTGGTCAAGTTCTAGGCCAGCTGGAGCTACAGGGAGATACTGTCTTAAAAACCAAATGCACACACACACACACACCCACAAAAAAAAAAAAAAAAAAAAAAAAAAAAAAAAAGTAAAAGAAAAGTTCACATAATTCAAGCCTATTGATGAAAACAGAGAGCTTCCTCCTCCTGGATCCCATGAAAGGAAGCTCCAAACAGCGGCCAATGCTCCTGAGCACTCTGGCTGTTCCTTTGCACTACGTCCTGAACTGTCTCTTTAAATAAACTTTCTGGCCGGGTGTGGTGGCACACGTCTTTAATACTAGTACTTGGGAAGCAAAGCCAGGTGAATCTTTGTGAGTTCAAGGCCAGCCTGGTCTACAGAACGAGTTCCAGGACAGCTGGTGCTACAGGGAGACCCTGTCTGGAAAAGACAAAAAACAACAACAACAAAAAAAAAACTTTCTGCTGCTTTGTCATTTGTGTGCATTGTTCAGATTCCTTGACTGAGATGCCAAGACTCTGGAAACATTCTCCAGATAAGACCAGTTACTGTATGGAGTAGACATAGACTGGACTAGAGGGAGGACTGCTGGGTCTCCAGTAGCACTGGTTCACGTAAAGACTATGTTCAAGATGTTTTAGAGTTACCATTTGCTTGATGTTATCTTTTTCTATCATTTTCACATTAGATCAGTTTCTATCTTTGTTGTAGGCAGCATAATGTTAGATCTTCCTTTTTCATCCATTCTGGAAACTTCTGCCTTTGAATTAGAGTATTTAGTCCATTTACATTTAATGTAGTCATTGATTTATTTGGATTTACACCTGCTGTTCTGAGATTTGTTTCCCATGTCTTAAATCATTTCAGTTTCTCTGTCCATTTACAAGTTTTTTCTTTGTTACATATTTTCTGGCTTTCTGTTTTAACTATTTTTATTTCTTAACTTAAGAAAGTTGTTTACTTAATGGTTGATCTAGGTATTGATATAGACATTTTGTGGATGTTGTTCTTTGAGATAGGATCTCATTTAGCCCAAGTGGGCCTTGAACTCCCTATGTAGCCAAATATTGTCTTGACTGTCTGACCCTTCTGTAACCTCCTGAATGTTTGGGTTATAGGTGTGTGCTACCATGCCTGCTTTATACATATCTTAACATATAATAATCTACTTTGGTTTAATTCTGACTTACTTCTGGGAAAACAGTGTAAGGGAGGCCCACATTGATCTCCACCCTGTTAGGCCCCAATGTTATTCTGTTGTTATTGCTAACCCTAGGGACCATGTATACTGAATAAGTTAGTCGCCTCTATGAGAGAAAGATTGGGGGCAATTCAGCTGATGACCTTAAGAACACAGCATACCCTACTTGATCCCCACTGCATAAACGGCCAATATAATTATGTAGACCAGGACACTTCTGTCTAAGTTAGACAGGAGAGACCAAGATTGGCCTCTCAAGTAACAAGAGAAATGGGGGAATGAAGGGCAATGAGTTAAAAACCTATTTTGCTGACCATAGCAAAATCTCCATCCTAAACAAAAGGGAGAACTGCCACCTACCATAAAAGTTCTGCAGGAAGACTGTGTAAGGATCAGGATAAATATGTTTTTGAAATAACTGTTGCAGGTGGTCAATGCAAAGGCCAGAGAAGCATGTTCTCACAACTCAACAATCCCAGGACTATATGTCTTTGACAACCCAACAATCCCAGGAAATCATACCATGAATCCTGTCCCCCTTCACCCCCAGCCCTCAGGGCTCTTACAAGCCCACCAAACCCATAGCCTACCCCCACGCACGGTTTTGCTGAGTTATACAAACCCACCAATCCTGTAACGCCAAGGCTTGGAAACCCCCCTGCTTGCCATCTTTCCCTTTAAATTGAGTGCTTGTACGGAGCCTCAGGGCTCTTCCCAGTCCTGCTGCGCCAGGTTCAGGAACAGCCCTGGCTTAAGCTAGTTAATAAAGAGATTCTCTGCCCTTGCATCAGTGTCTGTCTCCTGGGGGTCTGCGAGGGTCTTGGATTCAGGGTATAATAGGACCACTTTATAGTTCCATGTTAGAGCTCTATTCCCCCCTCTTCTGCTGGGCCATTATTGTCACACGTAGTACGTGTGTGCATGTTCTAAACAATCAATGTGCCCCACCAAAGCAGGATCATAATTATTCCTTCATACAGTTTTAAGTGTGTTTTTAAGAACTTAAGAGGACTGTTAAAGATAAATCTTTGTGATCTTTTGTGTATATTCACATTTTCCATCCAACCACAGGAAAACACAGTGAGAACCATAGAAATCTCCTGTCAGCCTTTCCCAAGTCTAATGATTGAGGGAAGGACCTTTTCAGTAAGCGCTGAAGTGTCATCTTTATCAGCATCGACGTCCTAGAAATTATTTCCCTGCCTAAAATTAAAGTGGGACATGAAGGCCCCTCCATTAACATTCTTCTTGTCCTTACACAGCTGCTGACTCTTGTGCTGGGGACGTCATCTATTGCACACTTCTAGACCTCTGAGTTTCCTGCATCTCCATTTTTGACTCCTTTCCTAGGTGTGATTGCTTAGAATACTCTACCAAGGTGTTTTTTAATAAAAGTATTAGCACAAAGATACGTTTCCAGGATTGAACAAAGGAACTCAGACTTGACTCTGTTATCAACACCCTGGAAAGAAATCTTTCTGTTTTCAAAATATCCAACTCTGGAATAGTTAATAGAATTCTTAGATATCTAAGTTTTCATTTCTCAAAAAATTATAAAGTTATTATTCTTGGACCTCATAAAACTCAACTAAATATTTCATTAAGATACAATTATCGGGGGCTGGAGAGATGGCCTAGCAGATAAGAGTGCGGGGTCCTCGCCGACTGCTCTTGCAGAGGACCTGGATTCGATCCCCAGCACCCACATGGCGGTGAGAACCATCTGTAACTCCAGTTCCAGGGGAATCAGACACCCTCTTCTGACCTCTGTGGCATTGCAGGACACGGGTGCACAAACCTACATGCAGACAGTACACTCATACACATAAAAAATAAATTTAAAAAATTTAAAAAGATTTTTTAAAAAAAAGATACAATTATCATCTCAGGACATCACTAAGAAGATAGTCTTATTTGTTTACATATGTGTACAAACCTATGGATGTGATTTCTTTTTCAATGTAAATGTATATTTGCTTTCTATGTTTTACAGTTGTTATTATTGCTGGTGGTTTGAGGTTTCTAAAGTATTTCCCAGCTTCCTATCATTAAAAAATGTGAATCTAATATTTGTAGTTAAATATTTTGATGTGGAATCTGTATAATTAGAGAGGGAAAGAGGGAGGGAGGAAGGGAGGGAGGGAGGGAGGGAGGGAGGAAGGGAGGGGAAAAAATGAAGGAAGACAGGTAGAAAATATAACCAAAGAAATGCAAATGAGAGCTTCAAGAAAATGACCTGAGTCTGAGTCCTTTGCTCTCTCTAATCAGTTTGAAGAAGGCAAGGCCATAGAGCCCTAGGTTGAAAGAGGTCTAGAGAAGGGATTCAGAAGAGAATCTAAAGAAACTGCCTAGTAGTCTCCAAAGTGCTTTAGTTTAAAAAAAAAAAAAAGGTAAAAAGGGCACTCTCTTCTCTCAAAACAAAGGCCCATTGAAATGGAATCTATGGAATCTAAGGTCTTCAGGAAAATAGAAAGGGTTTGATGCGGAAAATAACCAACATCCTACACAGTCATATTTTGTATTGGCAAGCAGAAAGCAATAGTTCAAAATTTATCAAGCTTATCAGTTCCACCTAATTAAGGCTGTAGCCCAAAGGGCATAGTAAACAAAACTCTCATAACTCACTTCTGAGTTCCTGGCCCCAGTGAAACCTAATCTCTTCCTGAATTGTGCTATGCGCCACCGCCCCCCCCCCCAATCCTGACCTCCATCTGGAAGGCGCTCACACAGAGACACTTGACCCTGCAGAGCCCTGGTGGACATATTTAGAGATTATTTTTTCATCTATGACAGACCCCTGTCTCCAGCCAGAATTTTGCCAAAGATGTGCAAAATTTGTATGTTATCCTAACAGGAACCTGGAGGGAGGTGATTTAGGACTTTCCATGCCAGTCACTGCCACCTTCTCCACCTCCATTTGTTGCAAAATGAAGATCAACATTTTCCCTCTCAACCCTGAACACATTTCAGTGTAAAAGTTATCTGAGCCGCAGGGCAGCTGGATGACAGTCAAGAGAGGTTCTCGAACGCTAAAATTAGTATCAACAGAAACAGAAGATGAATGTGAATTCCAACACCCACGGCTCCAATACTCTCACCACAGTCGCCCATCACCCCCAAACTACCTTTTCCTCTGCAAATCACTTCTTAATCCCTTTGAGCCCCATGATGGGCATTCAGGTCTGCACCACAGTGAGATGCCAGTACACGGAGGAGCCAGCCACCCAGAAAAGCACAACCCGTGGGACCAGAAGAAAAGCCAGAAAGCAGGAGTTTGCAGGCGCTGGGTCTCCTGCCCAGGGATGAGCCAACTCCAGCTCCTCTGCTAAGAACTCACAGAGGCAGTGGAAGGAGCCCAAGACAGTGGGCACTTGGTGCAGAGCTCTGACTTGGGAGGAACCTGACCAGTCATCAGAACAGGCTGTGGACTCCCGAGGACCTAACGCCCTCCAAGCTGGCAAGGGTTCTGTGTGGCTCTGCATCCCTTCACACTACAACCCAGCAGGATCCTTGGGAGCGGGACTGGCCCCGTGAACTGCTGATGACCTGGACTCATAAACTCTAGAAACATAGGATATAGACCTTGAGTACTCACCCATCACATAGTTAGGAAGATAAAACACTGTCCCAAAGTGAATGGCATTGTGTACCCCCCCACCCCCAGTCCATCATTAAGAGTTATAAAAGCAGGGGCCAGAGAGACAGCTCGACAGTTAAGAGCCTGTCCAGCTCTTGCAGAAGACTGGTTCTGTTCCCAGCCCCAGCTCCAGAGGACCCAATGCTTCTGGCCTTTGTGAGCATAGATGAGTGTGAACTCAACACTCATGTCTCCTTACGCCCCCAGAGTCTCCCAAATGTATGCATAACTAAAAAGAACACACTAAATCTTAAGAAAAAGAACTACAAAAGTATTTGCTAGCAAAACTTGCCATCCCAGCACCTGGCACACAGTCCTAGGGTGCCCCCCCCACCCTGTACACACTCTCACACATAGGTCTGGCTTGGATCTGAGCACACTAGCTGGGGCCTTTCCTATCTTCTTAAAGGGGACACACATTAGTTCAAACTATGAATGATGTGGAAAGCAAGCTTGCAGATTAGAGCTCTTCCATTTAAGTCCATGTTTTTCATGTGAAAATATTCAAGAGTCTGAAATTACAAATGAAGTGTGTGTGTGTGTGTGTGTGTGTGTGTGTGTGTGTGTGTGTGTTTGCATGTGCACCGGAACATTTTCCTTAGAAGCATTTTTACTTGCCTGTTTATGTATTTTCAGAAGATCTAAGTAATTACCCAGATCATGACTTCCCAGGAGCTGAGTCTTGGCCCTGGTTTCTTGTGAGTAGTGACAATCCTGTGATACCAGATTAGAGTGTTTATAGCAAGAAAGACACTATTGTACACATTGCAGGTGAGATAGAAACGTTTCCTGTGCTGTCTGGAGAGATGGTGAGCCTTTCAAAGCTCTGATTCACAACCAAAGATATTTGATATGCCAATTAATTTTCAACGACAGTGTTAGTCTAAAAAATAAGAAGGGAATTTTGACATTCTTAAAAATTCAAGAGGAAGATATTTTTAAAAAACTCTTAGAGAAGACAAATAGCCATTGTAGATAAAAGGAACTGAATAACATTTGTAAGCTGGAGTCCACTGTGACCACGGACTCCTTTCTCCTGTGCTGTAAAGTTAGAGGTTCTCCTTCTAAATATATATTTTATTTTTACTTTGTGTGTTTGAGTGATCTGCCTGTGTATGTTAAATGCACCATGTGTGTGAAGTGCCTGTGGAGGCCAGAAGAGGGCACCAGATTCCCAAGAGCTGCAGTTACAGATGGTTATAAACTATAGATGCTGGGAACAAAACCCAGGTCTTCTTCAAGAGAAGCCAGTGCCCTTTCCAGCCCCTAAATCATTACTTTTAATAACCATTTTTACTTCTAAAAAAGCTAAGTGTTTTGGGGTGGTTTTTTTTTTTTTTTTGTCTTTACTGCTTCTAAAAAAAATAAATCTTGTCCTACTAGATTATAAAAAGCCTGTGGTCATATACCTTTAAGAATACTATTTCCATCCTTCCCATTAGAGTTGTATTGGCAAGAAAAGGAATCTCAAGCTGGGGTACAAGCATGAAGACCTAAGGTGATTTCTGGAACCTCATAAAAATCTGAGCATGGCCGGGCATGGTGGTGCACACCTCTAATCCCAGCACTTGGGAGATAGAGGCAGGCAGATCTCTGTGAGGTCAAGGCCAGCCTGGTCTACATAGTGAGTTCCAGGCTAGCTGGGACTAAAGGGAGACCCTGTCTCAAAAAGACACCCCCCCCAAAAAAAAAGTCTGAGCATGGCAGCAAGTGCTTATAACCCCAGGACTGGGGAGGCAGAGATGGGCAGGACCTGGGGCTCACTGGCCAGGCAGCCTGGTTATTTGGTGAGTTTCAAGATCGTGAGATACCCTATCTTAGTAAAAACATAAATAAGAAAATAAGTAAATAAATAAGTAAATAAATAAATAAATAAATAGTGGAAGGCTCCTGAACAACATAGCCAAGGTTGTCGTCTGGCCTTCACACACACGTGTGCTCGCGTGCATGCGTACACACACACACACACACACACACACACACACACACGGGAATCTACTCATTAGTCCAACCATGTGTCCTGGGGATTCATTCTAGGCAGAACTGGTAGAACAGAAAGAAACCCTGAGCTCTAACCCAGAGCTCCCTGGTGTCCTGGGAAGTCACATTCAGGGTCTGGTTTGCAGCTGTGGCCTTCAGACCTTTGGGTGCACTGACAGTGAAGTTTCCTGGTCTCTTCCCATCTGCAGGGCTGGCTCAGCAAAGGTCTCATAAGGCAATTTGCCTTCATTAGTCTCTGCAACCTTTCCCACTTTAGACTTCTGAAAATTGAGTCTGACAGCCATTGAGTTTGTGGTTCTCAAATCTTATTGCCTGTCTGGCTGTGAAATTCTCATTTTAGCCTGCCTTTCCTATTTGGCTGACATCACCAGCGCCCCCTCTGGTCACTTCCATGCAGTGGTGTAGATCTTTCGTCACAGACACTGCTGTCTTTGGAAACTGAAAAGGATGAATTTCCTCATCCAAAGGTACTGAAAAGCATAGCTATCTTGCTAGCTGTGGAATCAAAGGCTTTATAAGGTGGTAATACCATCAATGAATGATTTGCTCACATGCAACTGTAAATCTAGGTAGTAGGCATTTTCCTCCAACCGGAGGCAATGTTTGAGAACTGGAGGACAATCTTGTCTCTCAAATACTGACCTGGGTACCATAGAACCTCTCTAAATAGACTCTTAAGTCTGTGGACAAATCTTCTCTCTGTCATAATGTGTTTATATAACGAATCCATCTACTTAACACTGGGGAGGGCGGCTAAAGAAAAGTTAAGTTTCTACATGCAAAATGTTTATTGTTTTTTTTAAAATGTGCAGATGTTGCTTGGCCCACAGTTGCAACCAGGCATGTAAGAGATCACATTACGCCAGGACTCCCACAGGGCCTCTGCGGAACCAGGAACCACGGGCTCAGTTTTCATAGAAGCCAGAGAATTGGTTCAGTCCCTTCTATACAACTTGCAGAACTCTAGCTAATGCAAAACATGCCTCTTTAAGATCAGAAAATGGCAAACAGAAAATAGCTAGGAGTTTTCATAAAATACTATTCCCTCCTGAGCTTTGTTAGTGGGGACCTGGACAGCATTTTGAAGCCTTGGAGAATCTCAAAGCCAAGCCCGCACTGCATCCCTTGGTCATGAACAGTAACCATAACATTGACTATTTGCTCAAAGGTGGTAACTATCCTCCCACCCCCACTTTAAGACTGATGTGATTGTCCCTGCTCAGCTTTGTCCTGCCAGAAAAGCTTTGGCAGTTTTCTGTTCCATAAAAGCTGAACAGAGCAGCTCAGAAAGATTCAGTCTGACAGTTAGCGAGTTTGTGGGCTTCAAATCACATTGTGTGTCTTGCTGTAGAATTCTAATATTATAATCAAGACATAATGTTTCTATGAAATCTAATTTTGGCCAAGTAGTTACAAGCCATGGGCACTGTCAAACAGGAAATTCCATAATTCAAAGAGACCATTTATCCATTTTCTACATTTCAGAAAAGACCTTGATGGGATTCGAGTTTGTCCAGTTTTCCTCCATACCCATCTAGACGTGGTCCAATGTGAAAACTCCTCCTCTTTGCTTCAGGTTCCTTTATCTTGATGAGGGAATCTGGGCTGGCTTCTTCCACCAGAGAAGAAGTTCATTTGAAAGATACCTCAGTCGCTTTAAGGGTTGATAGCAGAGTGAATATGCTCGTGTGCAGATTCTCTCTAGAAAATAACCTCAGCCACCAAGCAGCAGAGAGAGAGGAGCAGACTGTCTTTGAGGGAACCAGAAAGATGGGCATGTGTCTCTAAGCACTCTGGGGAGAAGGAAGGATTGAACGAGTGTGGGGAGGGGCGGTGCTAAGCCAGCAGCCAGTTTGCCTCCTCAGAGATGAGGAAAATGAGTGGTCTGTTTAGGCACAAGCGCACACAGATGAGACAGGAGTGAGAAGGAAACTGGCTGGGATTTGGTCTGGGAAACTTGGGGACACCCGCCCGTCCATACTGAGACAAACCTCTAAACTGAGGAAAAGGACCCACAAATAACTCTTCTGGCCCATGAAACCAGAGAAATGAAAACCACGCAGAAAAGAAAAGTCTGGCTATTAGGCCCAGGAAAGAAGAAGATACTGCTTCAAATAATAAGGCTCAGTAGTCAAAAGATACTGGAAATTTAAAAAATGAGAGTCAGGGGGCTGGAGAATTGGTTCTCTGGCAGAGGACCCGGGCTCAGTTCCCAGCACCCAGGGCAGCTAACGACCACCCGTGACTCCAGAGCCAAGGGGTCCAATGCCTTTTCTCTCCTCTGCCGGCATTGCATGACATGGGCGCATTCACACACATGCAGGCAACACAGTCATACACATAAATTAAAAATAATAAATAAAATATCTTAAAAATGGGAGCCAGGTATAAATACAGTAAAGCACAGAAAAATAAGGCAGAGTTTTAAAGAAATTAAACAGAACAAGAGTCAAAAGAAAGGAAAATTAAGTATTAAATAAGAATGTCCAAAAATTGAATGAGTTCCCAAAAATAAAATAGAAAAATTAGGAAGCATATTTAATAATAATAATAATAATAATAATAATAATAACACAAGAAATTCTAGCACTGAAGTGAATAAAACTTTAAATTGAAAATGTTTACCGAGTGAATATTCAAAAGAAACAAAGGGCGAAGGACACATTGTCCTATTTTGGAACACTAGAAACCAAGAACAGGTAGATCCTGAGTGCTCCTAGAACGGAAACTCTACTTGGCATATAAAGAAGCTGGGACCAGAAGCAGCTGGCTGATACACAGGCAGAAATCACTAGGGAGCTCATTACTCCCTCAGCAGCAGAGTTGGAAGGCGACCATGCAACCACCAGGCAGGAGCACAGCTCATACCACACCGTGATGGGTATCACACAGCATCATGCACAGGTGTGTGCTTTAAAAAGGACTCAAGTAAATAGTATCAACACTGAAAGGCACAGCATCAGAAACTGACCCACCAGGACACAGAACTGCTGCTGACGGCAGGAGCACTCCAAGGTGACCCCAGGGCACAGTGTGCTTGCATGCTCTGCCTCCCTTACATGTGAGTAGGACCTGTGACTTGCTTCTGGTTGGTGGGATGAGGCAAAGGTGGCAGGATTTGTGTCCTAGCTTGCTTCTATCACTGTGATAAAACACCATGACCAAAAGCAACTTGGAGAGGAAAGGGTTTAATAGTTTACAAATCCTGGTGACAATTCACCACTGAGGAAAGCCAGGGCAGGAACTCAGGGCAAGGAACGCAGAGGCAGGAACTCAAGCACAGACTTCTGAGGAATGCTGCTTACTGGTTTGCTCCCCTGGCCCATGTTCAGCCTGCTTTATTATATAACCCGGGGTAGCCTGCCCAGAGGTGGCGCTGCTCACAGTGGGCTGGGCCCTACACATCACTGGACAATCAAGAAAACGCCTCACAGACATGGCCACAGGCCAGTCCAAGAGAAAAGTCTTCAATTTAGTTCCCTTCCCAGGTCTATCAAGTTGACCACTGACGCTCTCCCGCACGGTTTGGAAGTTGCTCTAAACTAGATGATTCCAGGCTCAAGCAACAAGGAGCACATACTGCTGTCAGCTCACAGCCAGCTGTAACTCCAGCTCTGGAGGAGCGGACACCATCTGCAGTTCCTCCATGGGCACCTGCACTCAGCACAGGCACATATTCACACATGCACACACATACACATATTCACGCACACACATACACATATTCATGCACTCGGCACAGGCACATATTCACACATGCACACACATACACATATTCACGCACGCACACACATACACATATTCATGCACGTATACACATATACATATTCACACATGCACACACACACATATTCACGCACACACACATATTCACACATGCACACACATATACATATTCACACATGCACACACATATGCATATTCACACACACACATATTCATACACACAAACATACACATATTCACACATGCACATGCATACATATTCATGCATGCACACACATACACATATTCACACATGCACACACATACACATATTCACACATGCACACACAATACTCACATTCACACATGGATTTAGAACCACTATGGTAACACACCTCTGGGTCTGCCTATGAGGATGTTCCCAGAGAGGTTTTACAGACCTGGGAAGACCTATGTGAATGTAGGGGCAGCATCCCATGGGCTGGGGGCCTGGCTGGATGGAAAGGAGAGAGGGAGCTGAGCCCCAGCCTTCGTCTCTCTCTCTCTCTGCTTCCTGACTGTGGATGTCATGTGACGAGCTGCCTCACGCTCCTGCCACAATGGCCTTTCAACAGGTGGGCTGTATTCCCTCTTAAACCATTAGCCAAAATAGATCATTCTTAGAAGTATACAATCAGAGGGAATTCTCCCAAATTCCTTCTACAAAGCCAACATCACTCTATTACCAAAACCAGGCAAAGATCCAACTAAAAAGGAGAATTATAGACCCATCTCCCTCATGAACACAGATGCCAAAATTCTAAACAGAATACTGGCAAATCGCATACAGACCCACATCAAGAAGATCATCCATCATGACCAAGTTGGATTCATACCAGAGATGCAGGGATGGTTCAACATACGAAAATCAATAAACATCATCAAACACATAAACGGAATCAAAGACAAAAACCACACCATCATCTCAATTGATGCTGAAAAAGCCTTTGACAAAATCCAGCATCCCTTCATGCTTAAAGTCCTAGAAGGAATTGGATTGGAGGGATCATTCCTCAATGTAATCAAAGCCATATACAGGAAACCCACAGCCAATATCATCCTAAATGGGGAAATGACGGAAACATTCCCTTTAAAGGTAGGAACTCGGCAAGGCTGCCCCCTATCACCACTCCTCTTCAATATAGTGCTTGAAACACTTGCTAGAGCAATAAGGCAAGAAAAGGATATTAAAGGAGTACTAATTGGAAAAGAGGAAGTCAAACTATCCCTATTTGCTGATGATATGATTGTTTACTTAAGAGATGCAAAAAACTCCACCAGAAAACTCCTAGAAACGATTAACAGCTTCAGCAAAGTGGCAGGATACAAAATTAACCTTAGAAAATCAATGGCCTTTCTTTACACCAAGAACAAGCAACTGGAGAAAGAATTCAAAGAGACCTTCCCACTCACAATAGCCTCAAAAACAATAAGATACCTAGGAACAAACCTAACCAAAGACACCAAAGACCTCTACAACAAAAATTTTAAACCCTTAAAGAAAGAAATTGAAGAAGACCTCAGAAGATGGAAAAACCTCCCATGCTCATGGATTGGGAAAATTAACATTGTAAAAATGTCCATTTTACCAAAACTCTTGTATAGATTTAATGCAATCCCAATCAAAATCCCCAAGAGTTTCTTCACAGGCTTGGAAACAAAAGTTCTTAAATTCATTTGGAGAAACAAAAGACCCCGAATAGCCAAATCAATCCTGAGTGAAAAGAGCTACACAGGAGGGATCTCTATACCAGATTTTAAACTATACTACAGGGCTATAGTCATAAAAACAGCCTGGTACTGGCACAAAAACAGACCTGTTGACCAATGGAACAAAACCGAAGATCCAAATCTGAGCACATACAATTTCAGCCATCTCATATTTGACAAGGGGGCCAAGAAACCACAATGGAGAAAAGACAGCATCTTCAGCAAGTGGTGTTGGCAAAACTGGATCACCACTTGTAGAAGAATGAAATTAAACCCCTACCTCTCACCCTGTACAAAAGTCAACTCCAGATGGATTAAAGACCTCAACGTGAAACCCCAAACTCTGAAGGTGATAGAAGAAAAAGTTGGCAGCAGACTACAAGACATAGGCGTAGGAAAAGACTTCCTAAATCAGACAGCAGCTGCACAAGAATTAAGGTCGACAATTGACAAATGGGACCTCATCAAACTCAAAAGCTTCTGTACATCAAAAGAAACAATCAAGGAAGTGAAGAGAAATCCCACAGAGTGGGAGGAAACCTTCACTGCAGATACATCTGACAAAGCATTGATTTCCAGAATATATAAACTACTCAAAAAACAAAGAAAAAAGAAAACAAATGACCCACTCAATAGATGGAGCAAAGAACTGAACAGAGACTTCACAAGTGAGGAATTAGAGATGTCTGAGAAACACCTCAAGAACTGTTCAACATCACTAATCATTAAGGAAATGCAAATGAAAACCACTTTAAGATATCATCTTACTCCAATAAGACTGGCTAGGATCAAGAAAACAAATGATACCAAGTGCTGGAGAGGTTGTGGGGAAAGGGGAACACTCATCCACTGCTGGTGGGAATGTAAACTCGTACAGCCACTATGGAAAGCAGTGTGGAGAACCCTTGGAAGACTTGGAATGAACTTGCCACCCGACCCAGCCATACCACTCCTGGGCATGTACCCTCAAGACTTACGCCACCACAGAGATACATGCACGGCCATGTTTATTGCAGCTCTCTTCACAATAGCAAGGAGCTGGAACCAACCTAAATGCCCCTCAACTGACGAGTGGATAGAGAAAATGTGGTACATCTACACAATGGAATTCTATGCAGCAGTAAAGAAAGACGACATCACGAGCTTTGCAGGAAAATGGCTGGAGCTAGAGGACATCATGCTGAGTGAAGTAACACAGTCCCAGAAAAACAAACGATGCATGGTATCACTCATCTGTGGATGCTAGTGCCAATTACCCAGTTGTAAGTATTTCTTGTGTAGGGCCCCCTGAGCTTTTGTACAAAGCAGTTGGGCATAATGCATTTTGGAAACAACAACAACAACAGAAAATACTGCATCAAAGAACTGACTGAAACAGTGAACTTCTGCTCAAAACAGTCAACTTCCCCATGGAAAATATTGAGAAAGACTAAGAGATGGAAAGCATGTTTGGCAGAATGCACAAGCTCTGGTGGAGTGGGGGAATGAGTGGGAACATGGGTCTAGATTTGTTAAAAATAAATAAATAAATTTATGTGAAAAAAAAACATATGGATACCTACTGCTTTAGAAGCTCTCTCAAATATATATGTATAGAGAGTGTTTCAATGGAGTTACCCTGTAATGAGATGGCCAATATCTCAACCACACCTCATCCTAGCAAATTAAAACCCCAGTACCAGTAATAGCTTATCTCCCTTGGACTTTTTTTGCCAAAGTGATCCCAGATGCCACCAAACATTGCAGGCTCTTGCCAATTTTCTTGGGTACTCTCCAGTACTTGGTAGTGAGTCTTTATTGCTAAAGACAACAGATCCTTAAATCATAGAACAGAGAGATCAACAAGCACAGACCTGTAAGCATCATTCCTACTCTAGCTTTCCTAATGCTGGACGTTGCTCTGCACACTACCAGAGGGGAAAGTGAGCACCAACCTCACTCACTTGTGAAGGCCCCAAGCTACAGTAACAACTGTCCTGGCAACATATTCCCACTAGTGAACCCATGGCACACAGGTTATGGGAGTCAAAAACCGCTGTATTAGTGGATTTAGAAAAAAACAAACAAACAAACAAACAAAAAAAAAAACAAAATAGATCCTTCTTTTAAATTGCCTGTTGAGGGTTTTATCACAGAAACAAGAAAAGCAACTAATACAATGTGCATATATTATTCTGAAAAAATATGGGTCGTTTCTATTTTCTGATGTTTCTTTAATCACATGTGGCTGCAATCCACATGATATTCTTCCCTCCTAGAACCAGGCTGGCAGTTCTACAAGACTGCAAGCTTCAAGGCAGGCAGACAGTCTCTAGGCTTAGCTCCAGCAAGGAGAGGGGAGGGGACCACGAGAAAGTTACCCAACGGAAAAAGAAAGACAGACATGGACTCAAAGAAAGTCCAGGAGATAAAACTCTCTCTTTTATTCATGCCAGCAGTGTGTTTATATACGAAAGGTTTCTGTGCTCTGGGCAAGGAAGTAGGGGGCAGGCGGAAGAGAGGGGCGAGCCACCTCGGCTCCTACCAGGGGACTGCAGAGCTCCTGTCTGTGCAACCAGTAAACTAGAGGTGCGACATTTTGCTCAATACCTCATGGGAAGGGGCCATCCGGTTCTGGAACTTTGCAGAGATAGGCAAGGCAAGAAAACACTGCAATATCCCGACCTTCCAGAGCTATAGAGAACTCACGGAGACAACTGAATGCCCACAAAGACAGGTCTTACAGGTCCTTGCCTCGATCAGGCAAAGTTTCATTCCTACAAAAAAAGTACAGAAATTAGCCACAGGAAGATTTACAGATGCTAGGACTCAGATAAAATGAAGTAATAGAAACAGAGGGACTTAAGAAATAAAAAATTACTATATAAGGATGGAAATTAAGTTCCCAAATTGTCAGCCTGTTGTGAATTGAACGTGTTTAGTACTGAAGCCTGGACTCTCAGTCTGGTTCATTAATGACACTTTAGCGAAACATTTAATATTAAATTGGTCTTAAGGGTGGGGTGTTGACCAGTTAGGTTAGTGCCCTTTGAGATATCACGGTGATATCTCTCTCCCCACCCCTCTCTCCACACTCACCAAGGAAAGGCCATGTGACAATGAAAGAGAGGTGGCTGTTTACAGCTAGGAAGGGAGTCCTCACCAGAAACTGAACCAGCTGGGACCCTGATCTTGGTTAGACATCCTTCAGAACTACGAAGAAATGAACTTCTATTGGTGATTTATTTTTATTTTAAATTTTTATTTATTTTTATTTTATGTGTATGAGTGTTTTGCCTGCATGTGTGTAAGTGCACCTGTGTCATGCAATGCCCACGGAGATCAGAAGAGGGTGCTGTGAGTGCTGGGTCCTCCAGAAGAGCAGTCAGTGATCTTAACAGCTGAATCATCTCTTCTACCCCTGGTGATTTACTTGAGACCGGGTGTTACATAGCCCCAGCTGGCCTGAAACTCCCTGCGTAGCTGAGGACGTCCTTCTGATCCTCTAGTCTCTATCTCCTAAGTACTGGGATTACAGGCAAGGCCACCATGCCTGCCTTACGTGGTACTCTAAATCAAACCCAGGGTTTCATGCATGCTAAGAAGCACTCTAGCAACTGAGCTACATCCTCTGGCCCCAAACTTCTCTTATTTAAGCCACTCAGTTTGTGATATTTTGCTAAGGCGGCCTGAACTGACTAACAGACATCTAATTCTCAGTGTGTTTTGAAGTACAGCATAACACTTTTTAAGGTCATTCTATTTTAATTTAAGGAGTTATTCTAACATAGAAAATACACATACTTCATAGATGAGAACAAATCATCCAAGAGCTTAATATAGTTCAAGAGAACAACTTGAAATTACTATTGCTAAGTGAACACGTATGTGTCAGGGAACAGCAGAAGCAGGGAAAGAACAGAAGGCATTGGATAAGAACATGCCCTGCCAGTCTCAAGAAGAATGCTTGGAATAGCAGCACTTACCAGTGAATGCCTGGAGAAAGGAAAGGCCTAATCATTGGGTTAAGTGAACTACATAACAGCCATACATTAAGATGGTATGCATCCATTTAAGTGAAATAGCATATTTGAAATTATTTTGGAAGAGGAATTAACACCTTAAGAAAACACTAACAGTACTGTGAAGGGAGAAAAGGTCACAAAATGTGAGCAGTACAATCCAATATGAGAGAGAGAGAGAGAGAGAGAGAGAGAGAGAGAGAGAGTGCTTATTAATAAAATCCGGTTCTCCCCCTTATCCATAATGGATATATACCATAGATAATTTGTTACAGCTGTAGACAGCAATTGCTAAGCAAGCAGCTAGCCAACAGCAGCATTTTCTTTCATCTTACAAATAAGGAAGGTGGAGCGGATACCACCTGGCATTAGGCTTCTGGGACCCCTATGAGAGGCTATCTTTCCCCTACACCCAAGGAAAAGGAATCCTCCATGCATGCAGCCACCTGGCAAGCACCTCAGTCGATCCAGATTGGAAACAGCACCTCCAGGAGTGACTTGGATAATCTCAATGCCCAAATATCCTCCTCTTTGCTTCTACGTTGATCCCCTCTCCCAGAGCTGACACCCTAAGTAAACAGTAACACCATTGCTAAGAAGAAAAGGTTACAGGATTCTATGAGCTCACAGAGATCTTGTTCTCAGCCATGAGATGGAATGTTCTGTCAGGTGCAGAAAAAGGCATTTGAGCGGCCCTTAATAAGCTCTCTGAGTTCACACCACCCAACTTCCAACTATGATTCTGAGGATGGGCACCCCCCGCCCCCACCAAATACCAACAGTGGACATGCATAGCTGGCAAAACCGTACTGAACTGATTTCAAGTTTATTAACAAATATCAATAAAGTCATTTAGCCAAGGCTGAGTTAAGTTTTTGAACATGAAAAAATAGGTCAAGTGAGTTTTATTGGTTGGACTGTATCTATCCTATCCCCACCAAAGAGATGATGAAATTCCCAGCTCTCAATATGTCAGAATGTAATCTTGTTTAGAAACAGAGTCAGTGCAGATTTCAACAGTGAGTTAAGGGCGAGGGCATACTGGAATACTATGGACCCTTAAACCTAGGTGACTGAAGAAGAGGAAAAGCTCAGGCACGAACACACAGCGTGTGGCACCAGAAGCAGAGACTGAAGTAATGCATGTACAAGTTCAGGAACACCAGCGGCTGCGACATCGAGGAAGGAGACTCCACAGGCCCAAAGCTACCATTCTGCTATGGCAGTCCCACGAATACAAGAAACTTGCAGGCAACTTAGCGCAAATAATTCTGAGTTAGTGCAATTAGTCTATCATGCGGTCAGTCTGGTTGGGAATTACAATGAATAATGATATTTGCTGAGCTCCCTGTGCATAAATACAACTGAGCAAATATTTCATTCTCATAAATTAGGGCAGTGAGTTGCCTGCTGGTGGAGATTTTCAAAATAGACAAGACACATGCATAGCAGAAATGCCGAATGAATTTAATCCTTCCATATGAAGACCTCGACTCTGGAGAGACATGCAGGGACCTCTCCCAACTCCAAGTTTTGGCCCAGAAGAAGTGTGCAGAATCCATGTGGGTTCAGACCAAGCCTTTCTGGACATGTCTTCAATAAAAACACAAATATTTATCAAGTTGTACCAGAAAGTTCAGCATATGCCTTGGTCATTAATACCCTTTTGTGAGGTACTGGGAAATATTCCCGGTTCTGTAAGTAGAGTGTTAGCAATGCTTCTGAAAGGATGCTGGGTTGGAGAGATGATTCAATGGATAGGAGCACATACGGCTCAGGTAGAAAACCCAAGCTCTGTTCCCAGCACCCACACTGGGCAGCTCACAACTACCTACAACTCCAACTTGAGGGGATCTGATGCTTTCTTCTTGCTCCTGTGGGCCCCACACTCACACGCACGTACTGCAACACAAACATTCACCTGCACAAATAATTAAAAGCAAACATTTTGAAAAACGAAGGAGGATGAGTTGAGTGACTATGTGCTCCAGATTAATGTTTTACTTTGAAGTTACATTTATTTGGTCATGTGTTCCAGGATGTGTTGTGTCATCATGACTCAAGAACTCTAACGTTCTAGAAAAACAGTTTAGCTTCCCTGTAAAAACCATTCTCCATAGGTGGACAAATTGCATTTCTGGCTTTATATCCCTCAAACCCCCATGATGTGTGTTTGCAGATATGAGCAACTGGGTCTTGATCATTTCAGGGGTGGACTATGAAGCTCCAGTGCCAGAAATCAGCGTCCACACTTGGGGCCAGCAGCAGTGGGAGACACAGCATCTCCGTTCAGTGCGGCTCATTTATACCTTTTGACATGTACCATGCAAACAGATGCTGGGCCGGCCACATGTACAGCAACTGATTAAGGGCACAGACTGTTTTTCTAAAAGGAAAAGTGATTAATATTCATTTCTGTTATAACTTCTCTTTTGTAATCTTTTCTTGAAGTCTTTTCTTTTTTCAATATATTTCTGAATTTTTGCTTATTTCATGCAATACATCTAATCGTATTTGGATTCCTTCCCCCATCTGCATCTCCCATAACCCCCTGCTGGATTTCATGCATTCATCTGAGAATTTATCGCAAACCAGAACCCATATGACTTTCTAAAATAAGATTTCTAGAAGGCATTAAAAAATCATTAACACCTGAGCTCCCACCTCCCTGACTTAAAAGCTGGCTTCTCCCCCCACCCGCCCCCCCACCCTGCACCCCCATAAAACTGACAAATTCTGAGAAGTGTGTTGAAAAAAGACTCTGATGTAAGCATCTCAAAATACAAAAGAGGAGTTGATTAAAACTGGTCACGACCTGTGTAAACTGTAGGATATCTATCTATATCTCTCTACATGGCTGGCAAGATGCCTCAGTGGTTAAAGGCACTTGCTCCCAAACCTGATAAAAGCGCAATCTCTAGAACTCACAAGATAGATAGAAAGAGAAAACCGAGTCCTACAAGTTGTCCTCTGACCTCTGCACCCACACAAGACATACAAAGAAACACACAATGAACACGTTTAAAAACTTTTAAAAACAAAAAATGGGGAAACCAGGTGTTGTGGCACATGTTAATCTCAACACTCATAAGGCAGAGGCAGGTGGATCTCTCTGTGAGATCGAGGTCAGCCTGAGCTACAGGAAGAGCTTGCTTCAAAAAAATTAAATACATATGTATATATCATATATCTCAAGATCTTGTGCCAAGTAAATATTCATATATATGATATATACATATGTACATTTATATATCAAGATCCTGTGCCAAATGCCATACATGCATGTGTGCATGTGTGTGTGTGTGTGTGTGTGTGTGTGTGTGTACAGCTCCACATCCCTCACTGGCCATGTTCCACATCCCTCACTGGCCATGTGAGAATGACCGTCAGAGGCACCTCTATCCCAGGCAACGCATCTCCCTTGCTCAGAACTCCTGCTAAGCTCTTTGATTGTGGGTTCTCCCATCCCTTCCATTCTCCAAACTCAATGCTAGTCCAGTGTATAGCATTCTAGGAGAGATGGTGAGCTACTGGAGTCATGGCAATCCAAGCTCACAGATGACTCTAAAGGGAGATGCTTTAGTCACTTTTTTTGTTGCTGTGATAAAACCACCATGAGCAAGGGAACTTATAAAAGGAAGAGTTTATTTGAGCTTACAATTGACAGTTCCAGGGAATCAGAGTCCATTGTGGTGGGAAGCATGGTGGCCGGGGCTGGAGCAGCAAGCTGAGGGTCACATCTTGCAATCAGCACAGGAAGCAGAGAGAGAGAGAGAGAGACTGGAAACCACAAGGCTTGTTAAACTCACTAAGCCCGCCCCCAGTGATGTACTTCCTCCAGCACGGCCACACCTTCTAAGACCTCCAAGAACAGTGCCATCAACTGGAGACAAAATGTCTGAATACTTAAAGCCTATGCGGGGACACTCTCCTTCAAACCACCACAGGGGACGACCATTTGAATGGCTGAAGTAGAGCCATCTGTGACATCAACAAAACACCAGCCAGCCTGGCTCTCTCCTGCAGCTGTTCTGAGTGATTGACTACTCTAGTGCTAGGACCAAATTTCCTCCTGGTAACTCCAGCCTCCCAATGTCTGACTGGCAAAAATAGCTGATGGCACATGCTAGGTCCCTTTCTTTGGGATCCATGTCTTTCAAATACTTTCCTGTCTGTCTCAGCATTTTAGAAAGGTAAAGCCAAGTCATAAATTTTGTTCTCAATGAAAATAGTACCTTTCTATGACCAGTTTACTAAACAAACAAAAAATCAATTTATAGAAATAATTATCATTAATGTAGTCATCTGCCAAGAATTGTAGATATGAAAGATACTTTTAATTTAATACTGTTTTGTTATTAATGTTAAAATATTTAATCCATAGGAACATACATGTACACATAAATGAACATAAATGAAAAGATAATTAAAATGAAGTATATTCATGTAATGGAATACTATCCAGCTATACAAAGGACTGCAACGATGATGTATACCATGTCTACAGAGTGCTGCTATGATTCTATGTTTCTGAAATGTACAAAGAAACAAGTCAGGAAGACAGAAAATGGAACAATGGCTGCCAGGAACTGGTGGGGAGTGCGGGGGGGGGGGTAGAGAATAGGTGTTTAATTTAATAGACATAAAGCTTCCATGTGGGACAATGGAAAGTTCTAGAAGTAGATAGAAGCAATATTCAGGCTGGAGAGATGGCTCAATGGTTAAGAGCACTGACTGCTCTTGCAGAGGACCCAGGTTCAATTCCCAGCACCCACATGGAGGCTAAGAACCATCTTGGGCTGGGTGTGGTGGCACATGACTTTAATCCCAGCACTTGAGAGGCAGAGGCAGGTGGATCTCTGTGAGTTCAAGGCCATCCTGGTCTATATAGTGAGCTTCAGGCCAGCTGGGACTAAAGGGAGACCCTGTATCAAAAATAAAATAAAATAAAATAAGCAATATTCATACAACATTGTGAACTTAAACTGAACACCTTTTTTTTTTTTTTTTGGTCTTTTTGAGACAGGGTCTTCCTTTAGTCCCAGTTGGCCTGGAGCTCACTATGTAGAGCAGGCTGGCCTTGAACTCACAGAGATCTGCCTGTCTCTGCTTCCCAAGTGCTCAGATTAAAGGCATGTGCTACCACATCCTGCATCACAATTTTTTAAAGAAAGAATTTGGTCTGGGTTTCTGCCTATTCAACTACATTCTTGGATCTATCTTCTTTTTTATGCTAAGGGTAATCTGAAATATACTACTCTGTAAAAATCTGTGCGAATGGAAATGTGTGTGCAAGCAGGATATGTGAGCCAGTGTTCTGGGCACTCCTTCGATGGATGTTGAAGGACAGCTGCATTCCACATACCTATCACACAGACCGTTCTCCCTCCAGCCCAAAGCCTCTTAAGATAGACTGCTAGTCACCACTTACAACAGGAATATGATTCAAAACAGGAGTAGTCACTGGGGCGGGGATGTAGCTGTTGGCAGAGTGCTTGCCTAGCATGCACAAAATCTTGGTGTGTCCCAACACCAAATAGACTGGGTGCGGTAGCAGGTGCTTGGGATCCCAGAACTTGAGAGTTAACAAACATTCAAAGTCATCCCTGGCTACACAGCAAGAATGAGGACAGCCTGGACTACAGAAGATCCTGTCTCAAACAAAACAAAACAACACCAAAAAAAAAAATTCAGGCATGGTGGCACAGGCCTTTAATCCTAGTACTTGGGAGGCAGAGGCAGGCGGATCTTTGTGAGTTCAAGGCCAGCCTGGTCTACATAGTGAGTTCCAGGACAGCTGGGGCTACAGGGAGACCCTGTCTCAAAAAGGCAAAAAAAAAAAAAAAAA
>VZQC01009509.1:753865-782374 GCA_009823505.1 Rhizomys pruinosus | reverse complement strand
TTTTTTTTATTAATTTTATTTATTTCTGTATGTGTATGAATGTACTGTCTGCATGCAGGTCTGTGCACCCGTGTCGTGCAATGCCGCGGAGGTCAGAAGAGGGTGTCGGATTCCCCTGGAACTGGAGTTCTCCTGGAATTGGAGTCTCAGACGGTTCTCGGCCGGCATGTGGGTGCTGGGGATCGAACCCGGGTCCTCTGTAAGAGCGGTCGGTGCTCTTAACCGCTAGGCCATCTCTCCAGCCCTATAATGGAGTTTTATTAAGTCATCAAGAGGAATAAAAAGGAGAGGATTTTGTTAAGAAAAATAAACCAGACTCTCAAGGCAGATATGGCATGTTTTCTCTCATATGTAGACTGTGTGTGGTGGGGGGGAATGGACAAGAAAGTAAGAGAGCATTGTGGGAGAGGAAAGGAAGAAGACAGGAGGGGGGTGAGAGAGTCAAGAGGAGAGGTGACTATCATAAAATACATTATATACATGTGTTACATTATTATAGTAGACTCATTCCTTTGTACAATTAATATAAGCTAATTATACACCCACACACAAAAGAAACAGGTAATTGTGCATTTGGGGCACTTGTTAGGCTGGGAACATTAGACAGTTTTTTCACAGGGCTGAATTCCTTGGGGGCTTCCTTTCCACACCATTCCTGTGGTTTACACACCAGTGTTAAAGCCTCATGAAGTCTGCTGTGTGTGTGATGGGGAGAGGAGGGCAGTTTGGTTCACGTGCTGAGACGTCTCTTATTTAAATTGCTTTCATCAAGAACTGCATCTTCTGTTTCCTTAATAGCATTAAGCATCAGTGTGTCACTCGCCCCTCTGTTTCCAGTCTTGAAGACTAGAAATCTTCACACAGAACATTAACTCCATAGGCTGAGCTGGCAAGGTAATAGATCTTTGGAATGGGGATGGCAAAGCCTGCCTGGGCTCCTTCCAGTCACAATAAAGCACTGTAATTCTTTTATTGAACCAGGAGCAGTTAAGTCACAGATGTATCTATGTAGAAAGTAACGCTGTCAGCTTCTGAAATGGATGACTGAAGGAACCCCATATAGTCCCAGTGCTGATGGGCTCTGGTGCTCAAGGTGAAAATAATGGGCTAGATTGGAAAGAATTGCTGAGACCGGGGCAATCAATGGCACCTCTGATTGCTTATTTGAGCTGTGATCACTCTTATTTCACATGCAAACCACACCACATTAGCAGCCTGGTGGCATCTTGCTTCTCCTGGCTGGACTTCCAGGTTTCCAAAGGCCCTTCCTTGAATTACCTCACCTTCTCAGACCAGCCTAATAAGGCTTCAGCTAGCTGACAAGCCCAGATACAAAATGAAAGCCAACAGGTAAGCACAGCTATTTATTGGACTTAATAAGAAGAAAGAGGAAAGAAAAAGAAATAGCAGCTTAGACTCCAATATGTTCAATATCTTCAAGTCTCCTTTTATTTAACTCCTGAAAACTCATAAAACCCTCAATAGAGTCCAGAAGTCAACTGTTCAATATGTCCCCTTAGTTATTATTGCTATGTAATCCGTGGCTTGAAAGGATTTTTAAATATGTTTTATTTATTATTTTTATTTTATGTATATGAGTGTGTTGCCTGCATGTATGTAAGTATACCTATACCATGCAATGCCCACAGAAGTCAGAAGAGGGCATTAGATCCTCTGGAACTGGAATTATGGACGGTCGTCATTCACAGCCATATGAGTGCTGGGAATCAAACCCAGGTCCTCTTCGAGAGCAGCCAGTGCTCTTAACTGCTGAGCCATCTCTCCAGCCTCCAAAGGATTTTTTCCAATCTCCTACTTTCTGTAGCTCAGGAATCCAAGTGTCTCACCTGGGTTTTATCTCCTGTGGTAAGATGCCAGGGCTAGGAACCCATGTTGGCTCAACAGGGGGGGTGCCGATATATACCAGCTGGTTGCTGGGAGTCAGCTCCTCCAGGACCATAGCAGTGAGCTCTTGCTTTCTCCTGACCTGGCTGTCGGGGTTCTCCCTTTGTTCCTTGCTGTGGGACCTCTCCCTACACAAGTTCTCTGTGGGACAGCTGGCTTGCACAAGCAGGGAAGGAGGGGGACCGATGCAGACCTCTCAGTTTTCTGCAGACCTGTTCCAGAAGTGACAGTCCACTGCTCTTTCCTGTAGAACTGTCCCTCCTAAGAGGAGGATATTCCACAAGAACTTGAGAACTGGGCCTCTCTGGGAGCCATTTGAGACACTGCTGCTGCCTGTGCTACAGATCCTGTGATCTTCAGCATCTCACTGGTTTCTGCTAGTGCTTTTTCTACCGTGGGTAGATGTGCGCCTCCTGAAGTGTCTAGCTCTTTCCATTCCAGAACCCTAACCACAATGACTATCAATAGTTCACCCCCTTCTCACTGTCTGGACCCCTGAGATGATTTTAAGTACCCAGAAAGTCTCAAGAGAACCTTAAATTCAAGATAGGAATAAAGAAGACGTCTAGAAATGGGAATTTTACTCAGGAGACCAGACCTAGAAAGAGAAATGGGGTCTGGTTGTCACAAGGGTGACTTCCCACACGAGAGCAACGCCGAGCACCCCACACACTGCAGCCGGCAAGTCAAGGGAAGGCAAGCTTCACGCACACCCACGCTCACCCTCCCAACATATTACCCAGGCTGTTTCTGAGATGGTCACAGGTTTGTCTAACTGTCCTCTCGTAAGACCAGCTTGGCCTGTGCTCTGCTCCCTCAGGTTGGAAGGAAGACACTGAAGGCTGTTTGCCTCAGCTCTGAACTTTTTTTTGTACAGGGGAGAGCTCGAACACAGTCCCCCACTACCACAAATTATGCAGTCGAGTTTCCTGCATTTGGGGAAATCTCAGGGGTCAGCACATCCGGAGTGCAATGGATGAGCCTCGCCTTGGGAGAACCACCTTCGTGATCGCGGTATCTCCCCTGCCAGGTAAGTATAGTTCTGAACTTTCTATGGCTTGGATGTGAAATGCCCGCACAGGCTCCCGTGATCACTCACTTAGTTCCCAGCTGGTAATGCTGTGTGGAGAGGTCGTGGAGCCTTACAGGGGTGTCCACCCTTTGACATTGTGACACAACACTGTCGCCTATAAATCTGTTGGGCCACCCGTGTTGGCTCATGTTCACGGCTGTCCTACCATGCATGGGGACCGTCGAGCACATGCTGACTACACTTGTGAGAGCCAGGGGCTGATTGGTGGAAGGAAGTCACTGGGGCCGGCTTAGGAATCCTACGGAGCCCTGGTCCAGCCGTCTCTCTCCTTGTTCCCCACCTTCTGCACAGATCTGTGGCCCAATGGGCAGGCTCTACTCCAAGCCCAAGCTCCAGCTGCCGCCCTCGTGGGAGGAGCGAGGGATCATTGTGCTGAACAGTGAGAAAAGGCCCTTCAACCAACCAGGAAGGAGAAAGGTCACGGGACCACAGCCTGGGAGATAGCTGCCTTGTGGCCTCAGAGTCCGACTCTCCCAGGGGGCCGGGCTGCATGGAGGTAGAAGGTTAGATAACCATGTAGGCAGCGCAGGAGAGGCAGCGGGAGGAGGAGCCTTGTCCAAACAGGCTGTGTACCTTCCCTTCCAACGGTCAGTACACAGACGGCCAAAATGAGGAGTGAGTAGAAGGGCCTACCGTAGTCTGCCATGGCGTTTCAATCTACCTTGGAGAGTGTGTAGCCATGATGGTTAGCTTCGATTGTCAGTACAATACAATCATCTGGGAAAAGAGTGTCAATGAGAAATTGTCTAGATGGAGTGGGCCTGTAGGCGGGCCTGGGGTGGGGGGTTCTTGATTGACATGAGAAGGGCTGCCCGCTGCGGTGGTGCTACTCGATGGGTTTGGGTCCCAGACTCAGCGGAGAGAGGGAGCTGAGGAGGAGGCCTGAATGCATTCTCTCTGCATTTGGCTGTGGATGCGGCTTGACAAGCTGTTGCTGCCACCTCGCCGTCCCGCTCTGATCAGTCATCCCCTAGAACTCTGGCCTAACATAGACTCTTTCTCCCCTGAGTTGCTTTTGGCTTGGGCATTATATCGCAACTATGGAAGTTAAACTGGGACAGTAGCTAAACTCTAACCAGCTAGCTTTTAAAAATCCTCTCAAGAATTAGGAAGCCAAACACTGCAGTGCATGTGACCCAGAAGCAGGTATCGTGCCTCCCGCATCACCTGCTATACAGGTGCCTCTGAGCTGTACGCCAAGGTGATGTCATAGCTGGTGGCATGCATGCCGACTTCCTGATGTCACACTCTCCATGGCCCCTCTGCCCTCTGCCATTCACATCGTTCTCGGGGGTGA
The DNA here is from genome assembly GCA_009823505.1 of Rhizomys pruinosus. Lineage (NCBI taxonomy): Eukaryota > Metazoa > Chordata > Mammalia > Rodentia > Spalacidae > Rhizomys > Rhizomys pruinosus. The sequence goes on along the minus strand of VZQC01009509.1, from coordinate 778,079 downwards.
ACTGTGGCCTCACTGTTCTGTGCAGACCCTGCTTCCGGCATGATGGTCAGCACCCGCTCAACAGGACTTCTGAGGTTGACTCACGAAGAGGAGACACAAAAAGCACAGGTCTATGGACACTCTAAGTCCAGAACCTTCCTTCTGTGCTCTGAAGCAAGCTTACCATGCTCGTTTGACCTCAGAGACTGAGTCCCTAGTAGGTAATCCCAATCAATATAAGAAATACCATTAGGGGCCGGGCATGGGGGTGCACACCTTTAACCCTAGCACTTGGGAGGCAGAGGCAGGTGGATCTCTGTGAGTTTAATGCCAGCCTGGTCTATGGAGTGAGTTCCAGGCCAGTTGGGAGCTACAGGGAGACCCTGTATCAAAAAAAAAAAGAAGAGAAAGAAAGAAAGAAAGAAAGAAAGAAAGAAAGAAAGAAAGAAAGAAAGAAAGAAAAAAGAAAAGAAAAAGAAGTACCATTAGGGAGCCAGTAAGATGGCTGAGTCAGTGACAGTACTGGTCTCCAACCCTGATGACCTGAGTTCAGTCTCTGGGACCCACATGGTAGGTCCTCTGATCACACACACACACACACACACACACACACACACACACACAAATAAATAGATGCAATAAAAAAATATCATTAGAAGTAGGGCATGGTGTATCCCTATAATCCCAGCACTTGAGATGCAGAAGCAGGAGCTTCTCCAAATGTTCAAAGCCACATTAGGCCACCTAGTGAGTTTAAAGAAAGCCAGGGTCACACAGCAAGACCCTGCGTTAAAAACAAGAACTAGAGAAATGGATCGTAGGTAAGCCACTTGCTGTGCACATGTGAAGATTTGAGTCTGGCACTTCCAGAACCCACAATGAGCCAGAAGAGCACAAGTCTACACCTGCAGCACTCCTGTGGCAAGGTGGGAGCAGACACCAGAGCGCCCCCAGCAGTTCATGTGCCACTTGCTGGGCATTCACAGCAGTGAACAGCAAGAGACCTGTCTCAAACAAGACAGACAATAAGGGCTGATACCTGAAGGGCTTCTGTACATCAAAAGAAACAATCAAGGAAGTGAAGAGAAATCCCACAGAGTGGGAGGAAACCTCCACCACAGATACATCTGACAAAGCATTGATTTCCAGACTATATAAACTACTCAAAAAACAAAGAAAAAAGAAAACAAATGACCCACTCAATAGATGGAGCAAAGAACTGAACAGAGACTTCACAAGTGAGGAATTAGAGATGGCTGAGAAACACCTTAAGAAGTGTTCAACATCACTAATCATTAAGGAAATGCAAATCAAAACCACTTTAAGATATCATCTTACTCCAATAAGACTGGCTAGGATCAAGAAAACAAATGATACCAAGTGCTGGAGAGGTTGTGGGGAAAGGGGAACACTCATCCACTGCTGGTGGGAATGTAAACTCATACAGCCACTATGGAAAGCAGTGTGGAGAACCCTTGGAAGACTTGGAATGAACTTGCCACCCGACCCAGCCATACCACTCCTGGGCATGTACCCCCAAGACTCACCCCACTGCAGAGATACATGCATGGCCATGTTCATTTCAGCTCTCTTCACAATAGCAAGGAGCTGGAACCAACCCAAATGCCCCTCAACTGATGAGTGGATAGAAGAAATGTGGTACATCTACACAATGGAGTTCTATGCAGCAGTAAAGAAAGATGACATCATGAGCTTTGCAGGAAAATGGCTGGAGCTAGAGGACATCATGCTGAGTGAAGTAACACAGTCCCAGAAAAACAAATGACGAATGGTATCCCTCATCTGTGGATGCTAGTGCCAATTACCTAGTTGTAAGTATTTCTTGTGCATGGCCCCTTGAGCTTTTGTCCAAAGCAGTTGGGAGTGATGCATATTGAAAACAACAACAACAACAACAACAACAGAAAGGACTGCATCGAAGAACTGACTGAAACAGTGAACTTCTGCTCAAAACAGTCAACTTCCACATGGAGAATATTGAGAAAGACTGAGAAAAAGATGAAAAGCATGTTTGGCAGAATGCATGAGCTCTGGTGGGGTGGGGGGATGGGGGAGGACACAGGTCTAGATAAAAAAAAGTGATGACATTTCAATTGTTAAAAAAAAATTTAAAAAAAGAAGAAAGCAAAGGAGAACAAAACCACAAAAGATTCATGTGTTAGAACGTTAACTCCTCTGTGTTGGAAAGTGGGCCTGTGGAAGATGGCTCAGGTCATGACAGCAAAGGCCTTGTGGTTGGATGAGTCAGCTTTCATCTGTCCTGCACTACTCTCTTTGTACATGTGTGCTTTGTGTTTTATGTCATGAATTGATTAATCTTATCAGACATGATCCCCCGACCTTGGACTCTCCAGTCTCCAGAATAGTGAACTTAAATAAACCGTTTCCCCTTATAAGTTAGCTAGTCTCAAGTATTGTGCTACAGCACAAGAAAATGGCTCAAGACAGCTGTATTTTTTTAAGTAGTTTTCTGGCAACCAAGAAGGAAGCTATTGGTCTGTAGAGACCCAGAACTGAGACTGCATGCAGAGATATAACAAAACAAGTCTAAGCCTGTATTCAGATACTCAGACTGCATATCAGCAACCTGAAGTATTTTATTTTAATATTTCATTTATTTTTATTTTATGTGTATGAGTGTATTGGCTGCATGTAAGTGCACCCATGTCATGCAATGCCTGCAGAGGTCAGAAGAGGGAGTTGGGTTTACAAATGGTTGTTAGCTGCCATGTGGGTACTGGAAACCCAACCAGGTTCTCTGCAAGAGCAGCCAGTGCTCTTAACTGCAGAGCCATCTCTCCAGCCCCCTGAAGTATTTTATAGTACAGAAATATTTGCACGATAAACCTAAATTAACACAACAAACCTAATAGGGAACTACAGACTAAAGAGTTCCAGAGTCCAAAGGTTATCCAGGAAAGCCAGCTGATATCTCCAGTCCAAAGAACCAATATACACCTACACTTTCCATTCTCTATTAATATTTAAAATATGCCGGGCATGGTGGCACAAGCCTTTAATCCCAACACTCAGGAGGCGAGGCAGGTAGATCTCTGTGAGTTCAAGGCCAGCCTGGTCTACAGAGTGAGTTCCAGGACAGCTGGGGCTACAGGGAGACCCTGTCTCGAAAAGACAAAAAAAAAAAAAAAAAAGTGCAATATAAGTTTTAAAAAAATCCAAGAACAAGGAAGTATGCTTTAAGATTAAATTCCAAAGAAAAGTAAGCTATCTTCAACCAGCACCATTTAAGACAGAGTCAATCTTCACATATTCAAGATCAATGGTCCTTTCATGAGCCCTGCACTCTGGTTCTAGGGAGCTAAGACAGTGACCACTAAGGTCTTACAGTTTTTAAAAATGTATGTAGCCATCCACTGCTACGCATGTGGACTGTTCTCTGCTGTGGAAGTGGAAAATCATCTCTAGTCACTTGTACCTCACACAGTGCATGTGTGATATTAATAGGTGTTATAGTGTACTATTCAGGGAATGAGAACAAGAAAGGTTCTGTACATATTTAGTACAAACACAGTCTTTTTCCAAATATTTTTGATTCACAGTCAGTCGAACGCACAGACCTGCTGACATGCAAACTTCACAGAACTACCTGTTAGCAAACGAAGTCAGTCATTTCTTCCCCAGCCTGCTCTTCTTAGAAGCAAACGCATGGGGCTTCCCCAAATGTGGGCTGCGTAAGACCTCATGGCTTTGTCCGCTGCTCTCTGCTGAGACATGAGATTGCAGTAAGGCTGCGTGTTTCTGCTTCTGGCCTGACTTAATAACCTACTAATTGTAATTGACTGAACACCAGGCTTCAGCTCACACATGTCAGGACTCATTTCTGTCACCGTTCTGGATCCATTGTGTTCTGCTGAGAAATATGAGGGGAGGGTCACCAAAACGTGGTGCACTCAAGGCCCGTATCACAATCCAGAAGCTGAAGCCAGATGGTCTGAGAGCCAGAGGGGCAGGAGTGTGTGTGTGTGTGTGTGTGTGTGTGTGTGTGTGTGTGTGTTGGGGGGGGTGGCTCACACTCTTACTGGCTCTTATTGACTGTGGGAGCACAGACCTGAAGAGCCTGAGTTAGGGCACAGAACAGGGGTTTTCAACAGGGCTGACCTCAGACTTAAATAGGCCTAAACTATCTAAATATCTACCCAGTTAGCTTTCCATGCATGGTGTTAGGCTGTGTGAATTGTGGTTGTCTGAGAGCTGCTTGCATATTCTGTGTCTGTGAGGGGACTCAAGGATGCGTCTGAGTATGGGTAGCACCATCCCCCAGGCTGGGGCCTCGGACGAAGAAATGGGAAATGAAAAGCCCACGGGTACAGGCACACCTCTCTGCTTCCTGTCTGCTATGAGGTAAGATGCTTGCTCCACCCTGGGAGCTCTACCATGATGGTCAGCCTCACTTCAGGTCCACAGCAGTGGAGCAGCCAACCGTGGCTGATCCTCTGATACCATGAGACAATCTCCCCTTCTTGCAATAATTTTTCTCAGGTGTTAGTCACAATGATGAATGTCTAACAGGCAGCAATGACAGCATCTTCAGTGACACAGGTGATGCTGTGGGCTTCCACAAACCAAGCAGGAGAGGGTGTCTGGAAGTAGCTCAGTTTGTAACGTGCTGGCCATGTATGCATGAGGTCGTGTTCCAGCCCTAGAATCTGCTTCAAAGGAGCTGTACATGATGATGTATGTTTATCACCCAAGCACTGGGGAGACCGTCGGGAGGATCCGGAGCTCTCCCACCAGCCAGCAGAGCCAAACTGGTGAGCCCTAGATCAGTAAGAGACCTTGTCAAAAAATATAAGATGGATGGCTTTCTGGGGACTGACACAGGGCTTGGCCTGTGGGCCAAGAGGTTGTGGCCCACACCAGCACACATCCACACATATGCCCCCAGGAACGTGTACACACGCAAACATGCAAACAAGATAAATAACTAAGCATGATAAACATTAAGTAGAGTACTATACACCAAGGACTCTTCAAAGAACCAGAGAAAGCAAGAAAGACATGACTCCTGCCCCGAGAAGCTTGCTTCTTCCTTCCACTTAGATCCCGCTTTAGCTGTGGTAGGACTGACTTTTACCATATGGACATAACCTGTCCATAATCCACAATGACTTCTACCCAAACTTGCCGCCAAAAAGTTACTGTTTATAATGTAAAAAAGCTCACTGAGCCATGTGCGCCTCTTGTGACCTGGGCATCTGACCCTAACCCCTCAGGACCCCTCCTCACCCTCCACCCAAGATGGCAATGAATCTGGGTGTGCGTGATTCACATAGTGAAAACAGAAGAAGGGAGACGTCTCTGAAACTGTGCATGATGTGCTTGGACTAGAGATTAAAGGGCAAGATTCTCTGATGAGGTAAGGGTGGGTCCTCCCTCTGTTCCCCAATTCAGATGCTGCTTCAGGAAGAGAAGAGCGAAGCCTGTCTTGGGAGCACAATTCTGGGAGACATCTGAAGGAATAGCTGGTTCTCAGAGTTCGAGTCCACTCTTGACCCTAAAACAAACGCTAAGGTCAGGCTGTTTCCTTATTCAGACATACCTGTCATGTGGCTTAGAAACACTGCAAGATACTAATTCCCAATTGTGGTGAAAGACACACAACATAACGTTTAGCATCTCGGCCATCTTTTAGCACACAGTTCTGTGATACCAGGCGCACTCCCATCACCGTGCGATCGTCACCACCATCCATCCATAAAAATCCTTTCATCTTGCGAAACTAAAACTCAGCATGGAGATGTGTCTGTGACACGTTCTCCACAGGGGCTAGTTTCCCCTTGCATCTCTGTCACTGCTGTGGGGTTAATCCCCAATTACAGGAAAGCCCGGTTATCTCCTCACTCCCAGAGCCCCTCCAGATCACACGAGTGGAGGAGCCTGCCGCTGCATTCAGGCAATAACCTTTGCCTCCAACCCCTGCACACTGCTGGAATAGCACCGTAGCAGAGTCTGCCCCCATCTCCCAAGGCCTGGCTGTTCGCTGGGACAGATTCCTGCTCTCAACGCTGTATTTATTACTGGAGTGTGAAGACAATCTGCAGATGTCTTCCCACTGGCCAGCTGTTAAGGGCCTGCTCCATCCTGTAGCTCGCTCGCCCTTAAAGACATTTGTTGGTTATTGGCTGTTGCATAAGACAGTGTGGAGTGCTTCCTCAGGTCTCGGGGACTCCCTCCTTCCCTCTCTCCTGACACCATGGTTTGCAGCTGTAAGATCAGCAGTAAGTTAACTTTTGGCCAGCTGCAACCATTATTGCTCTTTCCCAGACAAGAACCGCACTGTCTCCCCATTAGATTACCACAGCAAATTGATAGTTACTTAAAAAAAAAATAAAATAAAACTGTCACAATAGGAGACCAAACCCTGGCAACAGATAAAACAAAAGGAGGCACCGAGCTCTTTAATTAAGGCTCATGAAAGCATGCGAATCGCAGCTTTGAGTTCCCCCGCTGTGTGTGTCTCCGCCTGATTAGCTCCACCGCATCTGCTCGGTTCCCGGCCTCCGTCTGTACCGCGAGGGGGAAATGTTTTCAGGCCACCCTGAATTCTCTGTGCATAGACTCAAAGGCATCAGCTAGACTACGGGTGATGCGTGTTGACAGAGCGTGTTTGGTTCTCCTCGCCGTGTTGATATGTAGAATCCGATCACCTTACACGTACCTGGGATTAACCTACACTCCCTCATAACCCCCATATCTGTTCCGGAGCGATGGGTGCATGGAGGTCCTGCTGCACGTGGCAACATATGGGACTGGACATTTCAATGCAGTGCAAGCGCGGCTTTTTGTGGTTCTGGAGATCCAGCTGAGGCCATCAAACATGCCCCGTGGGGGCTCCACCCCTGAGCTGCAGCCCCAGCTTGTGTGAGAAAGTATTTGTGCTTTGTTCTCCCTAAGAAAAGGACAGCCAGGGGCCAAAGTGGGTACTGTTCACAGTTGTTTGGGTGCAAGCTATTATTCTACCAAAGCCACATTGACCCTGTATAATTTTACATTCTGTAAAAAGCTTACATGCATCCTTTATAAGAACAACCATCTCTTTAAAAGTAGCATTCCTGGAGGCTGAGGGTCAGAGATCAGAGGTGAGAGGTGAGAGGTGAGCATTTGCTGAGCATTACAAGGCTCCAGGTTCCGTCCTCAACATTGGAAGAAAAAAACAGTAGTAGGCAAGATGGCTCAGCAAATAAAGGAACTTGCCATGAAGCCTAAAGACATGCGTTCAATCCCCAGGACCCACATAGTGGGATGAGAGAACCTATTCCTGAAACTGTCCTCTGACTTCCCATACATGGGCTGAGCCACTGGAGTCCGCACACCGGTAAGTGTAATTTTAAAAAGCAACCCTTAAATAAAAAACGCTTATTGACAAAAAAAAAAAAAGTAACCCTTTGCTAGTATGCTATCCTGTGAATCAATAATATTGATGTGAACATAAATTTTTTATGAAAGATTATGAAGCAAATGAGCCAACTAGTCTATGTAAACCCAAATGCACCAGACTTAAAAATGCAGGAGAGACACTGGAGAGGTGTCTCAGCGGTTAAGAGCACTGGCTGCTCTTGCAGAGGACCTGGGTTCAATTCCCAGAACCTGCATTGTAGTTAACAACTGTCCGTAACTCCAGTTTCAGGGGGTCCAATGCCCTCTTCTGACCTCTGAGGGCATTGCAGCACAGGGATGCACTTACATACATGCAGGCAATACACTCATACACATTACAAATAAAGTATTTCAAAAGAAAATTCAGAAGATGGTGACCTGAATTTTAGTTAATAAAAATACATTGATGCTGGTTTCTTCGACAACATAAAGTTCTACAGTAGTGTAAGATGTTGCCATTGACAGAGACAAGGGAGCTAGACTGGGAGAGGGGTGGAGAACTCTGTGATAGCCTTGCAACTTTTCTGTCAATCTACTATTATTCCAAAATAAAAAATATATTTTAAATATTGTATTTATTTTATTTTATGTGTATTAGTGTATTCCCTGAATGTTTGTCAGTGCACCCATGTCATGCAATGCCGGCATGTCAGAGTCAGAAGAAGGCATTGGATCCCCTGGAACTGGAATGGATGATCATTAGCCTCCATGTGGGTGCTGGAAATTGGACCTGGGTCCTCTGCAAGAGCAGCTGGTGCTTGAACCTGTAATCCTGGTACCCCGGAGGCTGATGGAGGAGGGGAGGTAGGTTCAAGGCCAGCCTGGACTACATAGCAACATTCGGGCTCAGAGGCTAGATGGATGGCTCAGAGGTTCTGCAGAGGACCCAGGACACATCAAGCAGCTCTGGGGGATCTGACATCCATGGGCACACACTCGTGAGCACGCACACACCACACCCACATCTACACCCACTCATGGGCACACAAACACCCACATCTACCACACTCATGGGCACACCACATCCACATCCGCGCACACACTCATGGGCACACACACCACATCTGCACACACTCATGGGCACACACACCCCACATCCACACACACACTCATGGGCACGCACACACACACCACATCCACACACACACTCATGGGCACACATACCCCACATCCACACACACACTCATGGGCACACACACCACACACACATCCACACACACTCATGGGCACACACACACATCCACACACACTCATGGGCACACAAACCCCACATCCACATCCACACACACTCATGGGCACACAAACCCCACATCCACACACACTCATGAGCACACACACCACATCCACATCCACACACACTCATGAGCACACAAACCCCACATCCACACACACTCATGGACACACACACACACCACATCCACATCCACACACACTCATGGACACACACACCCCACATCCACACACACTCTCATGAGCACACAAACACCCACATCCACACACACTCATGGACACACACTCCACATCCACACACACTCATGGGCACACAAACACACACATCCACACTCACTCATGGGCACACACACCACAGCCACACACACTCATGGGCACACACACACCATATCCACATCCGCACACACTCATGGGCACACACACACACACCCCACAGCCACACACACTCATGGGCACACACACACATCCACACACACTCATGGGCACGCACACCTCACATCCTCATCCACACACACTCATGGGCACACACACTACATCCACATCCACACACACTCATGGGCACACAAACGCCCACATCCACACACACTCGTGGGCACATACACCACACCCACATCCACACTCACTCATGGGCACACACACCCCACATCCACACCTACTCATGGGCACACACACACCACATCCACATCCACACCTACTCATGGGCACACACACACCCCACATCCACACACACTCATGGGCACACATGCACACATCCACACACACTCATGGGCACGCACACCTCACATCCACAACCACACACACTCATGGACACACACACTACATCCACATCCACACACACTCATGTGCACACAAACGCCCACATCCACACACACTCATGGGCACATACACCACACTCACATCCACACTCACTCATGGGCACACACACCCCACATCCACACCTACTCATGGGCACACACACACACCACATCCATATCCACACACACTCATGGGCACACACACCACATCCACATCCACACATACTCATGGGCACACAAACACCACATCCACATCCACATCCACACACACTCATGGGCACATACACCACACCCACATCCACACTCACTCATGGGCACACACACCCCACATCCACACCTACTCATGGGCACACACACACCACATCCACATCCACACACACACTCATGGGCACACACACACACCATATCCACATCCACACACACTCATGGGCACACAAACACCCACATCCACACACACTCATGGGCACACACACCCACATCCACACACACACTCATGGACACACATATCCCACATCCCCACACACTCCTGGCCTATCCCCACATCCACACACACTCATGGGCACACACACCATATCCACATCCACACACACACTCATGGGCACACACACCCCACATCCACACACACTCATGGTCACACACACACCACATCCACATCCACACACACTCATGGGCACACACACACCATATCCACATCCACACACACACTCATGGGCACACACACCCCACATCCACACACACTCATGGTCACACACACACCACATCCACATCCACACACACTCATGGGCACGCACACACCATATCCACATCCACACACACTCATGGGCACACACACCCCACATCCACACACACTCATGGGCACACACACACACCACATCCACACACACTCATACACATAATAAAGAAAAAAAAAACCCTAGTCTCAAAAAGGTTTCTGTCTCAAAACAAAAGAAAACAAAAATAACAAAATGACAAAAAAATACTGTTTTCTTACTTAGATGTAAGCAGCATTTAGTGTAAGCTCAGTATCTTAATGTATTGCTAGCTGTCTGAGCCCATAAAGGGGGAAAAATAGCTGGGTGTGGTGGGCACACCTTTAATCCTAGATCTCAGGAGGCAGAGGCAGGTGAATCTCTGTGAGTTCAAGGCCAGCCTGGTCTACATAGAGATTTCCAGGCCCTCTGGCGTTACAGGAAGACCCTGTCTCAAAAAGACCAAAAAAATGTCTTGGCGGGGGGGGGGGCGGGGGAGATAGAGACATGAGTTTAACTTTGAAGTAGCTCTGAATTTAATGTTAATGTATTCATTTATTTTATGCACACTATATGTGCATATATAATTTTAAAGCTAGGTTCCTCATTTACGAGAAAAGGTGCTATTTTTCTTTCTGAGTCTGACAGTGACCTCCAGTCTCAATCCTTTCCCTGCAGATGGGGTGATGGCGTTTTTCTTTACTGCTGCATTGTGGGTACTTGCCACTTGGTTGGTGGACGTCCTGGCTGCTTCCAGTCCCTCACTAGTGTGAATGGTGCAGCTATACATGGTCGTACAGGTATCTCTGCAGTGCGCTGACTGAATCCTCAGAGACAGATATACCCTTCTGTGCCCATTTAGGTCAGTGAGTCAGCTGAAGCACCTCCTGTTCCCTCCACTGCCTTTGAGGAGCTTCCGATTGTCTGGAGCAGAATTCTAGATTAGCAGTGTCTTGGGCTATGAGGGTAGTAAATGCCAGTTATAAGATCAAGTCCATTTCCCTTTTTAAAGTAACCAGGCCAGGAAACCTAAGTATAAAAGCTCTTAATACGGAAAGCTCATTGGAAAGCATGGTATACACACCGTCTCACCATCGCACACTAGATTTCCTACTTCTTCATACTAGCACGTAAACTAGAGGTAAATTTGGCGCAAGTTTCACTAGTCTAGCTTTGACTCACCCCTAAGTAAATAGCTTTCCTTAGAACTTGCACTTGCCCTCTGAGAGGGACTTCGAGATGGGGTAGTCCCTTCTCCTCCTGAGGCCCAGAAGTAGGTTTTAAATTAAGCAAGGATACACTGGTTCAGACAGGCTGCTTATGATATCAATAGTAATTATACCTTCCTAGCCTCTCAGCCAGGATCGCTGGCCTGCTTAAACCATAGAAGAGTCTAGACTCTAAAGAGCTTGGGTCTTTGTTATTAATTATGGACAGCACTGACTCCCTCGCAAGGAAGTGTTTAATAAATAATCAGGCGATTGCCGAATGCACTGCTTCATCCCAAGCCAGGAGAGAGGCTCACTTTCCTCTTTGGAAAGAGTCAAGTCCAAAGGCAGAGCATCTGTTTACCAGTTTGAAAGAGGGTTGAGAGGAGTCTGCCTTTATTCTGGGAGAGAACAATGCAACTGGTTCGAGCTGCTGTGTTACATCAATTTAGAAGTTATTTTTATGAATTTAGAGAAGATCAAGTAAGGAAAATGCTTCCCTTTGGAAATTTAATTCTCAACGGAGTATTTGTGTGTTACTACCCTTTGCAAACTCACAAGCAACAAGCTGCTTCATGCACCAAGGACCTGCAGCAAGATGAGAAAAAAGTCACTCTTCATTCTCCTTCCCTTCCCCTACCCTCCATTCCCCTTGACCTCCCCAAAACCCAAGCCAATTCCCTTAAAAACAGATCAGGATCAAATAATCAAGTTCCATGCTGAATATCAACACAATCGATGGTGATGAATAGGAATGAAGGAGAACATCCATTTCGTATTTAAAACGGTAAACTGGGTTCTTATAATTTCCCCGATTTAGCTTTTTTAATTAAAAAATCCAAGCTTTATTCAACATCTGCATATTCATAACTCTATAATGTGCACTGATTGCATTAAAGGCAGGGAAAGTGTAGCCCAAATATAGTCGCTCATCAAGTGCACAGTCTATGTGTGCATAGATAAATATTTCCAAACAAATTAACATACACCCCAGTGCAGGTGCTGGGCCGCACTGCGCCTTCCACCTATTTCAATCCTGCTCTTCAATCAAGTTCCAAAATTCAGAACAACAGGGTCAGGGTATGATCTAAGGATTATTCATTTAAGGGCCTTTGGCAAAGCCATGAGTCAAAGTGACCCATTATTAATAAACAATAGAAACGGGGGGGGGGTGTTCACCTTTACTGTTAAATAAACACCCAAAGCAAGCTGTAGAGAGGACTCAGGCAGTAACGTGCGTATTGAGCAAGTGCAAGGACCTGAGTTTGGCTCCCCAGCACCGACATGAAAGATGGCAGTGCATGCCTGCACCCCCAGCACTGAGGAGGAAGAGACAAGGATTGCTGGCCAGTCTAGTTCACTGGTGAGCTCCAGATTCAGTGAGAGACTGTGTCAAAGTTAGAGTGGAAGGGCTAGAGAGACTGCTCAGTGGTGGAGAGTATATACTCCTTGCAGAGAACCCCAAGTTTTGTTCCTAGCACCCATATATGGCAGCTCACTATAACTGTAGTTCCAGGGATATCTGATACCTCTGGCCTGTGTGGACACCTGACTGCATATGTATATATCCAAGCATACATACACAGACATACACACACACGTGTGCTCACACATATGAATGCATTCCCACACATAATTAAAAATAAAATAACTCTTAAGAAACTAAAGTGGAGAAATTATTAAGGAAGACACCTGACATTGGCCAGTGGAACACACACACACACACACACACACACACACACACGCACACACTCAGGCAAGCACTCAAAGCCCAGCTTCTATAATTAGAAGTAAAAAGCTCTAGCAATTTGCAGTGGTTGGTAATAGCAAGGAGAAGTTCCCATCCCTTAGAGGCCATAGTGTGCCTGGTGGGTGTGCCGCCAGGAACCATTCCCTTCTGAAGTCTTGCCTACAGAGCTACGATGTCTCCATCTCTCAGAAGCAGGCCATGTTCTGTCTAAACCAAGGCTTGGCAAACTCTACCCTGGTTCCATAAACAAAGTTCAATTGGAACCCAGGTGCACCTGCCCATTTTCCACAGCCGCTCTCCCACTTCTAAGAACAGATTTGAATACCTTTAAGAGACTATATGACCTGAACAGTGTAAAGTATTTACTATCTGGACATTTACAGAAAACATCTGCTAAGCCTGGCTAAGGCCGATGGTGGCCAATTTGCCAGCTTCTCTTCAGCTGGGAAGATGTTGGGTCATGCGTAGCAGGTGCGGAAGAGGAGGTTGCCATGAGCTGCTCTGGACAACAGAATCCACATCAGAACACTTGATGACATGAGGGTGGGGGTGGGGGCGTCACATGTGCATAGTGGAACGGTGGAAAGATGGTCAGCTCAGGACATCAGCCTATATGATCTCCTCTGGAAGCTCCGACACTTCTGAACAAAAGTAGAACTCACAGGAGGCCTGGACAAGACCAGGAAGGTCAACTGCTTTTTTAGCTCAAATATACTTGCTAAGGTCCCCCCCCCCCGCCCCGCCCTGACTCATATTGGAGATGTTGTCAGTGTTGCAGGGTTGAGACTTGGCAGGACCTTCCCAAGCCTCTTAGGAAGGCTTCGAGTGTTTCTCATGAGAGTGAGTTCTAGCTCGAGGGCTGGTTAGTTTTCCTCAAGGACCCGTGTCATGGAGTTCAGCTTTCCTGTGGGAACCTGCTGCTTGTCTTCCCATGCAAACTGTACACACTGCTTCTTTTTCTGCTCCAAGGTCCTCCCCAGAGAAGCCCATCCGCCAGCACCAGGACTTTGGGTTGCCAGAAGCATACATCAGCTACACCGCTTTCCTTACAGCTAACCGCAGTGCTCTGTGGAAGCAACAAAGAGCAGATTATGACCAGACTTTCAGTAGCTCTTACCCCTAGAGTGGTCAGCCTTCCCCACGCATGCTCCATAGCCTCCGAACTGTCAATCAAAAGTTGACCAAATTGATCCTTCTAGCCAGCCGTTGTCTCTAGATGTTGAGCAGCAAACATTTTGGAGAGCTGCAAACATTTGGAGAGCTGTAAACATTTTGGAGAGCTGCAAAAATTTGGAGAGATGAAAACATTTTGGAGAGCTGCAATGTCTGTTTATTCCCCCTGTTCTTCAAGAACATGAGAGCGCAGGCTGACCAGGAAGAAGCAGCAGTGACCAATTTCCAAACCGGGATCAGGCAGAGAAACAGAATGTGATGATGGAGGGCTGGGGATGTGGCTCACCTGGTAGAACATTTGCCTAGCCTGGGCAAAGCCCTGCTGTTGATGCCCAGCACTGTGTATGCCTGACGTGGTGGCAGACGCCTGTAATTACAGCACGTGGGCAGTGGAAGCAGGTCATCCTCTGCTACACAGCGGTTTTGAGGCAAGGCTGGGATATATGAGACCCCATCTCAAAAAGCAAAAATAAATAAATAAATAAATAAATAAATAAATAAATAAATAAGCAAAGATGTAGTTCTCCAGTGTTCTTGCCTGATTGTTATTTTAATACAAGTTTGCTCAGGGAAACTGAGGAAATGTTACAAGTCTGGCTGCCTGCATGAGTCCATGAGACAGAGTCCTCCATGATGAGGTGTTCTGCCATTAAGCATGCTCTAGGGCTGGCATTTGAACAGGAAGGAAGGCCAAGCCTACATGAACTAAAACTGTGAATAAAAAGGTATTAAAATAAAATTTGACACCACAGTTCATAGAGCTGGAGCCGAGGCTCAGCTGTCTGGAACTCACTGTCATCATGTGCTTTGGACATGAGACGTGAAAACTTGCTCAGTCCTGGCAGAGAGGCTGTGAGGAGCGCATTTGTCTGCACTTTGTCAGGCCGTGACACTGGAGAGGCAAGAGGCTGGTGAGGAGGTTGACAGGCTGATAAGTTTCTTTGGAAGCAGCTTGAGAGGGCTTCGTGTTCTAATTCCCGGCTCTTCTCCCAGGCTGCACAGCCACAGTGGTGTGATGTTAAAATAGCTCTTTAAGAAATGATCTTGAGTTAGAAATCAGGAACTCAGCCTTCACCCTGCCTCTGCTCACTGACATGGCTGGATAGAACATTTAACTTCTCTGGGTTCACATATTTAACAGGAAGGATGGAAGACTGTGGGAACATGTGACTTGGTTTCTGGGGTTGGGCTTAGGACTTAGAAGGCAGAAAGAAACATTTAGCCAGTGTCTGGCCCCAGGAAGTCTTAGCTTTAAAGCTTTAGCACCAAGTGCTGTTATTTAATGAACACTCTAAGAATATGTGATCTAGACTAAAACTGGCTTTGAAAAAAAAAGAATATATGATCTTATTTAGAATAAAGATGTTCAGCCGGGCATGGTGGCACACGCCTTTAATCCTAGCAGATGGGAGGCAGAGGCAGGCGGATCTTTGTGAGTTCAAGGCCAGCCTGGTCTACAGAGTGAGTTCCAGGACAGCTGGGGCTACCGGGGAGACCCCGTCTGAAAAAAGACAAAAAAAAAAAAAAAAAAAAAAAAAAAAGAATATTCACATAAGGATCTCCACACAAGGTGACTCTGGATGGGTAATGGGCTCCCAACCCAATGACAAATGACCCTATAAGAGAACGAGAAAATTAGAGAGACTGCAACACACAGGGAGGAAGGTCACTGGAGACAGAGTAAGGGACTGGAGTCTTACAGCAATGAGTAGAGCTCTTAAGAGCTGGCAGAGGCTGGGAAGGTGTTGTTTGGATGTGCGGTGGCCCTCACAGGCTGGTAAGTTTGAGCAGTTAGTTCCCACCTGTGGCACTGTTCCAGAAGTTTTGGAGCCTTTAGGAGGAGGAAGTCACTGGAGGAAGTGAGTTGTGGCGGGTGAGGGGCAGGCTGGGAGGCTTGGTAGCCTGGCTCGTTTCTTACTTGATTAAAACTATAAGATTTTTGTAGAAAGAGAGACAATATTGTGTTGCAGGCCAGAGTCTGGAGACATGGCTCAGCGGGTGAGAGCACTGGCTGCTTTTGCCAAGAACCTGGGTTTGGTTCCCAGCAGCAAAATGGCAGCTAACAACCACCTGAAACTCATCACAGGGGATCCAAGACCCCCTTCTGGCCTCTGAGGGCATTGCATGCGTGTGGTGCATTTGCATTAATGCAGGCAAACACTCATGCCCATAAAAAAATAAACATTTTTTTTTATTTTGGAGCTATAAACACATGTATGACCATGCATGCACACTGAATATTTCACAGACAGAATGCACCTGTGACTGGCGTGTTTATCTGATGGCTTTGAATTGCACCATGTCTTTTGGCATGTTAGAATTTCTTCATTTCTTCCGTTCCTCTCATAACTGCATCATTTCTGAACATTTTTTAAACCATTTATCCAGGGGAGATCTGGAGCTCCTCCACGCTTTGGCTCTCACAGACAATGTTGCTGTGAAGGTGGTGTGCACGGAGTTGGTGGTGAATTCTTTGACCATGGGTGTGCATGGAGTTGGTGGTGAACTCGTCGTTTGTGGATAAAGCACTCCTTTACATATTTTCACATTTCATTCAGAACTAAAATACACCACATTCTCACTAGATATGAATAACCTGGAGGAGGTTCAAAGTTCCTTTTGAACTTTCACAATTTCAGCAGCTGATGTCCTGTTTGGCCAGGAAGAATATATGTGGTCTCTGCATCTTTGACAAAGGGTCATGTTATTATAGATGAGAAATGGAATTGATGCACACACCTCTAATCCCAGAATTTGGAATTAAAGAGGCAGGCAGATCTTTGTGAGTTCCAGGCCAGCCTGGTCTACTAGTGAGTTCCAGGCTACCCAAGGCTACATAGTATGACCTGGTCTCAAAAGAAAAGAGAAAATCCAGGTGTGGTGGTACACACCTTTTATCCCAGCACTCAGGACATAGAGATAGGCAGATCTCTATGAGATCAAAACCAGCCTGGTCTACAAAATGAGTTTGAGGCTGGGGCTATAGGAAGACCATGTCTCAAAAGACAAGAAAGAAAGAAAAAGAAAGAAAGAAAGAAAGAAAGGAAGAAAGAAAGAAAGAAAGAAAGAAAGAAAGAAAGAAAGAAAGAAAGAATTGGTTTCCATTTTCCACTTGCAGACATTTATACTCCCTAAGTAAATATTAGTATTTTAAGGTACTGTTCCCTGGAACACCTGACACATCAGCTATCCTAGTGGATCCTGAGTGGTATTCTATAAGGAAAGCTGTGTTCGTCCTGGGTTCTAATGTGTTCCTCTACCACGACCTTTGGGCTTAAAACAGAGATTCCCCACATTCCCCTCCAGATGTATTCACTGGACTCACGAGTATAAAGTCACCTGCCATTTTGGTTTTTAAAAACAGTTCTCTTCTGTTGACAGGTCAAAGCCCCTTGCTATGTCAGGCAGGTGGGCTCAGGCCAAGTAGCGTTTGAGACCAACTATATCACCTCAAGGAACAGGGAAGATTCAGAGGTCACAGTGTGGGTGTGGGGACCATTCCCCTTCACTGTCACTATTTCTACACCTTCCCAGATATGTCATATTCAAAAATTACCAAGGACTCTGGCATGGTGGCATATACCTGTAGTCTTATCCTAGCACTGAGGGGCAGAGGCAGGAGGATTATGAGTGCTAACCCCCCACCCCAAAAAGACTGTGTGTGCATGTGTGTGTGTGTGTGTGTGTGTATGTGTGTGTGTGTTCACGTGCACACAGTCACCTCCTCCCATTCTGTCAAGAGCCTTTGTTTCCCCACATAATCTCTCTGTCCCTCAGTTTCTCTGAGCTCTGGTGGGGTGGGGGGATTGGGGGGGACATGAGTCTAGATTTGATTTAAAAAAATATAAATAAATAAATTTAAAAAAAAGAATGGGACTGTTTTTACCTGAGCATTTAATAGTGCCAGACTGTGAAACAAATGTTGCCTGGGGAGGGGTAGTTATGGTGCCCACGGGTCAGAGAGGATGACAGGTGGCTTCTCTCCTCTGGCCGCACCTGCTCCTGGTTCCACAAAGTGTGGTCATCAGAATCCCAGTGAAAGAAACGAGTCCCTGCGTCCATAGGCCACTTCCACACCTGGTCATTTATCCTGACTCCTTCGATTCCTTCCTGCCAGACCCTCCCCTGAGCCTCAAGGAAGAGCCAGACCCCTCCCTGCCCTTATCTTTTACATAAGTGACCTATAAGGTAGAAAGGAAGATGTTGACTTTTCTGGCTCATAACGCTGCTTGAAGAAATCCAGTTTAGCACAACTTACTTCCACTGACGCTGTCGGTTAACACTTCCTTCGACACTTCCTTCACGCCATGGGGATCTAACGATTTTAGTACCCCAACGGTAAACCAAAATGAACCAAAAGAGGCTGTTCAGGGAAGAGCCATGCTTGTCAGGCAGAGGGTTGTGTCCTTTGTCGGAAACCTGACACCTTTTGAAAGTGACAAGGTTAGCCTTGTGAGTGTCATAAAGAACAATGACAGGAATTGATGGTTTTTTCAGAAGCTGTGATCAGGCTGTAAGTACAAGGTGGAGCTCCCGAGGTCCCTGGTTTCCCATCTGTTGAGTACGAGGCCCGCAGCAAGGTGCCTTTCTGGGCTTTCAGTCCGTGACTCTGCTGATACTGCAGTGCCCAGCGCCAGGTTATGTGGGGTCACAAACCCTTCACACATTCACAAAGAGTGGAAGTAGCCCAGACACCTGCATTCGACACGGGACGAGACCGGTCCTGATCCCCTCTGTCCTGCTCCTCTGGGACTTTACTCCTCAGCATCTTTAAACAGAATGGCCCTTGCCTCTGGCTGGCACCCACAGCTACAGACCTGAACAGCCCTCCACTCTACCCTTGATGTCCACCACCCACTGACACCCTGACCTTTCCACATGCATTTTTCTGATCGGACACTGACACTCGCAGACAGGATGACCATACCAAGTCCCAGATGGACCATCTCTTGAGAATGACTTGCAGAAATGATTCCTGAAGGGTTCTCCTATCCACAGATGGGAGATCTGCTCCAAGCCCCCCAATAGGTGTCTGAAACCATTGTCTTGATCTCTATGTGCACATGCTTACAATCAATTCTAACTTATGAATTAGGCACAGTAAGGGATAAACAATAGTAATTAATAAAATAGAGTGGTTAGTATAAATGTAATCTCTCTAGACTTCTTAAGGTATATGTTTTTTTAATTTTATTTATTTCTTTTATGTGTATGAATGTACAGTCTGGATGCAGGTCTGTGCACCCGTGCTGTGCAATGCTGCGGAGGTCAGAAGAGGGCATCAGATTCCCCTGGAACTGGAGTCAAAGTTCTCAGCCCCATGTGGGTGTTGAGGATCGAACCCGGGTCCTCTGCAAGAGCAGTCAGTGCTCTTAACCACTAGGCCATCTCTCCAGCCTCCCAAGGTATATGTTTTTATACTTTTTTGATATAGGTCTCTGTAGCCCTAGCTGGTCTTGAACTCACAACAATCTCCTGCCTCATCCTCCCAAGTGCTGGGGTGGTGGGTGTGAACCACCATTCTTGGCTCAGGATATTTTATTGCATTAAAGATCTCAGCATGTTTTCTTTGAACACAAGCATGACGTTCCCCAAACTGAAATAGCAGCTCTGGCATCCCAGGTAACAGCTGTAGTTACTCATGGGTTGGCAGTGTATACAGCACGGAATCTCTGAAAAGGAACAATCCACATCCCAGATAGGACAATTTAGGACGCCTTGAGAGTCCATTCTACTTAGAATGGTGCACAGGTGATGAATTGTTTATTTCTGGAACTTTCAATGAGAAATCTTCACACAGTGGTTAACGATGAAAAGAAAAGCAGACCCGGTAGTAGGATGCACTGCTGTATCCCGTTCTGCTGCTTTTCTGCAGAGGAGAAGGAACTGGGCCTAGCCGAGGATAGCATGGGTGAGCACTGACTCTCCTCTTCAGACACAGGCTCCGTCTTCAAACAGAAAAGCCACATTGCCGAATGGGGGAGGGACCGGCCTGGCCACGCCTTGTTCCCCTCTGCCCTGTCCCTTCTTTCCCCTCCTTAATTCTCCACAGAGGCAGAGGAGGAAGGCACTACACACGCTACTTTTGGCCTCCAGGATTCTGACACTGTCCAGGGCACAGGGCTCTCTCTCTCTCTCTCTCTCTCTCTCTCTCTCTCTCTCTCTCTCTCTGCTGAGCTGACTGGATGGCTGAGCATCTTTGCTTCAACTCCACTGTCCACCAGGTGAGAGCCCCCTCTGTGGCTGAGAGCAGTGAGCCCCTCAAGGTTTAGGTTTTGGGGTTCAGTTGCAGACCCAGACTGTGCCATCCATAGTTGTCCAGGAAAGGTATGCTTTGTGTAATGAGGCTGGCATGTGATGCTTGTTCCCCACCAGTTAAACACTGGGGTAATTGCTGGGTGTGCCATGGATATTCTGAATGCTCTAGTGACAGACCTTTCCTGGGGGTCTGTCAGGCGTCAGGCACACAGCTTATCCACACTTTGAGACTTGAGCTGTTTTTCTGGATACATTGTTTTCCGTGAACTGAAATGCTTCCTTCAAGTCCTGCAAGCACAGTTTTCGAAGCCATCTCCGTGAGTCTTTCAGAAATTGTATCAAAGGACACTACAAGCCGGGCGTGGTGGCACACGCCTTTAATCCTAGCACTTGGGAGGCAGAGGCAGGCGGATCTTTGTGAATTCAAGGCCAGCCTGGTCTACAGAGTGAGTTCCAGGACAGCTAGGCTACAAGGAGACCCTGTCTTGAAAAACAAAAAAACAAACTAAAAAGGATACTACAGTTCTTCGTTGCACTTTGCTATGAACGTTATTCAGTGTATTAAGTTTAAGTACATTAACTGTCCTTCCTGCTCTCCATTTCACTCTAAATATGTTTTGATACTCATAGCTATGTAAACTTTTCCTGTCCTGTCTACAAACACCCCTTAAGGCTGCTTCTCTCAAACCCCACCTGGTCTAGCAGATTTAAGTTTGTGTCATTTTATTCATTTACAAAACCTTTGTGCAAGACCTATGACCAGCAAGCATAAGAAAGTCGAAAGTAAGTAACAGGCAGTCCCAAGCCTTAAGCTGCCTATTCTACTGGGGGAGAAGTTCCAAGAGGAAACACTGTCACAGAGATGTAAGCAGGGTTGTCAGTGAGGACTTGGGGGGGACAGGTTTTGAAGAGTGAAGAGTGGCTCACCACAGAGCAGGGTCGGGTGGTGGGGGGAATGGTAAGGTGGGGGGTACTCCAAGCAGCAGAGTGACGTCAAATGTGCAGACTCTCAGTCATCAGCCAACTAACTCTGGTCCAGAAAATAATGAGACTCTCAGAGCTGAAAGGAGTTGCTATGGAGGTGACGGGCCAGGGCCTGCGGGACAAGGCCAGTTGGTAGCTCAGAGAGGACACTAGGGAGGAGTTAAGATGCTGTAGCCAATAAGTGCCCATGAAACCACCTTTGGCTTTAAGAGTTTTTAAAGTAGAAATAAAGTTAGAATAAGCTTCTCTCTTGATTAGGATGTGTCGTAGTACAGTGCTGAGCGCAGAATGCGATGAGCTCCACAAGCCAGGAAAGCAGACCATGGAAAGAAAAAGGTCATTTTTCCAAAGATACAGGCTTCACAGTGATCAAAAATTATTTTTATCTAAAAGAACAGCTTTGGGTGGGGACTTAGCTCATCTGTAGAGTGCTCACTTGCACAATAGGAAGCCCTGGATTCGATCCCCAACACCACATGAAGGAACTGGAGCAGCTCATGCCTCGACCCAGCACAGGAGACCCCCAAGAGGGTCAGTAGTTCGATGTCATCCTCGGCTACGTAGGAAGTTTGAGGCTGCCTTTTCTACATGAGATCCTATCTCAAAACGAAAACGAAAACAATAGAAGAACATCGTTGTGAGGCTGGAGAGACGGCTCAGCAGTTACGAGCACTGGCTGCTCCTGGAGACGACCCCAGTACCGTTTCCAGCACCCTCATGGCGGGTCACAACTGGAAGGAACTCCAGTTGCAGGGGATTTAATGCCCCCTTCTGTCTTCTTCAAGTACCAGACACCACTCTCTCTCTCTCTCTCTCTCTCTCTCTCTCTCTCTCTCTCACACACACACACACACACACACACACACACACACACACACACACATGCATACGCAAACATACAAACACATAAAATAAATATTCATCTTTTAAAAATAATTTATTATTTTTAATTTATGTGTGACTGTATTGCCTGCACACATGTAACCTGTGTCATGCAATGCCCTCAAAGGACAGAAGAGGGCATCAGATTCCCCTGGAACTGGAGTTACAGATGGTTGTAAACCACCATGTGGGTGCTGGGAATCGAACCAGGGTCCTCTGCAAGCAGCCAGTGCCCTTAACTGCTGAACCATCTTTCCATCTCCATAAAAAGATATCTTAAGAAATATGTTTGTGTTGGGCTGAAGAGATGGCCTAGCAGTTAAGAGCACTGACTGCTCTTGCAGAGGACCCAGGTTCAATCCCCAGCACCCACATGGCAGCTAAGAACCATCTTTAACTGCAGTTCCAGGGGAATCCAACACCCTCTTCTGACCTCTGTGGCATTGCCCGACATGGGTGCACAAACCTACATAAAGACAGTACATTCATAGACATTAAAAAATTAATTAATTTTTTAAAAAGTTAAAAAAAGAAATATCTTTGTGCTCCTGGGTTGTCAATGCCTTCCTTCATAGTAACCATGAAAACTACATGCATGCTATTTGATATGTGTCATTATTGCTATCCAGGGTTGAGCAGGCGTGCACCATTCTGACAAATTCTAACGTTATAGCTGAGGAAACTCGTCATAAATCCCATCAGGGAGGGGCGAGTGTGACTCGCAGCCCCAGCCTTTCCATGGCGGATGCAGTGACTCCCATGTCTAGAAACAAGCATGTCTAAGGGAGTCATCGGCTTGAAATACTTTGAGAAGCATGGGTGCAGGTGGTCATGCCGTTACTCTCTGCAGCCTTCCTTGGACTTCTCCTTCTTCATCCTTGCCCCTTACATAATTGCAGTTAAGGAGCCCCTTGAGGTGAGACTTGCTTTCAAACCAATGCTGCCATTCACTATGTCAAATCACTCAACATCAAATTACTCAATCAAATCACTCCGCTTCTCCGAGTCTCGTTGTTTTCCTATACAGCAGGCTGTCTTAATGATTAAGCGAGATAATGTGCAGACAGGGCTGAGGAGCACAGCCATTGCTTGATCCATGCTGCCTGTATTGGCTACTTCTCCCTCTACTCTAACCTGAGGAGGCCAAGTATTCAAACACATGAGCTTATGGGGACACTTTCTATATTCAAACGGTAACAGTTCCTATTATTCTAACAATCTCCTCTTGATACTGCTTAAGGAGTGCATAAGAGTCAAATTTTCAGGAACTCTCCACGGAAACTCCTCATATTTGGTTCTAATCCGGACAGCCAGGTCTATGCTGTAAGCGTCCAAACTCCCGCCAACAATTACTCACGTGAGTCCCATGGCCTAGTAGCTCTCTCTTTGCTGTAGGCCTGACTGTCATCCTGTGTGGCCTCAGCTGAGCCTGCTCTACAAGCATGCTTTGGGACCCAGGTTCAAGTTCTAGAAAATTTTTATTTTGAAACAGGCTCTCACTATGGAGCCCTGGCTGGCCTGGAACTTGCTACATTAACTAAGCTGGACTTGAACTCCCAGAGATCCTCCTGCCTCTGCCCACAAGTGCTGGGAACTCTCCAGCCTCTCTTTCAGCCTCACAAGTGTTAAAATTACAAGTGTGGACAACACCTGACCTCTGGAAATCTTTGGAGAGTATTTTTCTTTTTTTTTTTTTTTATTTATTTATTATTTTTTTTAAATTAGTTTTTATTGATGCTTTGTGCATTTCATACATTTTTTCCAATTCAGTTCAGGCTTATTTCCCTT